>CAXIUP010000211.1:105000-122500 GCA_964035015.1 Corallium rubrum | reverse complement strand
TGTGATACAGGAATACTCCCCAGCATTTATTTTCCAAACCACTGATCAAATCGTTTATATAGACCAAGAACAGCCAAGGAGAGAGAATCCCACCTTGGCGTGTTCCTTGCAATAGGTTGAGTCCTAGAATGCGTACCGTTAATGTAAACGAACTCTTTCATGTTCAAATACCAATTGCTGATGATACGCCAACATTTCCCTTTAATTTTTGCATCATGATAAAGTTTGTATAACATCGCATCGATCCACATTTGGTCGAAAGCTTTGCTGATATCTACGAAACAGGCATGCACGCGGTCACCCTGTTCGCAGCAATTCTTTATAGTTTCGTCGATCATAAAAGCCGTAGTTAATGCGTCTTGCCCCTTTTGGTATGCTCCTTGAAGAAAGTGAATGGGTGTGCTTGGTCGCATTTGAATTCTGTTGAGAATAAGCCTTTGTAAAATTTTATCAAAAACTGGGAGAAGGCTTATGCCTCTATGTTCATCGAAACCTCTTGCTTGCTTTTTGCGTCCCTTCGGTATTGGAATTTTAATTGCAATTTTAAAGCTTTCTGGAATCTGTTCTTCCGTCATGATTGCATTAAAAAGCAGGAGCATGTGGTATTGCAGAGTGTCACCTCCCCATTTTACATGTTCGTAACAAATTCCATCCGAACCAGGTGTTTTGCCGTTCGGTAGAGTTCTGATGACATGTTTTAACTCAGACATCAATATTGGTGTATCAAGGATGTCGTCATAGTCGTTTTGGCGCTCGGCAATCGCATATACTTCGCGTGTAACATCAGCATCAGCATCTGCGCCTGGTGTATGAAGCTTTTCAAAGTAGTCGGCCCATTTTTCCGCGATATTCCGTGGTTTATCAAAAATTTGACCATCAACTTCGAGAATCGGTACACTTTGTTTATGTCGTTTCCGTAAGTTAATTAATGACCAGAATCTATCATAATTTTGTTCGTCAGCACTTGCAAGTTCTTCATATTCTTTCGCCGCAAACTCCGCCGCGCAACATCTCTGCTCCTTCCTAAACAGGCGTTTTGCCTCCTTGTAATCAGCGAACGTTTGGTGATCTCGTCCTCTTGGTTTACCTGCGTTTAACCATAACTTGTACTTCTCAGAGACCATTTTCTTTAAAACAGTTAGGTTATTATTCCAGTAAGGCTTGATGTAGCTCTTATATCTAATGCGAGGCAACGTCTTACTAGCAATGTCAAGACTTTTTAAGATGAATTGGAAATATTCTTCAGTACTTACGATTTCACCATCAGATTCTTGTGTAGAGTTAAGTTCCCTGTTGAGATAGCATTGAAACCTCTCGAAATGTATGTTGGTGCATTTCTTCCAGTCTCGAACGTGTTTCGTTTTCAGCTACTCCCGATAAGTCAGAACCACAAGAGAATTGAATGGTAGCTTGCACTGGAAGATGGTGCGTCACATTATGTGGATGTATACCAATAACTTCAGAGCGTACCATTAGTCGTAAGAGGCTACTATTGAGACAGATGTAATCGACGGTAGTGTGTGCACTGGACGACTCATAAGTATAAGATGGTCCAAGACAACTGGGTAGTATATTGATTGCGGTCAGATCTAATTTCTGTAGTAATTCTTTGACATATCGCCCTCTTGTATTTTCTCTGCACGAGTATCTCGTCCCGGAGACATGGGCATTAAAATCACCGAGAATAATTAAATCATCATCACCGCGCTCTCTCAAACAGAATAATTCTAAGGCATCTAATGCATCTTTAAATTCAGTAATGGAACGATTGGTCGAAGGCAAGTACACACTGCATATCATAGTCCACCGAGAGGGTCCTAGTTTGGTTTTAATGGCAATAATTCTGTCTGTTGCAAACAGCTTCCTAACTTTTAATTCTTTTCTCCATAATAAACCCACACCACCTTGACCACGCTTCCACCTGCGCAGATCATCATTTAAGTATGAACTGGATGCATAATAACAAAAATTTTCGTCTAGACCGTCTAAAAAACTAAGATCATCATTGTAGAGCCAGTGTTCTGATATTGCCAAGATGTCGGTACTCTTAAGTAAATTTCTCGCATAAACGTAATTTCCATATATACCAGAACAATTCCAGCAAGTAACATTTAAGCAAGTCATTTCTTCTCTTTGTCAAATACCTTCTGTTTTTCAGACCACTTTGATACGGATAACCACTGTCTAACATAGACATTCATTGGCCAAAATTCTTTATTCATGACTCTTGAAAAATCCTTTATAAGCACATTTATTTTCACCGAAATTGTCCCTTTCCTTTTACTTGTCATAAGGCGCACGACTGAAGGATCAACAGCTCTATCTCTCATGTACTTTCTTATTACTTTCTTAATTATCTCTCATGTACTTTCTTATTATATGAGTGAGTGAGTGAGTGAGTGAGTGAGTGAGTGAGTGAGTGAGTGAGTGAGTGAGTGAGTGAGTGAGTGAGTGAGTGAGTGAGTGAGTGAGTGAGTGAGTGAGTGAGTGAGTGAGTGAGTGAGTGAGTGAGTGAGTGAGTGAGTGAGTGAGTGAGTGAGTGAGTGAGTGAGTGAGTGAGTGAGTGAGTGAGTGAGTGAGTGAGTGAGTGAGTGAGTGAGTGAGTGAGTGAGTGAGTGAGTTAAATTCTTTATTTGCCTCCTCCATGGGAGAGATTAATTAAAATGTAAATTTACAACAAAATTGAATAAATAAATAAAATTACAAAACAAAACTAGCTAACTGTAATCAGTACAGTATCTCGAACGCAACCGTCTATATAATAGGCTGATCGTAACATGAAGTCATCTACAAACTCATTTGATAGTGCGGTAATTTTCCCAAAAAGAACATCAAGCATATCTTCATCATCCATTTGTAAAAAATATGAATAAAATTCCAGTGGCATGCTGTCTAATAACCGATCCCAAAATCTTGCTCTTTGATCTTGACTTCTCCTACAATTTAGGATAATATGTGCAACCGGATCCAGATATGTACGATTACATCCATGACATAAGCCAGGCGCCAAACACGTATTCATTCGCTCTCCATTGACCATAAACGAGTTACATAATAACCTTACCACTGTTGTGATAGGCCCATTCAAAGTTGGATATCGTCTAAGAAGAGTAAACCAACATAGTGGCTTTAGCTTACTATGAATTCGCAAGTATCTTTCCATTCCCTTTAACGCAAGTCTCTCCTGCCAACAACGTTCTTCAGTGGCTTGAATTGCTGCAAACACTGCCCGATTCCATTGGCGTTTAGGAGGAAATGTGCCATGGTTTAGAAATTCTTCAATATGCGTCCAAAGATCATGTTTCCAAGCAGCATTCATAACGTCTGGAACAAAGCCAGTTGCTTCCTTCTGTCTGTATTTCCATCGTAAAAATCGTATTAACAAGAGCTTCCTGTGCGCGAGATAAATAGACGAATTGACGAGCCGTTCAAGAAAATACAACTTTCTTTTTTCAATCTCTCCTTCAACACTCCATAGTCCCAGAAGACCCCTGGCTGCGGAAGCAGAAGTTCCCGGTAAGAGACCTTCAATTATACGAACAAATACATTCTGACATTTTTCAAGCTGTAAAATATGTTGTTTGTTGAATTGCCACAACTCACACCCATACAGCATTTTTGGAAGGACTACTCTTTTCCACATTCTACAAGCAATAACTGGATTCACCCCTTGACATCGACATCCTGCTCCAGCAAGCTCTGCTCCTGCCATATAGCCTTTCTTAACTGCATCTTCTACAGGTTCCACAGACTTTCGATCAACATGCCAGATCTTACCAAGATTTTTCCAAACAAGCTTTTCACTGAGTTTCATGTTACCAAGAGACCATACTCTACTATTTCCCAAATTATGTTTATCAGCTTTCTTTTCCCCAAAAACCATAACAACCGTTTTCTTTTGATTAAATGTTATTCTCCAAAGTAAACTATAATCATGAAGGGACTTTAGCATCTGATCAAGACCAAATTTTACACGTGATAGCATTGTTAAGTCATCAGCAAACATTGGTGAACCATAATACATATCATGTATGACAATTCCTAATCCAGTTCTTTGAAGAATTGAAATTAAGTCGTTGACAAAAACGGTAAATAACCATGGAGATAATACCCCTCCCTGACGCGTTCCTTGTAATATATTATAGCATTTGGAGTAATTGCCATCAATACACACCATTTCTCTCATGCCAGTATACCATAGTTTAATAATTCTCAAACATTTACCACTAATGCCTACACTCTGAAACAATTTATACAGCATACCGTTAATCCATAACTTATCAAACGCTTTGGTAATATCAATATAACATACGTAGACTTTATCCTTTTCTTCGCAGCAGTGCTTGATCGTTTCATCAGTGATAAAAGCAGTTGTCAATGCATCCTGTTCACTTCTATATGCCCCTTGTAAGTTATGAAGTGTACATTTAGGTTTCTTTTGAATTCTTAAAAGAACTAACCTTTCCATAATTTTATTGAAGGATGTAAGCAAACTGATCCCCCTATAATCATCAAAAGTATACACAGCAGTCTTCCTGCCTTTGGGAATTGGAATTTTCACTCCCAACTTGAACGACCACGGAATATACTCTCTTTTAATTATGCTATTAAAAAGTTGAACCAAATACGTCACCATGATATCTCCAGCAAGTTTTATATGCTCATAGAATATTCCATCATGTCCAGGAGCCTTTCCAGAAGGAAGTTTCGTAAGAACACAACGGATCTCTTGAACTGTCACAGGATCGTCTAAAATGAAATCATATGGCACATCACAGTCTACTAGACGTTCAACCTCACTATCAATGTGATCTTTGAAGGCTTCATTAAATGCACCACTCGGAGTGAAAAGTGATTCATAATATTTGGCCCATAAACTTGACAACTCTTTTGGATTAGAAATAGTCTTACCGTCAATCTCCAAAGTCATACTCTTTTTCCGACCTTTACTACGTTTCCTGTTAATGTATCTCCAAAATCTAACATTATCAATTTCGCTAGCCCTGCTTATTTCATCGAATTCATCCTGCTCACTTCTTTGTGCAAGGTTCCTTTGTTCTCTCCTATATGTGGACTTCGCCCTTTTATATTCAACATAACTTGGATAGTGAGTGAGTGAGTGAGTGAGTGAGTGAGTGAGTGAGTGAGTGAGTGAGTGAGTGAGTGAGTGAGTGAGTGAGTGAGTGAGTGAGTGAGTGAGTGAGTGAGTGAGTGAGTGAGTGAGTGAGTGAGTGAGTGAGTGAGTGAGTGAGTGAGTGAGTGAGTGAGTGAGTGAGTGAGTGAGTGAGTGAGTGAGTGAGTGAGTGAGTGAGTGAGTGAGTGAGTGAGTGAGTGAGTGAGTGAGTGAGTGAGTGAGTGAGTGAGTGAGTGAGTGAGTGAGTGAGTGAGTGAGTGAGTGAGTGAGTGAGTGAGTGAGTGAGTGAGTGAGTGAGTGAGTGAGTGAGTGAGTGAGTGAGTGAGTGAGTGAGTGAGTGAGTGAGTGAGTGAGTGAGTGAGTGAGTGAGTGAGTGAGTGAGTGAGTGAGTGAGTGAGTGAGTGAGTGAGTGAGTGAGTGAGTGAGTGAGTGAGTGAGTGAGTGAGTGAGTGAGTGAGTGAGTGAGTGAGTGAGTGAGTGAGTGAGTGAGTGAGTGAGTGAGTGAGTGAGTGAGTGAGTGAGTGAGTGAGTGAGTGAGTGAGTGAGTGAGTGAGTGAGTGAGTGAGTGAGTGAGTGAGTGAGTGAGTGAGTGAGTGAGTGAGTGAGTGAGTGAGTGAGTGAGTGAGTGAGTGAGTGAGTGAGTGAGTGAGTGAGTGAGTGAGTGAGTGAGTGAGTGAGTGAGTGAGTGAGTGAGTGAGTGAGTGAGTGAGTGAGTGAGTGAGTGAGTGAGTGAGTGAGTGAGTGAGTGAGTGAGTGAGTGAGTGAGTGAGTGAGTGAGTGAGTGAGTGAGTGAGTGAGTGAGTGAGTGAGTGAGTGAGTGAGTGAGTGAGTGAGTGAGTGAGTGAGTGAGTGAGTGTCATGATTTTCGTTTGATGAGAGACACAACACTCGACTACTTTGGTTTTAAACTTATATTTTCACTTAACAATACAAAATAAGAACTTACATAACACACACACACAAACAAAATACTGCTCGTTCACTGACTTTGTCAGTAAAAGTACTTCACGTGAACAAAAGAACACGTTAGTGACGTAAACAATCGAACGCACGCAATTAGCACGTGAACAATAACAAAGCCGTATAAATTAGAATGTTTTTTACACTCCCCAAAGTTTCTTAACAAAGTTGGAAACTTTCAAATAAAACTAAACAGTTAAACAATGGGTTTATCACGCTGATTGATTTCACCAATTAATGCAGCATTGCGTCGGGGTTTCACAATGTCAGTCACTCTTGTCACTTGTTCATCAGGTTTAGAATCCGAGAGTTCCATGTAGGTATTTGATCCTACTTCGAGTGGAATAAGATGTTGGATTACTCTTCGTAGATAAACTGGTCGTCTGTTGCTGCTAGCGACCTTTATGATTGCTGCTCGCGCCCTTCCGTCCGATCCCTCAATAAGTTTCTCAACCTTAGCGAGTTTCCAGTAACTTCTACAAGTAGAATCGTTCTTGAGAATAACAATGTCTCCGACTGAGATAATTTCTTTAGTACTCTCTTTGGTTCCAGGCTGCTTTCTTTCTCTTCAGCCAGTCAGGTATTCCCTTCTCCACTGCTTAGTCAATTGCTGCAAAAGATTCTTATGATGGCGTAGTCTTCTTGTAAGAGACTGGTAAGAACTAATAATTTCTTGATGAGAAGAATTTGCGGTGGGTGTGATGCGCCGTCCGTAAATTAGATCCGAAGGTGTCAGAGGATACGAAAGGGAGTCGACGTCATCGTACACATATGTAAGTGGTCGTGAGTTGATTACTCCTTCAATCTGTACTAAAAGAGTATTAAGCTCGTCGAAATTTAATGTTGATCGTCCTAAGACTTTCTTCAGTGGTCGTTTGATGCTTTGGACGAGTCTTTCCCAGTACCCTCCCCACCATGGAGCCCTTTCAATAATGAAGTTCCAAGTGATTCGTTTGTTTGTAAGAAATTGACATACTTCTTCAGATCTGGCGATTTTTCGAACATCGTTACACGACGACTTAAATGATTTTGCGTTGTCCGAAGTAATCGTAGCAGGAAGTCCTCTTCTAGCTGAAAATCGTCTGAAAGCTAACAGGAACGCTTGAGTGCTGAGACCTCGAGTTAACTCCAAGTGCACTGCTCGTGTCGAAGCACAAGTGAAAAGGCAAATGTAAACCTTGTTCGAAATTTCTGCTTTCTTGCTCGAATTAGCTTCGGTAATAAACAATGGGCCAGCGAAGTCTAGACCGATGTGTGTAAAAGGTGGATCGTCTGAAACTCTTTCACTTGGAAGATCTGCAGTTGGTAGTGGTTTGTACGGTTTTCCTTCGTATTTGCGGCAAATGACGCACTTTCTTATAAACTGTTTCACAGCTTCCCGTCCTCGCAAGATCCAGTAGCGTTCTCTTATCGTTGTAAGAGTGTCCCTTACACCACAGTGCTTTACGGAATAATGTGCGTCTTTGATGATAAACTGTACGAATGCATGCTTTGCAGGTAGCAAGACTGGATTCCTTGAATTCACAGGTAACGATGAATTGTTCATTCTACCCTTGCATTTAATAATGCCTTTATCCAGAAATAATCCGAATTGCTTGACATGGATTGGTGGAGTAACCTTGCTGTTACTGTTGCGTAGAAATTTGAGCTCTTCAGTGAATGATGAGGCTTGAACTGATCTAATCCACAATTCTTCAGCTTCCTCTAAATCCTAGTCGGTTGGTTTGTACCTTTCTTTCTTTTTCTCGGCCTTTCCTGCATTTCTTGTCTGGTTCTTTAGCTTGCTCACAAATTTGACAACGAGAGCTGTTACACGGAGTAGTTTCGTCAAATTACCGATTTGTTTTACATCGATTATTTTGTCGATTTTCCTTTCAACTCCATCGTGTGTTGAAGTATTCGCCAGGGAATGAATGATAGAAGGTGGGCTCTTTACAGCTTCTTGGAAAGTAGCTTCGTTTAAGGATTGCGTAGGTCGATTCTCAGGCCATTCAGGCTCTAGGCTGTAAAGGAATTCTGGACCATTCCACCAAGACTTGTTAGTTGTGAGTTCGCTTCCACTTAAACCTCGAGAAGGCAGATCGGCTGGATTCTGACTACCAGGGCAGTGTCGCCACGCGTCCTTTGAAGTCAGGTTACGGATTTCATCTACGCGGTGTTGTACGTACTGCTTCCACATCCTTTCATTCCTAATCCAGGATAAAGTGGTCATCGAATCTGTCCAACAAATCGTCTCTAGGTTCCTTTTGGAAGAATTGAATTTGTTGAGAAGTTGTGCCAGAAGTAGCGCTCCTAATAACTCCAGTCGTGGTATGCTCTGCTTTACTAATGGAGATACTCTTGTTTTTGAGGCCACTAATCTAACATCGATACGCCCATCTTGGTAACAGGAACGCATGTAAATCACTGCTGCGTAGGCGTGTTCGAAAGCGTCGCTAAAGCCATGAACTTGAATATGAATTGGGGTTGCTTCAAAATAACAACGAGGAATCTGGTTGGCTTCGAGACATTTCAAGCCTTTCAGTATCAATTTCCATCTTCGAAGAACATCTCCTTGAAGCTCGTCGTCCCACTCCAGCTTGTCAACGCAAAGCTCTTGAAAGAGAATCTTCATCACCACGGTAAAAGGGCTTAAGAATCCAAGAGGGTCGAAGATCTTTGCTGTTACCTTTAGAATTGATCTTTTGGTCATTGGAAGCTTTGTCGCATATTCAAACAAATCGGTGAAGTTGAAGAAGAATTGATCGGAATGAGTATTCCAATTAAGTCCTAAGATCTTAACAAAATGTTCTTCCTTTGGACAGGAATTGCCCAAACCCATGGTTGATTTGGCGTAAGATTCGACATCTTCAGTGGCGGTGTCTTCAACCTTGACTTGATTGACTGATGGACTTTCTTGTGTTGTTTCCGAATTCTTAATTTCTTCCAATAATCTACACGAGTTTGAACTCCACTTTCGCAGATTAAATCCACCTTCAGCCAACATCTTCTTCGACTTCTTGTATATCTGGAAAGCGTTCTCAACAGATTCTGCTCCAGTAACGAGATCATCAACATACAACGATTTCTCTAATAACTCTGCCATTTCTGGTTCACTCTGCTTGTAAAGTCGTAGATGGTGTTTTATCGTCTCACCCAGAATGGAAGGTGAAGGTCGTAATCCGAAGACAAGACGATTAAATCGAAGCTGGATAATTTCTGGACTGATGGCGGTCAAGTCCTTGAACCACAGGAAACGAAGCATGTCACAATGTTCTTCCTTGATCCCAACCATGAGGAAGGCCTTCTCAATGTCTGCAGTAAGAGCAACTGAGTTCCAACGAAAGTTGGACAACATTTCAAAAATGAGCGGTATGTGATTAGTTCCAGTTTCTAAACAATCGTTGAGAGACAGATCACTCTTTGAAGACTTTGCAGATCCATCGTATACAATTCGCACTTTAGTTGTATCACGCTCCTTTCTGACCACAGCATGATGGGGAGGATAATGAACAGCCTTCTCGGTTTGCTCGTTCAAGCAGCTCGATTTTGGGACCTTTTCGACAATGTTATTTCGAAGCTGTTCTTGAATTATCTTGTCGTACTCTCGTAACAATTCAGGCTCTTCTTTCAACTTGTGATGTAATGATCGTAGTCGTGATTCGCACATCCGATAGTTGCTTGATGTTGGGGAACAGTTTTGTTTCCAAGGTAATCCGACCTCGTAAAAACTGCCATTGAAAGAAATTTCTTCATATTGCTTAGTTTCGATAGGTAGATTATCTTGGATCTTGGATCTATCCTCTTTTCCAACACTCTCGACGTCCCAGAATTTCTTTAGCATATCCACGACTTCGTCATTTTCTCTCGTTGCATTGAAGGGTGCGGTTTCACCTGAGATGATAAGATTCGACACGACCTTGTTTTCAGACGAAGAATTGTTGGTCGGTCCAGAGAGAATCCAACCAAACTTGCTATTTACGGCGGTAGGACCACTTTCTGCACGAATGGTTTGACCAGTGACAATGTCCCAGTAATAATCGGAGCCAATAAGAATGTCAATGGAATGTTGGTCTTCGAAACTGTCTGCAAAGTGTAAGTCTTGCAATTGTGGATATTCCTTGACATCGATCGATTGTGGGAGTGGCAAACAAATAGCTGGGAAGCAGAGTGCAGAGATCTTTATACATTCATTCTTGGTTCGAAGAGGCAAAGTCACCACTTGACATTTTTGCTTTCGGTAGACCTTTTCTCCAAATGTGTTAAGATGTAAAGTCTCTGTCGCCGTTGGCTTCAAACCCAGCTTCGATTTAAGATTGTCGGTGATGTAACTTCGCTGACTTCCATTGTCGAACAAGATTCTGACCTTTATTGACTTGGTGTTTTCTTCATTCGTAGCTACAGCTATGGCGGTTTGCAAGAGAATGTTCCCTTTGGTTTTGATGGCGGAAGTCGTTGTAACAGCACTCCCCGTAACACTGGTTGACTCTTCTTTATCCTCTTTCGTATTTACTTCTTGTTTCGGTTTCCTTTCTTCTGAGTCCTTTGTTTCGTTGAATCTCAAACAAATCGATTGATGGTGGCGTCCGCCACAATTTCGACAGTTCTTCGGATATCTGCATTCCTTTACTTGATGGCCTGTTTTAAGACACTTGAAACAACGACTCGACATGATTAATATTCCTTTTCTCTCGCTTGGTTTGGTGACCTTTTCGCACGATGCAGAATAATGGAAATCTTTGCAATAAGCACATTGGATATTCATACCCCTTTTTGATTGATCCTCATTGGACACCAACGAATTTCCGGTCGAATATTTCGGACTCTTCGAGAAATTACTTGGCTTCGAATTTATTTCTTCGCTTGCTTTAACACCTTCGCTTAACTCTCTTGCTTCTACTTCTTGTTTGATAAGTTCCAACAACTCTTCTATTTTCCATACAGTGCTTTTTGTTTCTCTTGCTACTCGTAATCGAATTTCGTTTGGAAGTTTGGCCATTATGACTGGAATCAACAGACCTCCGTATTGATCTGAAGCAACGCCAAGAGAAGTCAAGCCACGTACATGCACACTAAGTTTGTCGTATACGAGTCGTAATGAGCTAGATCGATCAGTCCCCGTACAGCTAGGAAGTTTCAAGAGTTCATCCATGTGAGCTGAGATAATTTGTTGTGGTTTATCGAATCTTTCGTGAAGAATTTCAATCGCTCACAGTAATTTTAAAAGAGCCAATTTGGCCCCAAAATAAGGGCCGAAATTGTGACCCTCAGCCGGCCCCCTTTTAATGGGGCCGTTTTGGCTCTGTTGAAAGAGGGCCAATTTTGGCTCCTTTGTTAGGGCTGTTTTGGTCCTTCTTAAAGCCGGTTTTCCACTAGGCGACTTTTTTCGCGCGAAGCGACTCTCTTTTGTTCGAATTCAATAGATTTCTGATTAGTTCCAGCTGAGAGCTCATGAGACAAAAGAAAAAGTCGCTTCCGCGAAAGAAGTCGCCTAGTGGAAAACCGGCTTAAGGGGCTATTTTTAACTCTGAAACAGCCCCCTTTTATTGGGGCCGTTTTGGCTCTGTTGAAAGAGGGCAATTTTGGCTCCTTTTTTGGGCTGTTTTGGCCCTTCATAAGGGGCTGTTTTAAACTCTGCAAGAGCCCCTTTTTAATAGGGCTGTTTTGGCCCCAATATAATAGTGCCATTTTGGACACTTTTGGGAAAGTTCTATTCTTTTTCAGGACCTGTTTTTACAGGGCTGTTTTGGTAATGAAAAAATAGGAATAATTGAGACTATTCTAATCTTTGAGGACCACTTATTGTGTTAAAAAAATGTACTTGCTCCACAACTGATACTCTAATCAGCAGCATAACTCAACAGACAACCACCATGCACAAGTAATAAAAAAGTTTGTATTTCAAATATTATACAATATACAAAAATAGTAACAACTATAGAGTGCACGACTGCATACCTCCACCAGCAAGTTCCTTGGTCTATGATAGCATTTTTGCATAGACAATGGACTGACAAGTCTATTGTTTTGTTTTATTTTTATAAATATTTTGTCTATGAATATCAAACACTTGTATAAGATATGGAGAAATGAGTGCAATCAAGCATTTGACAAAAATATGTTCAATACACAGCAAAATCCTGATTCTTATTTTAAGAGAAAAAAATACTTAAAACAAGTAAGACTGTTCTCAGTATAGTAAGAATAATATTCTTACCAAGAATCTTGTCAATTTGAATTTTATAATTCTTACCTAGAATTTTTCGAGAATAATTTTACTTAAAATAAGAAATAATATTCTCGTGGAATTCTTGTTTCAAGTAAAAAAATTACTTGTTTTACGTAACGAATTGCTGAAAACAAGCAAAATAATTCTTGTCAGTGAGTATAGTGAGAATATTATTCTAGACAAGAATTTAATAAAGAATATTTTTGCTTAAAATGAGTAAAAATAGTCTGCAAGTAAGAAAACTTTTTCTGGCACTGATTCTAGAACGGATTCTTGATGTTTTAAAAAACAAGAAAATTATTATTTTGAGAAAAAATCAAATGTACATGTACTGAGTTGCATTATTTATTTGTCTAATGCTTAATATATACAAAAAATCCCCATTTCTCACTTAAGAATAGAAGAAATAGTTTAATCAGGGAAAAGACTTGCCATCGCATAGATGCCCCAGACAAATATAGACACATGCAGGATTGCAGGTACAACATACAGTGTAAACACGCCATATATATAATGTCATATATACAGTATATTGTATAAGAAGAAAGCATTCCACGATCCTATTTTAAGAACTTACTGCTACAAATTAATTTAACCAATACAAAGCATTTAGTATAAATTATAACTTGTATTGTAGCAAAAAACTAGAAAGTTAAATTTAAGAATTATACTTAACAGTATATAGTAAAAAAACCCAGACATATATAATTATATGCATACGAACGTTCTAACATTCTCCAATGAGCAATACTTTTGCAAGTCATTCAGGGTTTTGGTAACATCCCATTTGAAATCAGGATGAAACTTCTTGACACCAAAGATTACTGTAGGTCTAACAGTTGCAACACTGACAGCACTGACCATCCTTGAAGACAGTGTATGCCAAATCCAATAACTAGAATATTGCCAATAATGTCATAACAGCTTGCACAGGATTTCCCTTCCAAAGTAACACCCCAGCAACCAGACACCATAAGCCCAGGGGTAAAGCTGGACTGCTTCCTCAGCCACCTGTCAGATTGCTTATTATCCTAAAATTACAAAAAGCCAAATGTAAAATTAAAATAAAGTTTTTAGTGGGAAGCACAGATAAAAGTGTGGTAAATACATATGGCATGTCTAAATTGCAGCCTGCAAACTGAACAGATTACTGTAGGTAATGTGAGGCTGTAATAAAAGTCTTGGTTAGTTGAAAAAATGTGTTGTTTAATAGAACTGTTTATTGTAAAATGTATTTTAGGCATCACATATTTTTTATCCATACTGTATATGCCTGACTGAATTTTTTTTTCTTGATATTTAGCATCGGTTACTTCAGAAGCAATTAAAATCTTCCATGGTTAAACCAAATATAATCTTTTAAACCAAAAAATCCACATGAAATTAGGTTGCCCGAAAAGTTACCAAAAAAAGCCTACATGTAAAACTATTTGCCCAAGTAAAACTTTGGTTGCTCCAGGCAATCGAGCAACAACTATTTTGGAACCCAATATAGGCTCAATTTTACCTGACCCAGTTATAATCACATATTACATGTAAGTAAAATGATCAGTCTCTGACAGATAAAAGTAATCAGCAAACTAAACGGACACATGTTTAATGTTCTTTGTAGTCTGGTTTATAGCATACATGCATATAATTATAAAGTTTGCCCAATAGTTTGCCCAATATTCCAACACCAAGAACATTTCTGGCTAGGTATATGAGAATATCTAGTTTTGAAGCTTGTTGTTAACACAGTAAAGCCTTTTCTTAAATTAAATATTGAAACATAACAGTTGTATGCATCAAAATGCGTTAAAATATGAATAAACCCATGGCCATGTATTCAAAATTGCCGCCGTTGTTGATCAACACAAAACAATTTGTCAGTTCCCAAAACAAACCATAAATCCTTTAACTGCAATACTTATAAACTACGAAAATAAACATCTTTTGTAAGAATCAAACGGCAAAAAAAGTTTGTAAGAACATTTCTATTCCGTAGCAAATAAATAAATGAAGGCTGCACTCTTACAGACTACAGTAAGCTGCTTATATACCCTTGCTGACTAATAATTTCAAATGTAATACATACGAATCAGTAAACAAAATTGCTGATTAAAGAATCTATGACTTACCTTTAATAATGTGATCGCATCCATCGTCTGTATACGTCTAGCCAAGAACCATTTAAAACAGAATTGAAGCAATAAATTTATATAAAGCAGACAAATTAACATTCCCTAACGAACGTCCAAGTTCCAAATCGAAAATCGAATTGAAAGCGTCACCGGGTTCCCGCGTCATCATGGGATAATAATCCCGCGTTAGCCTCGCGTGGTCTTAAGGTAGCACAAACCGTTTTGATGGAACTTTGCAGGTTGTATATATTCGCCATTGAGTTTCTACATTTTACTTAGTTCAACTTTGTCTTTATGCGCTAGTATATTTAGGTCATTTGACAAATTTTGTGTCTAATCAAGTAAATAGTGTGTAGTATGCTGCACTAAATATTTGTTGAATATTTAAGATATTTTCATGGTCTAGACTAACAAAATCATCGTTGCCAATTTTAGAAATTTATTCTTGGTTTTAAGAATTTATTAGTTTTTCACGTTTAAGTAAAATGGATCTGTTTATTTACGACAAGAAATATGCAAAAAAGCACTAAACATGGGGGCCGATATAGCCCCTGATGTACTGAAACAGCCCCTGTGTTCTAATTCGAATCGGTTAAAGACAACCCTTGAATCGACCGAGACACCGAAGCTTCTAGCAGTGAATTTAAGTAATTAAACTTATCGACCTTCGACATTCCGTTGTTTTCATGAATAGCTGATTTGAACGAGTCCCAAAAACTCGTCCACTTCGTCACATCTCCTCTAAACTTAGGCAGAGTGAGTTTGGGTAGTTTCGCTTTGACTTGAATTGGATGAAAAGTAGATTGCATTGCTTGACTTAAACCGACAGAATTCGCTTGAGTTTCTTGCGTATGCATTTCGGAATTTCGCTTTTTTATTGCATCGTGTATAAACTTTTGACTTTCGACAATCTTTGCTATAACCCTTTCCGACTCTTCGATTTCGTTTGGGATAACATCAAGGTCACAGAGAGACAGAATGTTTTGGTCAATATCTTCTAATGTTTTTAACTTCCCTTCAAGTAAACGATTTATTACGTCTAACCTTTTTGCTTGTTCTTCGTTTAATGTTCCTTCGGCTTCGGTTCCATGCAGGATTTCATTGACATCGTTCACCTTTTTTGTAATAACCCCACGGTTGGCGGCACGGATAGCCTTTAGTCGCTCGAGTTTTTCCTTCACGTCTCTTTCTGACATCGTTCGCTTCAAATGCTCTTCAAAGCTAAAATCCTTTACTTTGTGTGCTCGTGCCCCACGTTGGGCGCCATGTCATGATTTTCGTTTGATGAGAGACACAACACTCGACTACTTTGGTTTTAAACTTATATTTTCACTTAACAATACAAAATAAGAACTTACATAACACACACACACACACACACACACACACAAACAAAATACTGCTCGTTCACTGACTTTGTCAGTAAAAGTACTTCACGTGAACAAAAGAACACGTTAGTGACGTAAACAATCGAACGCACGCAATTAGCACGTGAACAATAACAAAGTCCGTATAAATTAGAATGTTTTTTACAGTGAGTGAGTGAGTGAGTGAGTGAGTGAGTGAGTGAGTGAGTGAGTGAGTGAGTGAGTGAGTGAGTGAGTGAGTGAGTGAGTGAGTGAGTGAGTGAGTGAGTGAGTGAGTGAGTGAGTGAGTGAGTGAGTGAGTGAGTGAGTGAGTGAGTGAGTGAGTGAGTGAGTGAGTGAGTGAGTGAGTGAGTGAGTGAGTGAGTGAGTGAGTGAGTGAGTGAGTGAGTGAGTGAGTGAGTGAGTGAGTGAGTGAGTGAGTGAGTGAGTGAGTGAGTGAGTGAGTGAGTGAGTGAGTGAGTGAATGAACAGTGCTATTTTAAAATGCGAAGATCGTATTTGGATAACATGAGAAGGAGAATAATATTTTAATAATATTTTTTGCGATCCGGTATCCATCTGATTTGCGCACTCTGATTGGCTAGCGAGCGGTCCGTATCCTGCGATACGGACCTCGATACGGACCGCTTCGGATTCAAAAACAAAAGCAAGAACGTTGTACATTCTGTCATTTAAAATTGATCGATTCTTATAACTATTTCGCTTGCCACAGAACAAATATATTTAGCAGAGAGCTACGGGGACGCAAATGAATTTCATATTATCCAAATGGGTTTTGACAACTGCACGTGAAAACAGCGAATTTTAAAAGAAACGCTGGGAAAACTATGTCAAAGCAATATTTACGAGCGACATTTATAAAGTTTTAAAGTGTTATTGCTCAACGACGTATGAAAACAGTTGAAAACGGTAAGCAAAACATACCGATAAACTTGTGAACACAGTATTTTGAATCACTAAATGTAACTATATAGAAGTATATATAGAAAAACATACCACGAGAAGACAGAAAAGCTGAAACCTTTTGACACTATAAACTGTCTATCTTCTGTTGTCCAACTTTACTAAAAAAACACGCTACAAGTCGTTACCCTTTAGTCATATATTTTCCACATGCCAACCTCATCGTGTCATGTCTTTGAAAAAAGTTACAAATGGCTTTAATACTACAAGAATTTTCGTCTTCAAACTCGAACAACACACTTTCAACATGGAGTTAGCCGGTATTTCAAAGTGACTTTCGATTCCAAGCGAACAGCCAAAAACGAGCAAGCGATGAAGAAGAACGACGAAGAATCTTTATCAACTAAACGTTAAAAACACTCGGACTGCATTCTGACTTCCTTTCGTAACTAGATCTTCAAGTTTTGACTTTTTTTTAATCACAAAAAAGGTTCCAAGCTTCCTTTCACTGGCTGTCAGACTACATGTCGGCAGTTGTTTACTGTCGAACGATAAACTTTGGATTTTCGAATATCACGTGAACGTCATGTCGATTATGCAACTTAATTTAGTTATGTTAATTTACCTAATTATGTAAATTTAAATTGTACGATTAACAAAAAAGTAAATATGTTATTTACCGCTTTGATCGGTCCGTACAGAAAAATAGTTGCCCTCGATCTCAAAAATGTCCCTCGGCCTGCGGCCTCAGGCCATTTTTTAAGAAGACCTGGGGCAAATATTTTTCTAGTACGGACCTCCCAAC
>CAXIUP010000211.1:75000-100000 GCA_964035015.1 Corallium rubrum | reverse complement strand
TGTTTATCTTAGTTGTTAATATTTTATATTAAAAGTGTTTAAATTGTTTATAATTGTTTAAAAAATTGTATTATTGGTTTGAAAGCATGATTTATTGAAATTCTAACAATCATGTAACATTGTAGTTAAATACCTGTATATCTGCAGGAGGGTCAGGAAGGGCTACAGCCCCATCCCCCGTCTGGAAACCTTACCCCTCCCCACTCCGTCAGGGAAAAATTAAATATTTGTTGGAAAACAAAGTCGAAGAAAAAATTGGCTTGAAGTGAACTGGTGAAAGGTGTTGTTTTTCTACGCGCAAGTAGTTGTTCTTTTATGTCTATAACTCAACATAATGTCTTAAACGAAATTGGCTTCAAATCCACATATAATCAGTGATAACTGCCCACATATAGTGGCACAAAACTGGGAGACCACTGACCATGTCTATTTGATAAATATAACAAGCTGCTGAGATCTAACCAAATTTTGGCTTTCGACAGTCTTGATTTTTGTGCATCGGACACATCCGAAAAATGTCAGGACAAAATGATACGGCATCCATGAATTTGGATCCTTCAATACGCTACATGTTTGTTCAATTTCAGGCATTACGTATATTACACAACAAGTTCTATATTATCGAACATGGTGTATATTTTACAACAAGCTTTTTATTAGAAAACGTGTTGTATATTTTGCAACAATTAAGTTTTATATATTATGCAACAAATTCTATATTAGAAAACATGGTGTATATTTTGCAACAAGTTTTTTTTATATTATGCAACAAGTTTTATATATTATGCAACAAGTTCTATATTAGAAAACGTGGTGCATATTTTGCAACAAGTTTTATATATTACACAACAAGTTTTATATATTATGCAACAAGTTCTATATTTGAAAACGTGGTGTATATTTTGCAACAAGTTTTATATATTGCACAACAAGTTTTAAATTAGAAAACATGTATATTTTGCAACAATTAAGTTTTAGATATTACACAACAAGGTCTATATTAGAAAACATGGTGTATGTTTTGCAACAAGTTTTATATATTACGCAACAAGTTTTATATTAGAAAACGTGGTGTATATTTTACAAGTTTATATATTATGCAACAAGTTTTATATGTTTGTGAACAAGTTGTATTTTATGCAACAAGTTGTATATATTTGCTAACAAGTTGTATATATTTCCTATTAAGTTGGATATATTCGAACAAGTTTTATATATTTGCCAACAACTACTATATATTTGCCAACAACTACTATATATTTGCCAACAAGTTGTATATATGTCAGCCAAGTATTATTGCTATAAACGGCATTCCATAATTTTCACTCGAATTTTCAAGTTGTCTTTTTCGATTTCAACAAATGAAATCACAAAACGCCGTTTGTTTTTTGCGATTTCAACAAATGAAATCACAAAACGTCGTTTGTCTTTTGCAATTTCAAAACTCCGTTTGTCTTTTGCGATTTTGACAAATGAAATCACAAAACTCTGTTTGTCTTTTGCGATTTCAACAAATGAAATCACAAAACGACGTTTGTCTTTTGCTGTTTCAAAATATTGTTTATCTTTTGCTTTTTCGACAAATGAAACACTAAAACGGCACTTTGTTTTTGCAATTTGGACAAACAAAATCTCTAAACAGCATTCTTCTTTTGCAAAACGCTCTTTTGCTTTTGTTATTTGAGCCTCCTCGGCTTCCATACTTGTTTGATCTGTTGGGTCCATTGGGTTTGTTAAAATTCGTTTGGGTCTGTTGCGTCCGTTGGGTCCGTTGGGTTTGTTAAATTCGTTGGCTCTGTTGCGTTTGTCGGCTTGTTTGATCTGTTGGGTCTGTCGGGTTTCTTAAAATTCGTTGGGTCCGTTGGGTTTGTTGGGTTTCTTAAAATTCGTTGTGTCTGTTGGGTCTGTTGGGTCCGTTGGGTCTGTTGGGTTTCTTAAAATTCTTTGGGTCTGTTGCGTTTGTTGGGTTTCTTAACATTCGTTGGGTCTGTTGCGTCTGTTGGGTTTGTTAAATTCGTTGGCTCTGTTGCGTTTGTCGGCTTGTTTGATCTGTTGGGTCCGTTGGGTCTGTTGGGTTTCTTAAAATTCTTTGGGTCTGCTGCGTTTGTTGGGTTTCTTAACATTCGTTGGGTCTCTTAACATTCGTTGGGTCTGTTGCGTCCGTTGGGTTTGTTAAATTCGTTGGCTCTGTTGCGTTTGTCGGCTTGTTTGATCTGTTGGGTCCGTTGGGTCTGTTAAAATTCGTTGGGTCTGTTGGGTCCGTTGGTTTGTTGGGTTTCTTAAAATTCGTTGGGTCTGTTGGGTCCGTTGGGTCTGTTGGGTTTCTTAAAATTCGTTGTGTCTGTTGGATCTGTTGCGTTTGTTGGGTTTCTTAAAATTCGTTGTGTCTGTTGGGTCTGTTGAGTTTGTTGGGTTTCTTAAAATTCGTTGTGTCTGTTGGGTCTGTTGCGTCCGTTGGGTCTATTGGGTTTGTTAAAATTCGTTGCGTCTGTTGGGTCCGTTGGGTCTGTTGGGTTTCTTAAAATTCGTTGTGTCTGTTGGGTCCGTTGGGTCTGTTGGGTTTCTTAAAATTCGTTGTGTCTGTTGGGTCTGTTGCATCCGTTGGGTCTGTTGAGTTTGTTAAAATTCGTTGTGTCTGTTGGGTCCGTTGGGTCTGTTGGGTTTCTTAAAATTCGTTGTGTTTGTTGGGTCTGTTGCGTCCGTTGGGTCTGTTGGGTTTGTTAAAATTCGTTGTGTCTGTTGGGTCTGTTGGGTTTCTTAAAATTCGTTGTGTCTGTTGGGTCCGTTGGGTCTGTTGGGTTTCTTAAAATTCGTTGGCTCTGTTGGGTCCGTTGGGTCTGTTCGGTCCGTTGCGTCTGTTGGGTTTCTTAAAGTTCGTTGACTCTGTTGGGTCCGTTGGGTCCGTTGGGTCCGTTGGGTCCGTTGGGTCCGTTGGGTCCGTTGGGTCCGTTGGGTCCGTTGGGTCTGTTGGATTTGTTAAAATTCGTTGGCTCTGTTGGGTCCGTTGTGTCTGTTTGGTCCATTGGGTCTGTTGGCTTGTTTGATCTGTTGGGTTTGTTAAAATTCGTTGGGTCTGTTGGGTCCGTTGGGTTTCTTAAAATTCGTTGGCTCTGTTGGGTTGTTTAATCTGTTGGGTCTGTTGAATTCGTTGGGTGTGTTGAATTTGTTGGGTCCGTTGGTTTCGTTAAATGATTAAGTTCGTTGAATTCGTTGGGTTTGTTGAATTCGTTGAATCTTTTGGGCTTGTTGAATTCGTTGGGTCTATTGCGTTTGCTGGATTCGTTGCGTTTGTTGGGTTTGCAGAGGCCGTGTTGAAGGTTATAGAGCGGAGGTCAGTGCCTAGCCCTATACCTAGTGTGGTAGAAAACAAAGAAACAGCTTGGAGTAGCGTTGCTGAGTATTTCGTAGTTCTTTCATTTTGCCATTTGCCAAATACGGTCTCTTTTGAACAGATTAGAATGAAGAAAAATAACAGCTGCGTTCTTTGGATGGTGTTTACCGATGCATGTGCCAAATCTGATCAGTTACCATGGTGATCCAAAACTTTTATACGTTGCAAGCTCTAAAAATTCAGAGTTAACTCTCTTCTAAAAAAACAACAAGCGGAGTTCAGATGTTTACTGAACTTTTGAAATCTCGTTGGGTCTGTTGGACCCAACGGGAAACCCAACAGAATTTGCTGTTCCTAAATCGCGCCCGGTATAAATATGGCTATCTTAAGAATTACTTGCCCAACAGCATCTTTATTACATGACTTAGCTTTCCGCCTGGTACCTCAATTGCTGAAATAGTGAGGTACATGTACCGGTAGTGACTATACTTATAATCTCATGACAAGAAGGCTTAAATTGGCTTCCTAACCTGAATGCTTTAAATGGTTTTGCCACTACTCTGGGTTTCACGTGTTTAGGTCATTAAACCTGAAGATGCCCAAAAATGTGAATCCCACAGTAGTAACAAAAAAAACGAATTAAACTTTTGTATCCACTCTACCATATGAGCACTTTAAATTTTAAGTGAAGTCATGTGATAAAGTAATTGATTCAATGAACAAACTACTTTATTTTCTTACCTTTTTGATGGAGTGTGTTGCTATTGGCATTAAGGGTTCCATCTGAAATAGCTGATGGTTTGTTCTTGTCATTTTGATATCCAAAATCAAAATTCTGCAGACTGAAGTTTAAGTGTTGTAGGCTGAAATATTTCCGTTCATGAATCAGATACTTCAAAAGCTCTTTACACTCATATTGAAGACAGCCTTCCAACACATCATGCATCGCATCACCAGGTAAACCGCCGATAACATGGAAGTACCTGGACTGACACAAAGATGACATAAGATTCACACCATATGACGATGATAAAGTAGGGTCATCATTGACTTCATCACACTGATCATCATGAGTTTGTGCTGTTCAAAGAACGAAAAAGTCCTCGTGAAACTAGAAAATACAACAAAATCAAGACTTAACCTACTGTATACCAAATCAATTGGACTTTAAACTATTTTAAAATATTGGTATTGTATCAATTCAAACAGACATTCTGTTCAATTTCCCTGTCTCATTGATGTATAATTATTATACTGTGAATCTTTGAAAGTTTGTGGTAAAACATGATACATGTACTACAACACAAGGAAATTGTGAAAGAACTACAGTATGCACATTACTTTAATAATATTTATGACTGAACTTTCAACCTATTGAGTATTGACCAAATGAGTAAATGACCAATGTTCAATTTATTGCAGGCCGCTATAATAATAATACATACATAATTGCTTGATGATGACCTCAATCAACAAATCAAAAGCTTAGTGAAAAATATGAACATGGTTTTTCCCAAATTTTGCATGTGATAATATTTTGGTTAAGTTATTAAATATGTCACTAATTTTATAATTGAATTCACAAATTATTTGTTGTGGCAAACTGAAAATTACATAATAGCATGGTACCAATAATTATTATTAACATTTAAGATTTATAATTATAATTACTGTAATATCACAGCCACCTCGGTTTTCATTGTTCTCACAGGGACATTTAATCTCTAAATAACCCAATGCATAAAGATTAGGTAAGATTAGTAATTAATCATACCTAATCTTTATGCACTAGGTACGATTAGTAACTAATCATACCCAATGTTTACGCCAAAGTTCGCTTATGCATATAATAACTAACAAATACAATGAAGAGAACACTTATCGAATTCCCAATAGTATTAATCACAACTCAATAATTTATTCACTTTGAAGATGTTGACTCCACCAAAAGAATTCTTGTTTTACTCTCCTTCCTCGGAAACCATAATATTACAAAGTGATAGCATGGCATTTTGGTTGATTAGTGATTAAATGCCCCTCGAGCCTCGGGAGGTTTAGTAAAAGTCCCTTGGGCTTTGCCCTCGGAACTTTTACTAAACCTCCCTCAGCTTTCGGGTTCATTTAATCACTAATCAACCTCAAGGCCATGCTATTACTTATAATAATAATATACATTAAGTATATAAATACATGTAAGTGTGTATATTAGGTACCTTTGTTTTTATGTCCTCAGTTGCACCCAAACATTCTCTGCATTTAAGATGGGCACCACCAGGTCCAACTTTAAAGCCGCCAAGTTCTTGTGATGCTAAATTATCACCTGAAACAAAAACTATGGTTCCAGCAAATGATCGTTGCTTGCCACAAATATTGAACTGGTAACCACCATCCTGTTCAAGTTCTAAGACCTCTTCCATTATTGGTGCCAAAATAGCATTGATTCCATATTTAATTAGCACTGGCCTTTTTACAACAGCTAACAGTTGAATTGCTTTTTATTGGGATCGATACACTGGGCGAATGTTACCCAGGGTATAGTAAAATACTCCTAAAAACGTAGAACATAAAATTGTTACTTAATAACAATACAATCCTATTAATAAGTGCTGACTAAATAACATATTATATAATATAATATAACATATAATATATATATATATATATAATACTGTACCTATTTTGTGTTTCTTTGTTTTGCTACCAAGAGGATTAACACATTCCACTTCATCGTAGTACAGAATAATCTGTAATGCACTCCTGTCTCACTGTCTCAGAAGTCGTAAATGCGGCCATTGGGTAAATTGTTTTCATGAGAGTGTTCTATCTAAAACAACACCAAATGGCAAGTTATTAAGAAAAGGTTACACGAGGACTGCTGATCACTACCAAGGAACATTTATGATAAAATCCACAAGATTAAGTTATTACAATTTTTACCTCATAAAGAATAGAGGGATCATTCAACATCGACTCAAGACTTCTTAATAAAGGAACAATGACCATTTCATCAAACTTTGCAGCTCTCTTATTCCGGGTACCAGATCTAAGTTGGGCATGATTGTGTCCAAGAACATGTACAGGATCCTATATATTAAAACAATAAACAAGATTATATTTACAGTAGGGTCTTTGAAATAGCATTTCCTGCATTCCAATACAGAATGTTCCTCACAGATGGGACAGGTTCATTTATTTGGTTATTTTTATTTTCTAAAAAGCTAGGGGCTGGTTGTTCAAAGGTTGATTAGTTGTATTTAAGTGAAAATTTGAATTACAGCAGAATGCTGAGGGCATGCTTGCAAAATTTTAGTTTCTACGTTCTAGTTTGATAAAACTTTTATCAACGGTTTTTCAACAGTTAACCCAGTGGTAACGCTAAAAACAAGAGGGGCTTAGCCCCTTTATGTGAAACATTAGTAGAGTTATGACCCGTATTCCGCAACCCTAAGGGACAGACCATTCTATTTTTGAGGCGGGGGTTGCATTGGCAATTTTTCTGTTATTTTATGACAGAAACTTCTGCAAGAATTATTTTTACAATTTATGACATGTTTGCAATCTACCGTTTGGTTATGCACATTTTTTTTTCTCTGCCAAACCTTGGGCAAATACCAAAAAGAAATTCGAGCACAACCCCCCCCCCCCCCACCTACCCTCCTAAAAATATAATGGTCCATCCCTAACTTGCACAAGGATTGTGAATGTCATGTGGCTTTGTCCCTGAGTCTCAATGGATTGATTAGAACCCACAAATCACATGATAAACCATACAATATAAATCAATGCTCATGAATTTACCACTAGCCCGAAATTCTCTCGAAAATAATGCATCTGTTCTGTCTTGCCCTGAAGGCCATTAAAAGGGTTGGACTCAGGACTATCATGCTTAAATACATCTTCCAAGCCAGGGATGTCTCCAAATTGTATTCCAGCGCTGTCTAGGCTATATCCTACTCGCATTTTTAACTGGCTGATGGCATTTTTGACGATACATGTTATGTCAGAAACCACTGAATCTGTTGCTTTTTGAGTTAACTGGTCATTTTCCTTTGTCTTTAGTAGAAACAATGCGTTCTGTTTCTGCAAATCAATTCCAATGTCATTGTTCTCGTCTAATATGGGCTCAATTCCTTCGCCTTCAACGGCTTCCCTTTCTCCTTCCATGTTGTCATTGTCAGTTCTTGCATACCCACATTCATCTTGTAAGTCGATTTCTTTATGCTAAAGACGAATATGACTCTTATAGCCTTCAAATTTTCGGTAAGATGCACTACATCCCTCAATCTTACATGTAACATTAAAATCAGGATCGTGTCGATGACACCGGCCATAATGATTTAAAATCAGTGCTATATTAAGAGCAATAAACGGCACTGGATTACCAGAACACATTTCACAACTGTAAACCATTCTGGCATTCTTGACTTCGAAGGAATCTTCGATAGATATTGTTGCCTTTTGCGCCTGACGTGTTTACGCGACCCTGCAGCGATATCGGGTGATTATCGGGTGGTCGCCTGCGACATGTTATCCATAAAAGGAGAATATTTCCATTTATGGTAATTTCCCAGATGTCCAAGCGCGAAAATATTACAATCGCTTGGGCGCCATAGTTTGAATGCATTTCAGTCTTGTTGGTTGCTGTTTATATTGTGTTCTTTCACTGCTTTGTTGCTTATTATATTCTTAAATATTGAAAGAATGACTTCTTGTGTCCAGTTTGACAATAATCTCACAAAAGACTCCTTCTCGTGTGAAGTTATTGATTGGCTATGTAGAAAAGACTTCGATGACTCAGTGATTAAAAATTTCGAACGTAAGCAAGCTGACAGAACATTTAATAGAAGCTTTTTAATACTTTAAATTGGAATTTGAAGCTTTTCTTCACTACTCTTTCAACAGACGAATCCATTGACGGAGAAGACTTTTTTTCATTGGAAATGTGGATGGTCGAGCGACTTATCAAAGGATTGAAAAAATATAAAGAAGTTCAGGATTTTATGGTCCCAGGAAACAAATATGGTATGTAAAGTTTCAAGGAAAAAATATGTATTTTTAAAAATATTTTGCACAACGATCTATCGTTATACAATAATACAGCTTATTCAATAAGTTTATTAAGTTAAAAACAAATCAAATCGTTGAAGGATTGCAAAGATTTATAAGGATTGAAATAGTGTCTTTTGCTCGATTGCGTCTCTTAAGTTTAGTCTATAAGCAAACACGTGCACTTGTCATCGCGTCAGACATGTTTTATCTGGCTCATATGCTTGGTTTCTTTGCATTTAATATAATCTATCCTGTACCTTGAAAGCAAGTTTGCTATGTCAGATTGGATTCTAAATTCCAATCTCGCCACTTATTGCACTATGTCAGATTGGAATCTAAATTCCAATCTTGCCACTTACTATACTATGTCAGATTGGAATCTAAATTCCAATCTCGCCAGTTATTATGCTATGTCAGATTGGAATCTAAATTCCAATCTCGCCACTTATTATACTGTCAGATTGGAATCCAAATTCCAATCTCGCGACTTATTATACTATGCCAAATTGGAATCTAAATTCCAATCTCGACACTTATTATACTATGGCAGATTGGAATCTAAATTCCAATCTCGATACTTATTATACTATGTCAGATTGGAATCTAAATTCCAATCTCGACACTTATTATACTATGTCAGACTGGAATATCAATTCCAATCTCTCACCTTATTATACTATCTCATATTGGAATCTAAATTCCAATCTCGCCACTTATTATACTATGTCAGATTGGAATCTAAATTCCAATCTCTCACCTTATTATACTATGTCATATTGGAATCTAAATTCCAATCTCGCCACTTATTATACTATGTCAGATTGGAAGCTAAATTTCAGTCTCGCCACTTATTACACTATGTCAGATTGGAATCTAAATTCCAATCTCGACACTTGTTATACTATGTCAGATTGGAATCTAAATTCCAATCTCTCACCTTATACTATGTCAGATTGGAATCTAAATTCCAATCTCGCCACTTATTATACTATGTCAGATTGGATTGTAAATTCCAATCTCGCCACTTATTATATATACTAGAAATACATAAATGCACTATCCCCTCGCCCACTTTTACAGCACCCCCCCCCACCCCCCCCCCCCACCCCCCTTGCGCTCTTTTTTATTGGAGGCCTGGAAATAGCTACTCCTGTTGGAACGACGAAAATATAGTTTTAATTATGGTAGAATATTTGAAATAAAAAAAAAATACACTCTATTTTTTTGAAGAAAAATGCCACAAAGAACAAAGAAAAATTTAAGGATGATATTTCGTAAAATATATTGAGATGAAGAAAATTGCACATTTCCTCCAGGGTTTGAACTCACTCTCACTCGCGTGCAAACCGACGATGTTACCGCCACACTAACGAAGCAGGCATCAGAATTTTATTAAAATATTAGGGTTATATTTTACAGTTCTTTCTTCCCATGTTTACAAAGAACTCGCTTGGTATCTAAAAAGATTTGCATTTTGAAAACTACTCAAACCGTATATTCATTTATGGCATTTTAAATTTATTTAAAATAATATAACAAAAACAATTTTTCATTTCGAAATCTGCTTAATTTGCTGAAAATGTTTTCACATACATGTTAATAAAGATTTCAACAGCATTTGTAGTCTTTGTACGTTTTACAAAAGAAAAAATGTTCCTTCTCCATTTTTATGCTAAATTATAAACAACCGCTAAGTCATATGTAGTTTTACAATAAGAAAGCTGTTTAAAAGGAGATAAGACGGCAGCCACAGGTAAAAAATACAACGTAACGGGCATTGGCAAGAAAAAACATGCAATGGATATGATACGTACTTCAAGGACACACAAAATATAAAACAACATTAACAGTGATAGATGTAAATAGGGAAACTCAACAGTTTTGCTACTAAGTGTTCGTGATTACTGACAGCGACTGCTCTATATTTTTACCGTAGCTTTATAAACTTTTCGGCCTTTATCTTCGTTTCTAGTTTTGGTTTAACGGGTTTCCTTTAGTCAAGACTTTATATATGTAAACGTTGATTTGTTTCTGTTCTTTTGAAAAGGATAAGTATCCCAAAAGCCCTTTCTCAAGTCTTTTTGTCAAGAATAATATCAAATCTTTTTCAAATCTTTTTTGTCAAGAACTATATATTGTTTCCAGTGGTCTGCGTGGTCCGTCCACACACACACACACACACACACACACACACACACACACACACACACACACACACACACACACACACACACACACCCACACCCACACCCACACATATATACTGCATGATTTTCTTTTTCAAGACTCAGCTAAACTGGTAAACATGAATCTCCTACCGTTAAATTTTCTTCTGCTTTTGTCATCATAAACATTGCCAATTCAGTCTATAGTCTTTTCAGAACTCAGATTGTTTATCTCCTTCGCTTTCTTACTTTTTCCGCGACCAGCCATCATTCAGTTCTCTTCAAGATCTAAAAAGCCGTTTGTTTCAAACTGATTTCTTCATCGTTCTCCCTCGAGTTAAGTAGAATACACCAGAGCAGAATTCTTTACAGGCTTTGGCCACGGTCTTCGTCGTAACAGTTACCAGTACCCTGCTATCCGAACTGCGAAAGTTGCGGATTTGTTGATATATATACAAACATCTCGCAGAATTTCTTTCCCACTTGCGTATAATTTCGCGTGTAAGTGAACTCCACGCGTGTCGAGATTAGCACCCTCACCCGGGCTCCGGGCCTTCGGCCCCACGCCCGGGCTCGGGGACTATGTTAGATTGGAATCTAAATCTCGCCACTTATTATACTATTATATATTGGAATCTAAATTCCAATCTCACCTCTTATTATACCATGTTAGACTGTGGAATCTAAATTCAAATCTGGGATTGCAGATATTATAGTACGTCATATTTGAATCTAAATTCAAAACATTTTGAATTTTTTCCCAAAATGTTCAGAATCGAACGGAGAACACGAAAAACATGGTCCCAGTGGCACTTTTTCAGTGTTTTTTTTTGTAAAAACGTGAGTTTTTTGTGCGTGCCACTGCCCTACATGATTTCCCGGCTGCCAAGACAACGTATTTTTGTTTTTCCCCCCAAAACAATCGTATAGGCGTTTATTAAACGGCTTTTCCTAATTTTAATTTTTTTTAGTGCCACTGCTGTACCTATGTACAGCTTTAGCAATTAACCCGATCAATCTGATAGATAGATAGATGGATGGATGGATGGATGGATGGATGGATGGATGGATGGATGGATGGATGGATGGATGGATGGATGGATGGATGGATGGATGGATGGATGGATGGATGGATGGATGGATGGATGGATGGATGGATGGATGGATGGATGGATGGATGGATGGATGGATGGATGGATGGATGGATGGATGGATCGATGGATCGATGGATCGATGGATGGATGGATAGCTAGCTTTATTTAACCACGCTAACATCGTCAGCAGAAGCTGGTTTCCACGATGGGCGTGTACAACAGTTGAAATAAGATTACATTTTTAACAAATAGGAAAATAACAGAACAGTTCACATTTAGCTATATTACATTAACAGTTATAGTATTTACATATCTTAGATATCTCACATTTCTTAGTTTGTATCAACATAAGTGGCAATCTTTTGTTTAAAACTTGAAAAGGATTTGGTATCTCTTATGTTTGGTGGTAGGGAATTCCATATCGAGGCGCCATCAATTCATATTGTTTGTTCGTGGTTGTGGCAAACATATTTTGGAAGAACTGTCACGAAGATTGTGACTTAGAAGTTCATGCCTGAAAGTAAATAGTTTGTTCAGACATTCTGGTGCCATATTGTTAAGTATTTTAAACATAATTTTAGCTTTTGCCTTTTCCCGCTGTTGTTTTAGTGGTTCCCATCCCAATGAACTTAGAGCAATTTCTTGACTCACTTCGTTGGGTAAATTTGCTATAAGATGGGCAGCTCTGTTTTGGAGTTTTTGTAAACGTGTAGATTGGGTTTCACCAAACACATTCCAAACTTCACAACAGTAATTGAAATATGGTTGTACTTTTGCATTATATACGGATAAAATTGTTTTCCTGTCAACAAATTCTTTTATACGTCGAAGGGCGCCTAATCCCGAAATAATTTTTTTACATATGTTTTCAGTATTACTTTTCCAATTTCGGTGTTGGTCAATTATAATCCCCAGAGTTTTACATTCAGATACTTGCTTAATTTGCTTGCCTTCAACATTAATATTTACCCGAAAATCATTGATTCGTTGTAGCATTTGTTGCGAACTAATCAACATAAAATCAGTTTTTGTAACATTTAGACTTCGTTTATTGGCTGAGAGCCATTTCCGAAGATTTTCTAAGTCCGAGTTTACTGCAATTTCAACTTCATTTATCATCTCTCCTGCTGCTGTTATATTTGTGTCATCAGCAAATAATCGAGCTTCAGTTTTGTTTAAACATTTTGGTAGATCATTTATGTAGATTAAGAATAATAGTGGTCCTAAAATAGATCCTTGTGGAACACCGCATTTTAATCCACGGTCAGATGAAATATAACTATTAACTTGACATTTCTGGCTGCGTTCTGATAAATAAGACTTAAGGCACCGGATGTATTTCAACATTCTAAACAACTATTGTTATAATTATTAATTAAAACTTTTATGATTTTATTTTTATTTCTTCCCACGCCCACAATTTTGAGTATTACGTCATGAAACCTAAAAATTCAGGCTGAGCGAGATGACGTCACTCCAATGATACAAAATTCGTCCTTGCAAAATAATAAAAAAAATTTCCAACTTTTCGGGCTTGCCACGCCCACATTTTTTTATCTATACACAACTTTCTTAATTATTCGTGGGCGCATTCTCTCGTACAGTAACATATGTCAAGGAAAGTTCTAAAAGTCAGGATATACTACTTCAAAATAGGGTCAAAATGGGATTTGTCACCTTCATTATTGGATAGCGGTTTGAATTAAAGTTCGCCATGCTCCTTGTGCTGAAGGGCACGACCAATGGCTTCCTAACAGAAAAAAAATTCGATATGCTAGTATCCCCAGGCCTCTGGACGTGAAAAACTCAAAACAGATATTTACTCCTAAACTCGTTTCCTTTCAATATTTTTCTTCAAAGCTTTGCAGCCATAACAAGCTTGCTATTGCACATATTGTGACCAAAGCAATTCTCGGAATTCCAAGAAAGGACGAAATTTTGAAAATTGATCGAATGAAAAAACTAGTTTCTTTCTCTTTAAATTTTTCCATTTCTTGCAGTAGTATAGCCTTCCTTAGGACTTGCAAACGAAACTGTAAATTCTGGCTTTCTATACTATATACTTTATAATCTAGAGCCAAATCCAAAAAAGACGTAAAAATGGCTCTAATGGCTCTGCGCATGCGCAAAAAATTCCAAAACTTTTTGTGCAGCATTCACGTGAACTCTACTTTATTCACGCCAAGTTTCATCCTCCAAACCCTACGGGAACAATGAAAACTAATAGTCGAAATTCGTAATTGTGAGTGTGAATAGTCAGTGATAAATTTACAATACCTAGACGACACTTCACCACCAACCCCGCTGTTTATTAGATATTAGATTCCAATCTGACATAGTATAATACGTGACGAGATTGGAATTTAGATTCCAATCTGACATAGTATAATAAGTGACGAGATTGAAATTTAGATTCCAATCTGACATAGTATAATAAGTGACGAGATTGAAATTTAGATTCCAATCCGACATAGTATAAGTGACGAGATTGGAATTTAGATTCCAATCTGACATAGTATAATAAGTGACGAGATTGGAATTTAGATTCCAATCTGACATAGTATAATAAGTGGCGAGATTGGAATTTAGATTCCAATTTGATATTAGAATCTGCAATTTCTGTAGTGTTTTCGTTGATTTCTTCATTACTCGAATCGTCAGTTGTGATATACGCTTCAGAAGCGGCCGAATCGTCGTCAATTTGGTTAGCGACTTCCTTTCTGTTGGGTAACCACGCCGAGAAATTTATATCAGGAAGATCGATGTAGCTGTTGAGCGAGGAGTGTATTGATAGTAGACGAAGCTGGAGAATTTTCTGCTCTGATTTTTGTAACGCGATAGAACCACTGGTAAAACTGTCATTGTTGCCAATAATCAATAGTTTGTTTATGCAATCGGACACATTTTCTTCAGTTTGTTGGTAATGGAATACCCTCTGCATTTCTTCTTCTATCATTTTTTTCTCTTCTTTGCTTCTTCTAAGTAGATGCAGCATGTCGATGGCATGTCGTCGGATGGCATGTGGTATGCAGGGGTTTGTATCACTGTTGTCACAATCGTTCAGATGAAATATTCCATCGATTCCATCATTTTTTATGTCGTTGAGATCCAGTTCCCTAAATGTGCCTTTGTTTCCATCCGTCAACAAACCACGAGAAGAATTATACTCAAGAAATATTTGTTTTAACTTCTTATCACAATTCTTTACTTGTTTGGAAAGTTTTTTCGACAATGCGTGACCCTCTTAAAAGCAGAAACAAAGACGGTTGTCAAACTAGATGTATCTACGTATATGACCACTATGACATAATGTAGCTGCAGAAATCAAGACCAATATTTCGGGTCTTTGTAATTTCATAACCTTCTTCTCTGAAGCATGGATGCAACCATATACACACCACATTTTACTATGCCGAAGCACTCCGGTCAAAATGTCATTAATAATTCGTTTCTAAAAATCTCGCCGCAGTTTATAACAACCTTTTCACCCAGTGCTACATCGACAGCGCTCTACATGTTTTTAAATATTTCTCAGTGTCGGAAAGTGAAAAGAAACTGCCAGAATTTCTTAATAGCTGTAGACTTTCACTCCTAATCTGATGCTTCCCCTTAAGGGGAAGGACCCGGCAATCAGTAACCGGCAATCGGTTGGTAATCAGTATATAACCGTTTGTCAGTTATCCACTTATCCTCTCTTGTTTTTACAAAGAAAAATACTTACCAGAATATTTCTCCTTTAGTTTCAACAAAAAAACATCGCTCTTGGCAGACAGGCTTCATTTTCCCAACCAACAACTGACATTTAGAAACAACTTGCGCTTGGAGTTCCAGTTGGTATCTTTCATCTTTCGGTGTCCAACGTGCTGATACTTTGTTTGATTTTTCAATAGAAATCAATTCTTTATCTAATCTATAATAAAAATAAGGGGGCAAACGCAAATGACATTATTAAACCAAAATAAGGATCCATCATGTACTAAAATATAATTAAACTATATTTTTATATAATTACCTCGCGATTTTATTCACAACTTCAGGAATGTAGTCTGGTTGAAGAGACCCTTCAGCGCATATGATATTTCTGTATAATGTCCAATATAAATTTAAATTCGCTTTTTAGACACAAAAAATGTATAGAGAAATCAACATTTCAGTAACAAACCTTAAGGAATAATAGATCCTTAATTTTTCCATGTATTCCGATATCCAAATTTGTTCTTCGCGATTTGTATTGGTTTCTGGGTGCGTAATCATCCTTTGGGTTCCTAGGTCAGATGGAAACATCGTAAATATTATTCTTAGCTAGCGCCGTTTTTCAGTAAAAATAAGATAAATGCACGTGTTTTGGTAACTGTTGCCCTGTTGCCTCTGCAATACCCCAATTTACACTAGAGACTGTTTCCATATTTTACGTTAGTGCAGCTGGTCGCTGCAAACGTTTAGCATATATCGCAGGTTCGTTGATGCGGGGCGTGTATGTGTATTGTTTCCAGGACAAGTTGAAGTCCTACTACATCTTCCAAATCATAACTAAAAACCGACAATGTGTATGCATGTTTACGCATTTCCGATCCCTACCTGTTTCTTCGCCACAAATAGATCGACGTTCCATTTCTGCCAAATTGTCAATCACAGGTTCTGTTAATGGAACTAACATGAAACAATATAAAATATATCTTTATAAAGTAACATCTATACTACCCAAGCTCAGATTCCGGTGCAGAAAGAAATTACACAAATTAAAACGTACCGGGTGGCTTGGCTGTAAGCTGGGAAATACTCTCTGTGCTGGCCTCGATACATTGACTTGCTCTCTTCCAATTTTTTATCAATCTTGACACTGAAAAAAATGTGAAAATCATATGTGTAATGTGTATTGTCAGTACATGACCGTCGCAATAGATTTTATGTTGTTGTTGAAGAATGGAAGGTAAGTTAATATTAATTTAACACTATATTTGTATCATCAGCGTAATAATAGCTTACTTGCATATATATATATATATATATATATATATATATAACCATAGTGGAGTATAGCATCACTCAATATGTCAATTCTGTGGGATGGTCGCATTTCTTTTGTCATTCTACCAAACCGGCGAAGGTAAGACCACAACCGCTCAAGTTGTTCTCCGTCACTTAACCCAAAACCGGTCACCCTTCTTGGGCTATACTGAAGCTATAAACAGAGCGAACACTTATTCAGTATGTTTAATGTAAATATAATACAGAAACGAGAATTTGCATATAGAAATTCGACATAGATAATTGCAAAAAATACTGAACATATATCGGCACCAATAGGTTCCATTAAAATTACACTGCCATACCCACTCTCATAGAGTATTAATGATGTTTAGTTGCTACCTCACATACTCATTTATTAATGATGTCTTCTAAAGTTTTCTGTTTATATTAATGACATCATTCCCTCAGGGCCTAGTGATCCCAGTTTGACAGAAGCAGTTTACAATACTTTTTGACTATTTGATCTAAAATTTATTCTAGTTTGATACTATCTTACCTGACAGGATCCTCTATGCCCATATATGTGGAATGCGGGAACTGCCAAAGTAATATTGTCCAGTACCAGATGCCTACAGTACATTAATAACGTAATGTGTCAAAACTTGAAGCGCGAGACATGTACCCTCAAACAACAACTCGTTCAGACTCAGTTATTTTGTGAGCTTATATATTGTCACAAGAAATTGCAAGGAGAACCTGGTGGATTTTTTTGCCTAAAGTTTCATTCTGAGAATCCTTTAATATGCAGTTTACTTCTTGGTTCGTTATCTACAGTCGCGGTTCCCCTTTGATTGCAATATATAAAACCATAGTCCCTAGAAATAAATTGTCTGGAAATGCGGCCAAAGTCTTTGTTCTAGGTTTTTGTTCACGTTTGTGCACCTTATTTCACCTTACCGCTTGCTGAACATATTGTATTTTTGGTATAATGAAGCAATCAGCCAAGAGCAGCGTTGCTTTATAAATATTAATGAACGTAAAACAAAAGATTGTGCACCTTATTTGCCACCCTCAACCTAAATTGTAGCGCATTGTTAACCGCTTTGATGTTCGCCGCGTCTCTAGACAAAATAATTCTAGGGACTACGATAAAACTATACTAAAATGATGACTATATATAGTAATCAAACAATGTTCTGTCTACTGTTTTTGGAGAATTATGACTATCATGTACTTCAACAATAATAAAAACAGAGTACTAGACAAAAACATAATTTCACTTATTTGTATATATCTGACAAATGAATAAACAGTTAATTATAAAACTTACTTGCAAGTGTTTAGCAAGCATACAGGCAATGTCGTACATTATCTTAAGACGAATATTCTTTCCTTCATTGCTGTTAATTAGGTTTTGGATGACCCATACTGCATAACATATCTTATCACAAGACAAACAAAATAAGCTAAAAATCGTTTTAGCACGATGTAATGTAATGTAATGTATAATGTAATGTATAATGTCGTGTATAATGTAGTGCAGTGCAGTGCAGTGCAGTGCAGTGCAGTGCAGTGCAGTGTAGTGTACAATGCATTGCATTGCATTGCAGTGCAGTGCAGAGCAGTGTAGTGCGGTGCGGTGCGGTGCGGTGCGGTGTAATGTAATGTAATGTAATGTAATGTAATGTAATGTAATGTAATGTAATGTAATGTAATGTGTCATCACATACCTATACTAAGAAGGATTCTGATTGGCTTAGATAACCTAACTCAACAGCTTCCTCTAACCCTAATCAGTAAAGAGCATGGAAACGAATTGATAACCGACAATGTGATTGGCTAACAATGTGGTTGGGATGTTGGTGGCACAGTGGTTAGTGCACGTTCCTTTCACCTCTGCGACCCGGGTTCGATTCCTGCACGGTGCAGTTATCTGATTAAAAAAAATTCACCTTCGCCGCAGGTGAGAAGAGTGCTTCCAGTTTGACTCTATAAAACACCACAGGTTTCCTCCAGGTACTCCGGTTTCCTCCTGTAGTAACATTGGACATCTGAGGATAACAGTTTATGGACATAACTGATAGAGTTATCCAGTATAAAGGTTAGTTTTAATATGGTATTTAAATAACGGCATTCACCATAAATATTTAGCATGCATTTCGGTTAGTTTTTTGTACCTTTCACCATGCTTTAAATTCAGGAATTTTTTTGGGAAACCGTGTCTACAGGCTCTACCAAACACTGCTGTTTCATCTAAAGCTCTGTACTGCGTTCTGGACCTCAAAACATCACCAGCTTCGAAATCATTGCACTCCTAAAAATCAAAAATTATATATTTATCACAGTATACGTATAAATCCAAGCATGCAACAGGTCAGAGTGAACTGAACTGTTTCGCAAAATTTAGATTGACCGATTTTGTGCAGCTGTATGGTATGACTTGACAAATTTGTCTACTATACCATGCTCAAAATAGGAATGCCTTTTTTACTTTTTTTTTCTTGTTACGGTGAATAACGTACTAGGGTGTTTTGGTTTCTGTTTGAATGTTATTATTTCATGTTGTAATATATTACTAGAAAGTTCGCATTTGGGAGCTATAGCAAACATTAGAATTGTTTTTTATGTTGTTAATTTGACGTGAGCACTGTATAGTAAGTACTATTGTAGCATCTCGTGACAATTTATTATACACTCACGCGCACTTAACCAATCACGAGTGCTTATTAGGGTCACGTGCCGATCCAACATTTTACGATATTGGACAGGAACCTATTGGACAGGAACCTATTGGACAGTTTTTGCCGCCATTACTCATTAGCCGCCAGGGGCCAGGGCATTTGCTTATGGAACCAGACCAAAAGAAGCCACGTTTTCTTCTAAAGAAAACAGAAAATGATCTCAATGAACTTCTCGTGAACAAAGAATCTTCGAACACAAAGAAAGCAACAAAATCCGCGGCAAACGTTTTCAGAAACTACTGTACTGAACGTGGAAAAGAGTCAAATTTCGAAAGCTTTTCAACCGAAGAACTCGCCAATACTTTAAAATATTTTTACGCCGAAGCTACGAAAAAAGATGGGGAGTTCTACAAAAAGTCTTCTTTGAACTGTATGCGTGAGGGTCTTGCCAGATATCTTAAAAAAGAACGAAAGATTAACATCATTGAAGACCCGGAATTTGATTCTGCGAACGAAATTTTTCGTGCTCAGCTGGTTGAGTTAAAAAGGCAAGGGAAAGGAGGGACTGAACATAAAGAGCCAGTTGAAGAAAACGATCTAAAAAAACTTTACAGTAATTGTGATGTATCAACACCGAAAGGACTTCAACAAAAAGTCTGGTTAGATATCATGATTTACCTTATTCGTCGTGGGAGAGAAAAAATCTACGCCAAATGACAAAAACAGCTTTCGCCGTTAAAGTTGATGCAGCCGGCAATCGTTATGTTACACAAACTGTGGACGAGATGGACAAAAATCATCGTGAAAATTGTGATAGAAATGCTACAATCGGCGAAGGAAGGATGTATGAAAACCCTCAATCTATTCACTGCCCTGTTAAAACTTTTGAAATGTACACTTCGAAACTTCATCCTGACCTTGACGCCCTTTGGCAAAGACCGCGCGAAGGTCACTTGACCGAGAACGACAAAATATGGTATTGCAACAGTCCTGTCGGCGAAAAAAAACTTGGAAACATGATGAAAGATATGTCAGCTGAGTACAAGCTAAGTAAACTCTATACTAATCATTGTATCAGGTCTACTGCCATTCAAATTCTAAACTTGACCGGCTATAATGACCGAGAAATAATGAAAATAAGCGGCCACAAAAGTGTAACAAGTTTACAAAGTTATCATGATCGGATTACTGAGAAATGTCAACAAAGTATCTCTCAAACCATTGGCAATGCCGTAACTAAAGTCGGAACACAAGAAGCTACAAAACCTAGAGATAAGAGCACGGAACACGTCAATAAATCGCCAATTTCTCCCGTCTCGTCGGTTTCCCGGAGGTCTCCGCCAGGAAGCCCGTTAACATTGAACATTCAACAATCTACAACAACGTCAACAAATCAATCAAACTCGTTTCCATTTAGCTTTAAGCCTGGACAAATGACATTTCAGAACAGTAATGTTACTTTTAATTTTCAGCACCGTTAGCCTTGTAATAAGTTTCAAAGTTTTAATCTGTTTGTTGTGATATTTTGCAATTTGTGTACATGTTGAGAGTTGCATGTTTTTATATATTAATTAAAAACCAGGACGAATTCGTTTTTAGCTTCTTGTTTGTTCGATATAATAAAACTCCTATTGGGTTCATCTTCGCCCAATATGGCAAAATATTAAGTCTCGACTTCAATATTAGGCTCGACCTTCGGTCTCGCCCAATATTGAAGTCTCGACTTAATATTTTGCCATATTGGGCTCAGACGAATCCAATAAGATATAATATATGTCCAAGTACTGCCGTACTAACCACCCGATTCGCACCTCATTACACACATATTAAGAGGTTTTCATTGTATCTCATTACACGCATATAAGTGCTAATAGTAGATCTACTGGATCTACTGGTTTATCCTCGTGCCCAGGGTTTCTCCCGCAATATATAGAATTTACATAAGCTGCGCTGCCATTGCGTTTTATTTCAACTGGCTGTGGTGCTTACTTGCGCGAGCTTGCCGGTTAAGTTTTGACAAATATGCCATTAGTACGTCGTGACTAAAGACATGGAAATGCAGCGGTTGACAATATCTAAGCCACAGAGAAAAATTCTAGTGGAATTTTACGAAAAAGCCATGGTTTCGACGAAGAAAGAACTGAGTGATTTGCATGCGTCATGTGCTGAAGCTGTCGGTTTGTCAGAAACACAGGTCAAGGTACGTGTACATTTAGACTATAGTGCAAGTAAGAGGTCTTTTTAAGGATCGAACAGTATTCATGCTATTAATGATAGATGGATTTTTTTAAAAGAAAAGAGCTTGACCATTACCCTACTATTAATATATATAAGTTATATATATATATATAATTAAGTTTATATGTATATATGTATATATATATATATATATATATATATATATATATATATATATATATATATATATATATATATATATATATATATATATATATATATATATATATATATATATATATATATATATATATATATATATATATATATATATATATGGGGAGGATAGTAATGTAGATGAGAGCATGGATCTGGGAAATGGGGTAGTCATTTAAAGAATGTTAGAAAGTTTTGTTACCTGGGGGATATGCTGAATGGGGGTGGAGGAGTGAATTCGGCTTCTGTGGTGTGGGTGCATTGTGCATGGGGGAAGTTTAAAGAGTTGTCTGGGATCTTGACAAGGAAGAAAGTGTCATTAAAGCTAAAGGGGAAGCTGTATGTGACGTGTGTGACTCATCATGTTATGGTGTATGGAAGTGAGACATGGTCCATGACTGCAGAGCAGAAGGGGAGATTGGAGCAGACAGAGATGAGGTGTGAATGCAATGGATGTGTGGTGTATCGCTAAAGGATAGAGTGCTGAGTGTGGAGCTGTGGGAAAGAATGGGGATTGAGTTGGTGTCTGATGTCATAAAGCGGAACCGGTAGAGATGGTTGGGATATGTGCTGCAGGTGGTGGAAAGGGATAATGAGAGTCCGGAGCGAGAGAAATGGAGGAAACTGCTGTGGGGAGCCACCGGCCAACCCCCGAGTAAGCGGGAAAAACAGCCATAAAACGATTGTTGTTTTGTTGTTATACTGCATGGCTTAACATGCAGTCATCCAATTGTAAATAACATTACCATGTTGGGTATATATGTAGATGAATTGGGCCTATATTTTATTTTTGCCGATTATTTAAGTCAGTACTCTAGACATGGTTTATCAAGTTCTTTTTGATGCCTGTGAGTGAGTACATGCTGGGATGTGGAATAATTCAAGCTGTACACAATATGATTATATAGCTGGGAGGTGTTTGCATGAGTATAATCATATAATTAAAATTGGGCAATTTTCAAATACTCTATTTACCAACAAAAGATCAAACAGTTTAGAAAAAACAGCGTATACTGTATGTAACAGAACAAATTACTGCAGGAAAAATATTTAATTATGTAAGAGAATATTTCAGAGCAATTTCACTTAGATTTTGTAATTTTTGTTGGTGAGCCATAAGTTAATTGTAATTAATATATTTGTATTCTCAAATGGGAATTTTAGTTTATCGTTATTAAAAACAAAACAATATTATATTTGTTTCTAATTTGAAACTGTATTGATATCATGTCTATGTGAGGTTAAGGTTTATTGTGTTTTTTATTGAAAAAGATATGCATCAAGGATCCCTCGAACTGTTTGTTTGTTCGGTTGGGTTTTACATGTGACCCAGGCCACCCAGCTAGGTCACCACTGTTCAGACCATGCACATCTTCAACCATTTTGAATTTGTCCAAATTCCAGAAAAGAAAATGTGCTAGTTGAGAAACCTAAAATTTCCAATATTTTCTTTAATTTAAATTGCTATGTTCTTAATTTTTAGAATTGGATAAGTAACTATAAAGGTACTAAACACCCTTCTGGAATGTCGCGGAAAAGGAATCCTGGAAAATCAGTTTTAATTAGGCAAAGAACTGGTTATAATTTATTTAGTAAGGAACAACTTAGTGAAGGTATTTTCTCAAATGCATAAATTTAATGTTTTACATGTTGTATTTAAATGTTTGTTGGAGGTTTGAGATTTATATTAAATGCAGGTATCCTGCAGGGGATTAGCCAGACAAAAAGAAAATTCTGCATTTTCTTAACTGTGTTAATTTAACGCAGAATTGTTGGGCTGTATAGTTTCAGTATTTTTGTTAGTGATATATTGTACTATATATCCAAGCAAGACATCATGCACCAAAATGAAATATAAAAATAATGATAATAATAATAATAATAATAATAATAATAATAATAATAATAATAATAAAAAGAAAAGTAGGTGGTGGTTTGAAGATTATGAATTTTATCTTAAATAGTAAAAACAGTATTTTACTCATTCATTGACTATGCCCATTCGTACAATATATTGTTTTTTTTACCACCCAAAGATAAAATCCATATATCTTTGAAACGCCACCTAATATTCCCTATAGATGTTCTGGTTGCACAAAATAGGATTTCAAAAGAATATATATATTACATCATTTACATTTGAAGGCATACTTAATTCTGTCATGTGGCTGACATCAATTTCATGCAATTTTATAAATCAATTATAATTATATAACATCTTTTTTTGAAAACAGAATATTGGTACTAACTATCTATTCTGTTATTGAAATATCTGTAAATTCTTAGTTTGGTGCAACACTAAAATATTTTTGTGTAATTTTTTAAATTGTTCTGAAATTTCAGGAATTCAAGCATTATTTTAATACTGCAATGAAAAAACTAAATATTAGCATGAATGTATGTGGGCACATTTCTTATCCCTTGAGGAAATCTTGCTTGTCTAACTCTATATTACAATTGGCTGGTGACATGTAATTGTTACTCATTTGAGTGACAGTATTTTACATGTAGTGTATGTACAGTACATATATTCCGATGACTCAATATGATTGTTTGGACTAGTTAGAATCTATTAAAATACATGTACATGCTAAAACAATCAACAGCATAATGTGCATCTAAACCAGTACAAGTAAAATTTGTCCAGTTCCAACTGCTTTCTAGTTTTAAAGTGACAATAGAATATTAAAATTTTGTATTCTATCAATTGAATTGATGATTTAATTAAACAATAAATTTTATACATTCTTTTAAAACAACAGGTGATTCAACATAGAGAAAAGAGAAATTCTCCCAGCTTGGAAGTTTATGGAACCAGCTTTCATGTAATGAAAAAGAAGAATATAATACAAAAGCTTCAGAGATGAATGCAGTGTCAACAATAAATTTGACTGACCCTCAAAGGTGCAATAAAATTATTGCCAACATGATGAAAGAGGTATTAATTTACTGAAATTGGTTACTTATTCCTAAATAACAATATTTTATTATAATCTCTCAAACTAGGCTGATGCGGTCTTGAAAAAATACCGAATACCGATACCGGAAAAAAAATACCGATAATACCGACATATCGATATTTCACCGCAACAGAAACGTTATGTGTATCGAGCTTAATTTCCACCAAGCGAAAAAAATGTTGGGGTTTTTCACAAATACATGTACTGTATCATCATCTCATTGACATCCGCAGTGGACGGAGACACAGAGTGAAGAAGCTTGTTGTTTATTTTTGTCTCGGGAGCTGTATGAGTTAGTGATTTCTCTTAAGATGAGGCATGATATTGGATTGCGTTGCTTCCCTTATATTCTTTA
>CAXIUP010000211.1:12500-70000 GCA_964035015.1 Corallium rubrum | reverse complement strand
ATTTCATAGCTTTTAGGTTATGATATTATATGTATTCACTGTTATCTTAATATACTAAATCAAGTACGCAGTCAAATTACATGCGATACTTTTTCGTGTTCAGTAATTCAGAATCGCATAGTAAAACGATACACGCAAAGTGTTATTATAATTATTTCGTAACGCACTTCAACTTTCTCGCTCAAACGAGAAGCTTTTCATGGATGAAGAGACAGAGTGAGTGCTTGTTTGGGTTCGAATCAGGATCTTTCTGAAATATGAATAGCCTTTTAACTAATCTTTCAAGTGTACTGTTGACATGTTAGGCCCTCAGCCTTCTGATTGTCTGTATATACGCAGAAATCAACTGTATTTGGTACTGCTTGAGTTACATCTAGGCATATAAAGTATTTATTCAAAAAGCGCGTTGATCATTGTTGAGACAAATCAATTCATGTGTTACCAGAGTCTAACGTAGTAAAGATTAGAACGAAAGCGATATATTATTACATTCTTTTAACAATGCGATTAACGACCGGGTTTCCTGTTTTTCCTAATTTACCTAAAATTGTCACTTTAAGATTACAGTTAAGATTAGGGTTGGGGCAGGGCTTGGGTTAGGGATTGGGTTGTGTTTAACTAAGGGCTAGAATTAAGCATTTATATTGTTAAGTTATTAAAGGCATTTAAAAATTAATAATTATTGTGGATTCTAGATGATACGTGAGAGCATATGCTGATATGTCACATGGTTATCAAGCATTTTCAGTATGTTTTAGTGAACAATTTACGTTGTTCAATCATTACCTGTAAGCCAAATAAATACCAGTATTCCCATGTACGCATTGCGTACCTACTTTTGTATCTGCGCGCAGCGCAGATATAATGTTATCGTGTTGTTTGTTAGGTTTATTAGCTTCGGTTTGTTAGTGTTAACTCGGTTAGGCTTCGTTAGCCAATTAATGACCAGAAGCTGAAACGACGGCTTACGATTTCTAGCCGAAGTTTAGCCGAAGTTCAGTTCACGTTGTCAAACGTCAACTGATGTCAAGTTCTACTGCTACAGATCAGAGAAGCGAACATTTGGGCGGAGATCGAATTTGGTAAGTATTTTGAATATGAATTGCAGTAAATTTGCAAATGTGATCTGCAACAGTTTTCGTAGTTTGTACAGAGTCACTAGAATGACGACAAAAGATTTTCAAGGCCTTTTCAAAGTCGTTTTTGCAGTTCATCGGTTTACCCCGAGGAGCCACCGTGTTTGAGCAGATAACAGATCGTGAGCCTGTACATTGGCGAACAAGAAAGGATTACCATATTCGGAGGAGAAATAATCCTCTTCGAAGGAATCAAAATGTCGAAAATGAGCCTCTTCGGAGGAAAAAGGAGCCTCTTCGAAGGAAAAATGAGCCTCTTCGGAGGATAATTGAGCCCCTTCGGAGGAAAATTGAGCCTCTTCGGAAGAATAAAAAGCCTCTTCGAAGGAAGATTCTACCTGTTATGAGGAGAATTGAGTCTCAGGCTCTTATGAGGAAGCCTTTTATGAGGACATTAAATGATAAAACTAAATATAAATTTTTTGTGAAGCCACAATTTGCGAAACCCGTTGCAGTTCAAGTTCACGAACAAACTAAAGCTAGTAGAATTATACATGTAAATGATGTTGACAGTACTGTTAATAGTTATAATTTAGATCTTTGTTCAAATGACTACAGGTGTTCTGTTAGAAAATTAATTAAACAGTCAAATGTGAGACGATATAGAGACCGTGAACCTTCTAGAATACCTGTCAAAAAAACTTATGTTAGCCATGAAAAAAAGGAAAAATCGGGAAAGTATTAAGCATATTTTTAGAAAGTCTACTCCTAAGTCATCTATTTTAAACAAGTTAGCTAGGAATTACAAAAAAAAATTTTTTAATTTGTGCACATGCAACATTTTCCCACCGAATCATTTAGGTATTTTACACCTTCTGTCACTAATTTTGTTAAAATTCAGAACAACATTGACACAGCAGAACATTCCTTGCCCTATGTTGTAAACAGTCCATGTATCACTGTGAATTTTGCCAAATATGAGCAATTTTGTGTTTCTGACAAAAAGCTTTTAATGTCTGGTGATATTGAATTAAACCTAGGTCCTGTGCAAAACAAAAACAATCAAACATTCATAACACTACCATCATATGTACGAGTAGAACAAAGGTTACGACTATTTCAGTTGAGGCCACTTGATGTTGGTGGTGCAGGTGATTGTTTTTTTCGAGCTGTGTCTCATCATTGAAATGCCAATGGTAAATGAATTATATCTATTATTATTTTTATTATTATTATTATTATTATTAGTTCTTACCGTTATCATTATTATTAATAATATCATTATTATTGTTGTTATTGCTGTTGTTGTTGTTATCATCATCATCATCTTCATCATCACTAAAACCATGGTTTTCTGTTTCAGTTAAATCGCCACTTGTAGATTACATGTACTTTTTTGGGCATAAAACATGTTTAATGTACCCTTTAATAGGGAGGTTTCAGCGAGAAGTCTCCAGTTCATGAGTAAAGTAGTCTGGTGTTAGACAGATTATGGCTGTGACAGTGATGGCTGCATTAACAGACAATTTAATTTAATTTGATCAGTTTATTTACTGGCACTCAACCACATGATATTATTTACATAAGTTCAACTACTTAATTCTGGTTAGTGGTGTTATTTAGGGGAATGAGACAGTCTTACCTGTTGTACTGTTATGTAATCCATGGCCCAGTAAATTTTCATTAATCTTTATTGATAAATTAAAAGGTTGGTAATGCTGGTTCATGTACGAACAAACAGAATGAGCAATTGACTGGTGAAGAAAGTGAGCAAAAACCTGTTGAAAAGTCAATGGTAAGTGAATTACATTTAGTAATATAATTATTGTTATTATATTATTATTATTATCATTATTATTATTATCATTATCATTATTATTATTATCATCATCACAAAACCATGATTTTCTGTTTTAGTTGAATCACTATTATTTTATCATTATTATAAAATGAATCATTATATTTTATATTTATTATAAAAAAATGCATGGTTTTCTGTTTTAGTTAAATCACCATTTTTAGATAACTTTCAGTCATGCATATAATGTTTAACCCTTTCACTGCTGCAGTCGACTTTTATTACCGATATTTTGCTACAGTAGTGAAAAGGGTAATAACACTTTTTTCTTTCAAAATGCCACTTTTCAGTTTAAAACTTTATTTTGTTATTGATACTATAGATAAAAAAGGGAAAAAAAGAGGAGAGAAAGGAGGGGGAAAATGAGGGAAAAAAGGACTGTAACTCGGTATGTAAATGGAAGCATATTAAATCACATATCTATAGTATAGCTACTATCCTTACAACTGTTAGGAACCATGTGCCGGAGTGTTTCTCCTACAACAGATTTTTGTTTGACAATAACAAAGATATATAATGTTTTGCGATAAGTCATTATGTAAAGAGTGATGTAAAGTTATCTTATAAATTAAATTTGCATATCAAGCAAACTGAAATATCTCAAAAACAAAGCAAGGAAACAAAAGCTGCAAAATATGTTACTCTATCATTTTAAGTGTTCTTTTAAATAAGACAAACTTAATTTTCGTTTCATTGGCACTTTAACAATTTATTCTGCTTAAAGCCACATGTTTTATTTAAGCCAACAAGAAAATTTTGGCTGGTGTACTGAAAGTCAGAGTTGAGGTAGTGTTAGGTATAATATAACCAAGTATTATTATTAGGATTATTATTTTGATTATTAATATTATTATTATTATTGTTATTGTTATTATTATTGTTATTTTTATTATTATTATTATTATTATTATTGAACGTTTTACGTGGAGACACAACTCTATTCTGAACTTTCTTGCCAAGACCCTACAAACTGCCAATTGCTCCAACCTTTTTGTTGATCTGCCTGAATTCAAAAGCCCCTCATCTACTCCTATCTACTTGAAAGGGATGTCTATATATAGTCGAACTTACCGTGGGATTTGAATCCAACCTTCAAAACAACGTGGAGCGCAAAAAAGCCAAATATGCAGAAATAGTTAGACAACAAAGTGAACACTTTAGCACTGTTAAATTTGTCAATCTCTCGATTAGTTCACTCGGTGTTTTTGCAAAAGAGTGTACGTCCTTTATAGCAATGTTAAACGATGTAGGAGTTGATGTGAAGCATCAAAATTATTGTGTCAGAAAAATTATATCTATTGCCATCAGAACAACCTATTATATTTTTTGCTGTAGAAATAAGGAATGGACGAATCCTGACTTACTGAACTTTTAAGTTTTTAAGTAGCTTAGTTGTGATTCAAGTAGCCGATTGTAAATTACCTCAACGAGCAAGATTTACAATTGTTTGTTTAGAAAAAAATTCATTAATAAAGTTGCCATTATTATTATTATTAATATTATTATTATTATTATTATTATTATTATTATTATGATCATTATTAATATTATTGTTATTATATTATTATTAAACAAAGTTATTATTATTATTAACAAATTACTATTATTATTAAACAAAGTGAAAATAGACGTATTCAGGTAAGACTTCTTAATGTGATGTCTGCGAATGAGACTAATTCATATTAAAATGTGCTTCCATTAAAAGGTTAGTAATCCTGGAACAGAAGAGAGCACTGAGCAGTTCCAAAAGAATTCTGACAGAGGTAAGTATATTACTAAATATTCAAATTGCTGGGGGTTTTAAAAAAAAATCTAAATCGAACCTCCAATTATCTGAGGTGTAAATTATTTTACTATAGTACAGTACAAATAATTTGCTTAACACTGCCTAACACAGTCAAACAAAAAGGAAAAAGGAATACTGGTGCTACTCTAGTACTCTGTTACACAAAATTTACCTATTTAATAACAACAAGGGAAAATTCAACAAAGTACAAAGTATATACTGTTAGTGTACATGTATGTTAATAAGTCATACATAAATTAGAAATATTACTGTAACAAAAGCTGGCCTTTTTAAAAGTCAAAAATTCAGTTTACTAAAATCTTAAATTTTTATTAGGTTTGGTGACGTATTTACACAACCATGCTAATTTACATTAAGAGTCGTCAGTTTGCCATTACTTCAAATATTTAAATACAAAACTCCAATAAATGCAGGGGGAAAAGTGTATTTGTTACCGAAAGAAAACATTTAATCAAGTACTTTTGAATGAATGAATTGAGTCACAGAGTCGGAGACAAAATGTTTAAACCAAGTTTTATGACAAAAATATAACTTAAGGCTGAGGCGTGCAACTGGAAGTGCAACTGGAAGTGCAACTAGAAGCTTGTGATATTCAGTATTATATTAAGTAGCACTTTAGCTCAGTAATTTTGGAAATTTACCCCCAGTAAAACCTGAGCTAACATTAACATTACGAGTATATGCGCTAACTTGTGTTAGTTGTGACTATTTTCAATCAAAAGAGCTTTCGAAGAGCCAATGCTGGTCTCGCTCGAATACTCACCATAAAGAAAAGGCTGAATCCGTGACTGTTTGTCCAAGTTACATTTCAATTAGAAGCAGTGTTTTACAAGATTTATACCTTGGTCTAAAGACTCTAATTGTGTATAATTCGGCCACATCCATGGTCAATAGATTAGTCACAACTCGGAAACTAACCAATTCGTTTATGGTTTCGAAGTAACAATATCACAGAATAGTAAGACAACCAGAATCCGACTCGCGTGAAAACTTGTCCGCTTTTCTTCAATGCGCATGCGCGATATTTTACGCCATCCGACGCAATCCTGGCAAGTTAACCTCCTTTTGAAGGTCCAAACTGCCGGGGGAACTTGCCAGAATTGCGTAGGATGGCGAGTAATCTAGATGCGCGAGGCGACATGCGCGAGGACATAAACTTCAAAGGTTCCGACGCGAGTCGGACTTCTGGTTGTCTTACTATTCTGTGACAATATATACGAACCTTGGTAACCAGGCCTAATTACGGAAGTATCGGTTGAAGGAAAGGCTTTGCGTTACAAATGCGTACTAAATTTTAAATTATTCTCGCTAAATTTGATGTATCTCGCACTCCTTGTAGTCCGACTATACTGCGTTCGTCAAAGGTTTACGTAATTTTGCAGTTCAGTTCAGTTCTGATTTTGAATATAAATGACTCTATATCCAAAGGGCATGGCAAAATCTCGGGAATACTTGCTCTGCTAACAGCATTCTACAAGCGTAATTGGTGTCTGTTACGTTACACCGGATATTTTTAGTATTAGTAAAAGTAGTTGCGTTTCTGGGAGGTGTCCTATAGATCCGGTAGAGAATAATTTCAATTTGCACCGTTCTACTGAAGCTTTGATGACCCACCCCTGTTAACTTCGCATGTCGATTTCTATCAATTTCGCTCCTTGCTTTTAGACTTCGAATTACATATTTAAACCTGCGGACAGACCTGTCCACTGGGTTTACCCACGTAAACCCTTGAGCTGATGAGCTCCTTTTAGTATCGATGAGTTGTAATTGTAAAGAATGCCTTGCATCATCATTCTGCGAAACAATGACCCCTGTAGGGTAACAGACACCAACGCTCGTAGAATACTGTTGGCAGTAGAGCAGGTATTCCCTATATTTTCCATGCCTTTGGATATAGAATCATTATTCAAAGTCAGAACTGAACTTTAACAAACAGTAAACCTTTGACAAACGCAGGAGAAACGATAATCGAACTGTAAGGAGTTCGCACTCCTTACAGTTCGATTATCGTTTCTCCTGCGTTTGTCAAAGGTTTACTGTTTGTTAAAGTTCAGTTCTGACTGTTTGTTAAAGTTCAGTTCGCGCCAACTTGTCAAAGGTTTACTGTTTGTTAAAGTTCAGTTCTGACTGTTTGTTAAAGTTCAGTTCGCGCCAAATCTTTAATTATTAGCGCTAAATTTGATATCGCATCAAATTTAGCGCTAATAATTAACGATTTGGCGCGCATTTGTACGAAAGTCATTTCCTGTAGGCGCACAGAAAAACAGATACTTCCGTAATAGGCCAGGTTACCAAGGCTCAAAGTGATCCCAAAATATTTTTCTGCGATCGGCGGCCTGGCAGTCTCGATCCAGACTCTTAGTGCGTGTTACCTTCGCTCGTCCATGACCGGCAGACATTTTGGCCCTCATTATTCTACGGAACGGAACTCAACGTTGCATTACTTTCTGGAATGGAAATAGTCGAATTTAATGTCCTGGATTCTGTTCTGTAATATTCAAATAAACTTAATTTTTGAGAGGTAACTTTGAATAATGTCTAATGTTAACATGCAAATATGCAAGACCTACAACAGAAATCTTCTGCAAGATTTGTTGCTTTTAGAAGACTAGATAAGTCATCAAATCTCTCCGGCTACCAAAAAGATAAAATAGAACTATGAAATAGTAAAGTTGCTACGGGGGAGGTGACGTTATAATTTCGTTGCACTGTTACGCTAAAAAATTTCCAGAAAGTAACTTCTTATATAGTTCGGTTTCTAACAAAAAACAAAGGTTTATGGATTTTCTTGACACGATATAAAGACTTTAAAACTGCTAAAACGTGAATGTTTCTTTGAGTTTTGAAAAGCCTTAGACCGGAAATAGTAATGCCTAAGCAATTTATAGTAACAAAAACTAAAAATAGATTAACCGCATGAGAAAAAGACTGGGACAGTAAAATTATTAAAACTTAAATTATTATATTGTCACCTCCCCCGTAGCAATTTCCCTGCCTTAATATTATGTCATGCTTTTTATCTATTTTCATAGCCGAAAAATTCTATTACTCTTCTTAAAACAACAAATCTTGCAGAAGATGTCTGTTGTATGTCTTGTATATTTGCATGCCAACAATCAGCGGATTTGGTATCCAGATAAACGTTACCTAATTGCCAAACCGGGGGGAAGCGCACCCGTGCTATTAATAACCCAGCTAGTACTATATTTACATATAGTTTATGTTTATTTTATATGTGTAAATTGTTCATTTCAAGTCCTTTGTTTTTCTACCAGTAAAGTACCGTTAACAGATCAACTCTAAGAGTAAGGCTTAAAAGATTTACATACTACGAAAATGTTGAATTGGGCACTCCGGTGTGTGCATCAAAAGATGGTAAATTTCTCTAAAAATGTGGAGTAAAATATTTGGAGAGCGAGCAAAAATTAAATTTTCTGCCACACTCCTAAGCATTCAGAATCATCCAGATTCTTGAAAATTAAAGGTACTATCAGAACGCCAACGAACAACTAAACACTTATTTTGTAGTACAATGACATTCTGAGGTGCCCAAAAACTGGACAATTAAAATAGTTGTTGCAGAAGTGACAAAAATAATTAGGAGCATTTCTTGTTTTTCTACTGGACGCTTAATTTTAACTTGATTTCCACAGTTTGTCGATTACCATTTTAAGAGAAAATCTATCATCCTTTAATGGACGCACCTGAGACATCACACCCTCACGAGTGTTTAGTGTTTAGGTCGAGTGACGTCACTAGTTTTCGAGTAAAATATTTCTCAAATTGTCAGAAGCGCAAAATAGCTATACTTCCGTTAACCAATCGCTCTAAGATTTTCACAATTAAAAGAAAGAGTCTCAAAATCTACTTTAGTGTTGTTTTCTCCAACTTAAACATTCCGTTGGATACGCACTACAAATTAAAGTTTTCCCATTCTTTAGTTTTTTTGCAGAGGGATAATCAGATAGTTGGCATAGGTACTATTATGCCGCAATTTAAAGAGGTGCACAACTATAAACTGACGCACAAGTGGGTGGCAGTTTGTATTCAAAACCTGTACCAGAAAAATTTAAGTTGTTGGAACGAGTATCCTACTCATTCCAAGGAAATTGAAGAAGGAAGCTTCAGTGCATGGCCTGAGGACCAGCTATTGAGGAATAATCCCGAGGATATTGCCAAGCAAGGTAATGCACCAATTTACTCTTATAAGATTATGCAATAATAACAACGCCGACAATATTAACAACAGCGACAACAGCAATAATGATCATACCAATAATCATAGTAAAAACAATAATAATAATAAAAACAACAACAATAATAATAATAATTTTATAGCTAGAATACCAATAACGATAACGATGATGCTAACAACAACAACAACAACAACAACATTAGGCGCTACTCCGAGTTTCACACAGATCAACAAATCTAGTATTGACAGGATAAAACGTATTTACAAATTATATCCAAATATAAAAGGTACTTAAATTGTTTGCCCAAGATGTTTATCGAGAAATCTCTCTGATGCTCACTGCCATCGAAAAGTTCATATATTTCGCTTTTGCATACTTATTTTTCACATTTGGGAATTTTTTTTTCTTAGGTGACACTGTAGTCAAAAAACACCTATCAGTTGCTAAAACATTCCAACTAATTTTAAAACTTATTAATTTTAAAACTGTCTTCTGTTCTACAGTAATAAAAGTAATTCTGTTTCTTGTAAGACAGCATTTTCATTGAACACATTTATCGTGTAATTGCTCGAGAACTGCTACTCGGTATCTATCACAACTAATTATATAACATTGGTTTTCTGTTATAATAATTTAAGACAATTCCTTTGCTTTTGTTTTTATCTGTAACAGTTCGCAAATGGAAAGAAGACTACTTGGTAAGTATAATTAACAAAAGAGAATTAGTGGGAAGCGTGTGAATTCCTTTGTTTTTGTTTTTAAAACTATATTAAGGACTTAAGACTGCCATCCAAGATTTAATAAGTCTATATATATCTTTTATATAAGAAAAGTTTGTTAAAAGCCATTTTAATCATCAAGTTCGTATTATATGTAATGCATGTTTATATATATATATATATATATATATATATATATATTACGAGGGGCCAATTTGGAGAATTTAATTTTGAAATCAACGTTACCAAAATCGTAAAAAAAACAAAGGAAAGTGCTAAAAAACAACTTGCAAGTTTTTTTCACGTGTCTGGATTTTTCTTTGTAAACATGAATAAAAAACGATTTTTTAATTTTTATTTTGTTTTTAAAGGGTGTGATAAGTAGAAAGAGAAAAATATCCAGTGGCGAAAAAGAAAGTCTGGTAAGCATTAATTAAAATAGAAACACAGTGTAGTAGGTTCCGTTGACATAAAATTGTCTGTAATATTATTATATAAATGGCTAATAGTTGTATTATATAACGCGTGCTTACCTAAATATGCCTTCGTAATACTTTGACTTTTGTAGCCTAAGAAAGGAAGGAAAGACCTTTTAAATGCAGAAAATGACGGAGTTTCGGTATGTAATTGAAATGGTAGAATGTAGTCAGAATATCTAACTATTATATTGTGTAAATTAAGATTGGACTATCTAGAAATTACGTTTGTTATGGAGAATTGAAGTATTTCTTCAGAAATAGAAAATGCCTACAACCAGTGCTTATATAGCGAAATTAGAATATGAGCGGACAATTGGGAGAATTTAATTTTGAAAATTAACCGGCGTTGTCAAAGTCGTAAAAAACACAGAAAAATGATAAATGGTTTTATTTACTATTTCGATACTGAGATTTGTAATATGTTTACTGGATATAATATATTCATTCCAGAACATTATATTTGAGAACATTTCATTCGAGAACATTTTTGTGTGAAATTATATTCAGTAGATAAGCCGCTATAGTCAAACCCTGTTGAAGCCTAAAAAGCTGTGAAAAAACATGATAAATATGTTGTTTTAAAGGAAAACACAATACAGAAAGGAACGAAAGGAAAAAATGACTGTTGCACCACAGAAAAAGAAATACAAGAAGATCACGTGAGTGAATTATACAAAATATTCGCAGTTTTATTGAATAAATATGCTGTTACTCGAGCTGCACGTAGCACGATCATCAGACAGCTAAGGAAAATATTGTTATATCAGTATGCAAACTATTTACAGGTTAAAAAAAACTATCAGGGCTATAGATAAAAAAAACTAAGGCTAAAGGTAAAAACCTAAGACTGAAGACAAAACTATAGTATATGATGGAGGTACAGGCCAGGTAAGACCCGCTCACATTAGCCACGTTAGACCAATGTGAACCGGTCTTACCGGTCCTGTACCTCCTGAGCCTGGCCTATATATGCCTTATTTTGTGACAGTGTGAACGATTTTTACCTGGCCTGGACCAGGCCAGGGTAAGACTAAGTGAGAGTGTGCGGTTTGAACGCCGCTATTGGCTCCGTTCAGGGCCAGACCAGGGAAGTGTACGGTGTGAGCGAAGGTTTAGTGACATATATTTAGCCAGTTATTTAGGGGTACCTAAAACACGAGGAGCCTTCTCACTGCGGTAAACCAGCCACCACATAAAAATAATGTATGCTTGCTACACCTGAAAATGTATAATGTGAGCTCAAACAAAACTCTATAGTAGCTATATATAATATGATAGTGTAAGATACAAAGTTATACACTGATATTAAAATATATACTTTCGTTAAAAGGATGGCAATCTTAGAAAAGAAGAAGATAGTTCTGAAGGTATGTAAACTAGATATTTAAAACTTTACTTTAACTTCTTGGACTGAATCGTGCTAATGCACGAAGGCTGCTGCTTAGTATTTATCATAAGCAGCGACATAGATTTTCTGTAATAATAATTTAAAACGGTTTTTGTCTTTTTCTTATCAGTAATAGTGAGCAAAAGGAAGAACGATGACTTGGTAAGTGAAATGAGGACGGAATTTAATGGAAGGGAATGGCATTTTTTCTTTAACCATATAAAGGCCGACTTAACATACCATTCAACGGTTGTATATCAGAAACAAAATATTTTGAAAAAGCTTTATTTTTTAATTTTATGTCTTATTTAATGTTTAATGAAGGATGAGAAGTTCATCACACGGGTTTACAACACTAAGCGGAACAGAGCTTTTAGGACAACTGATTTTTTAGTATGAAAACTTTATTCGTCAACTCCTGTGCACTAAGTTTACAACATTCCATTTACTACTACACTAGTTGTGCATGTTAAGTCGGGAGCAGGTAATGGAATGATGATACATTTATCCCATATTTCGAAACTCCTTAAAAAGCTTTATAATCACTCGTCTAATCTTTATTTTAATCGTTGAGTAGTAAAACAACCTCTGTGACGTTTCATGAATGCCAACTCACATATTTTGCACTGCTATTACAAATTTTGTCACAGCTTTTTTAAAGTAATTGCACTCCAACAGCCAATCACAGTCGAAATACATTTCCTTCTATGTTATTATTATTATTATTATTATTATTGAAAGAATATCAAAAGCAACGAGTGTGCCGTATTTACATACAAAACACACTAAAGTATGTATGATACGATCATTTTTCCGCATAATGCATAATTTGTCTTGTTTACTTTTTTAAAGGAGTTGACGAAGAGGAGAACAAGAATAAAAATAACCCCTGGTGAAAAGGAAATTTTGGTAATTGATTATTACGATAGAAAAAATCGTTTATGAGAAAGGGTAATGTTTCTAACGCTTTTGTTACGTTGAATTTTGAAGGTCAAGAAAGGAAAGAACGAACTCTTCATCGAAGAAGACGATGCAGATGATGGAGACGATGGAGACTCGGTATGCGAATGAAATGTCGTTTTAGTTGAAATAATAGTAAACTGAGGTTGGATTATTAAGAATTTTTTCCATTGCGACTTGAGCACCATAACTTTAGAGGAATATCAAGGACTCAGTCTTAGAACTGAATTATAACAAGATTTTTACCCTGTGATTTTCGCCTATTTATGGTTTGATGCATGGTAAAGCGGAAAAAGGTCTGCTGAATTAAATTTATAAGCTTTATCTCAATTGTTCTCACTGCTTTTTCTCGTATATGCTTTTGCTTTACGATCATATATACAATTAATTCGTATATGTGTACATAATTTATCATTTTGGCATGGAAGTTATTAGTAGAGCACGGTAGCCTGCACCCGTTCCTCCTGTTCTAAATCACATATAGTGACATGATAGGGATGATCACCTGAGAAACCTGGCGCGGTTGTATGCATGAAGTACTGCAATAGCCTGGGAGCAAATTATAGACTATTTACGTGTTTATTATTTCCATATCAACGTGCAGGACGAATGTTGTCCATGAAGACGAGTAAACTGGCCGATGTATGTTTTATCTCAATCAAGTTTGAAAATACTTAAAAGTACTGTGGATTATCACTTTCCTTGTGTTTTCTTTTTCTCTATAAATGCTTGTTCAATTTATGCTGTATGTAAAAATGCGGAAGGAGTAATCTTTTTATACATAATTTTGGTATGAAAATTACTAGAATACAGTAGTCTAGATGCAAACTTTACATTCAATGCGAATTTTGTTTCTGTATCATGCAGGATGGGTGTTTACCGTCTGAAGACGAATACATACCAGATGAAAGTGGCGACGAAGATTCTGAAGAAGAGGGTAAGTTACAAACAGACAGCTTGCACGTGACGTCAAAACGGCTATCTTGAAGAAAACGTTTAGGGTTTTTCCAATTACTGAGGGAACAGCCGATGAATTATTCTAATTAGCATAAATGTCTCCACTTCTTAATTAACCATTATAAGCTCTGTAAATTAATTTCATTATCACCTTTGTTGATTTCATTATCACCTCTTCGTTTTCAACAGAGCACTTTGAGAAATACAAGAAGGCAAATATGGTAAGTAGTTCATCAGTAGGAAGCCGATAATTTAAACTTTGTTTATTCCACAATATAACGTTCTGTAAGAAACTAAAATTGTATTTTGGTTTTGACCATATCACATTTGCTGCAATTTACTCCCATTTCTCAATACTCTTGGAGTTTCAATGCTCTCCACGGTTAAGTGTAAAATCGTGTGTGTGACACTGTCTTAGATTTTATCTCCAAAAGATGTGGCAAAATGTGATTTTAATGACTCAAAACCTTTGAATACTTGCATTTTTACAGCATGTCATGTGAACAGAAGAATGATAATAATGTTCCAAGTAGCTTAGTGTTCTCTGTTACTCGTTACATGTTTACATGGTCTCTGTCATCATACTGTGAGACTGACCGGTTTGTTCAGAAATATAGGCCAACATACCTTTACAGTAACAGTAGTGCAAGAAAACACGGAATAGCAAAAATATGTATTGCTATATTCTTCACCAAACATGAAAAAATATACTTGAAGCTTGTTTCGCACTTCAAAAACTAAGACTCTATGTTCTGTTTAAATTTTTTTTAAGGGAAAAGAAAAGGCATGTACAAAAAACATGGGAGAAGAAAAACAGGAAGAAGTGCTCAACTTAGATGACGAAAACCTAAGCCAATATGTGGCTAGTGACTTCACGAAACTCATGGAGGAGAAAGAACAATCGAAAGGTATTTTATATAATACAGTGTTTTACCTAATAGACGGCCAGATAAACAATAAATTTGTAATACATCAGTTATGTACTGTATAATAAACGAGCAGGAGTGTTTTATCAGATATAAAGACACGAGGCGAAGCCGAATGTTTTTATATCTGATAAAACACGAACTGCGAGTTTATTATACGGCTTCAAAAACGAACCACTTGGTAAGTTGCTTGGCGGAGTTATTTTGAAAAATAACCTTGTCTAAGCCAAGAAAATCAAAGCTAAAATTTATGTAAATCAGGAGAAATCTTTATCACATATAAAGATACGATACGGTCATGATTTTCTTTTGTGTTTTCCTCATGAATTATTAATGAGTTTTTGAAGCACTGGATAAAGTATCAGACCGAATAGTGAAAAATAGGCATGTCCAGACATGCGTGTATCTACTGCGTTCAATCATGCCTATAGCTACTATGGTAAAAACAATGTTGTAATTACTGTATGTACTTGTAGTGACCTTGTATTCAGAGCTGAACAAGATTTTTGTCAAGATTGTTGATGCTAGCCATGCTGTGTTTTTACCTTAAGAAAGGAACTCAGAGTAAAGCTATCAAAAACGCACAGGAGGCTGAGCACTAACAACTCTACTCATATCCGGCACAGAAGCATCAGTCCTAAGCCCATGCAGATATGTGCATGGTCACCCATTCAAGTACTAACTCAATCAAATTGGGCTTTACTTCGGTCCTCGTGGTGATAGGCAGTGTGATAATAGCTTGACTATTAAAGCTATGGTACTATTTAAAACCTATGGTAAACCTCTGGTAGACCAAGTCTAGGTTTCAGCTCGGTAATTATTTTTTTCCTTAAAGTATGGTTATTGTATAGTTTAAGCAGGCCAATCAAATTTTAATACAGTACATCAATAACAACTCACAAAATTTGACTAATTAAGTATTTAAATAACTTTGTTACAACAATTCGTCAAATAATAATGCAATCCAGTTGGTGGGTGAAGGAAAATCGTTTGAGATAACAAGCATTTGAAGTATGACTGCTGTAAAGTTTAGAAATAATGAAGTTGTGAACGATTAATTGTTCTTCAAGAGTAGACATACTGTATAATCATGCATGCATGCAGTAAAAGGTAGAATATTAATTAAAAGTGTTTGGCGTTCATGACATACATTTTTGGATGACTGACAACTGCAGCATACAATTTAATTACCCCATTATAAATATAAAGACTTGTCGTTTCACACTCTCTTTCACTGACATTTGACTATTGTACATGTTATTTAATAGCATAGTACTTTCGCTCGTGGACTACCACAGGTTTTGCACATTGTTGCTTGATCATGAAGCTAGTTTTGTTTTCTTAGAAGAAAATTTCATTTCTGTTCAGCAATGCACAGCCTTGCCAGTTTAGAAAGCTCGATCAGACTGCCGAATACATGTAAACATGTTGGCCATATAAATTGCCTTGAAGTTCGTCTTTATATAAATATGAAATCGTCCAAGACTATTAAGAGGCTTTCAAAACTTATCATCATTCCAACAACGTCTATAGTACATCACACTTAGACTGCGTTTACACTAGAGCAAAAGTATCCGGATTCACATTGTTTTTCATCCTCATGGGAATAAAAAACAATGTGAATCGGATATTTCTGCTCTAGTGTAAACGTAGTCTTAAAAATTGACAACGATTCATACTTAAATTACTTACTAATGAATAATCTCACTCCATGCTACCATAGCATTGACTTACATGAAGTACTAGGTTTACAATTTTGGCTTCGGCGGTTTGTCGGCAGTCAATCGTTTAATTCTGTGTTTTGATTGGTTCCGAAGGCATTCTTTTGTTAACTTAACTTACACGCACGACAGCAATGTATCTACTAGCGCATGCGCAGTAGATACAAAAATGGATGCCAGATATTCTTATTTTCATAAGCGTACCATTTATAACAGTCTGCCTAAAAATATAGACAACAATACAATAATACATCAGTACCAGTTTGTTTTCTGTTAAAGTACGGGGTTTGGAGTAATTTTTTTGCCTCATTATTCTTTAAGTAGTTAAAAAACTCATTAATAATTCATCAAAAAACACGAAAGAAAATTATGATCGTATCGTGTTTTCATATGTGATAAAAGACTTGACAAAATTTGGTTAACATCAGCTCTCGTGTGAAGTTTAGCGAAGTATACGAACTCATTGCAGCTCCGAATGAAAAGCATTAGATGAGCATGAGATTTGGCAATCAAAAAGAATTTTTACACAATTATATATTGCAAATATTAGAAAAGAGAATGATAGGAGCTGCATTGTTGATAGCCCCTTTAATACAAGAATAGATGGAAAGAGAAATATTTGGACTCTATTTGTGATAAAAAGGTTCACGAATTATTAAAGTGGATCGAGACCGAAAACGATAAAGTTAAACATCTTGTAAGTCGTTGTAAGGACGGGATGTAGTAGACGCGATATGATAAACCAAGAGCAGTTTGTATTAAGTATACTCGGTATGTTACCACGAATAGCGCTATAATTATCTCATTAATTTGTATATTTTTTGTTCCCTTTAGTTTACGTAAGAATAGTCTATGAAGGAAAGCGAGTATATAATAAAAACAGCTGGTTTTTTTGTGGAAAAGAGTATGAAAAATTAGCTCGTCATCTGGAAGACGTACATGGTGGTGAAGAAGAAGTGAAAAAGAGCCTGGCGTTCAAGCCAAAAGATAAAAAAAGAAAGCAGCAATTCGACAAAATTTGCAAAATGGGTAACTTCAATCATAATATTAAGGTAAAAGAGCTCGGGGAAGGAGAAATAAAAGTTGTGCGCAGACCGACAGAAAACATGGACGCCAATCCTAACAATTTTTTGCCATGCAAATTTTGCTATGGATTTTACTACAAAGACGATCTATGGAGGCATGCTCCAAAGTGTGCCTTCAATAGTTCTGCTGAGGAAACCCCCGTGCCATAAAAAAGGTTGCAGTTCGAAGGCAAACTTCTCCTGGCATCCAATAAGCACCCAGATGGTTGCAGCGATAAATTGGCGGAAAACGTTCTCTCGATTATGGCATTGGACAATATAAGCGCTGTGGTTCAAGGGGACACAACAATTTTGACTCTGGGATCAGAGCTGTTAGAAGAACGAGGGATTGAAAAGGCGGCAGAAGTCTCACAGCAAATGCGAGTTTTGGGGAGACTTCTGTTGGAAGCAAGAAAGGCTATCGGGGATGAAGGGGCTAGCTTGGAAGATTGTCTAAAACCTAGCCAGTTTAACACCCTTGATGGCCTGTGCTAGAAATCTTGGTGGTTATTCGGAGCCTGGCTCACTAGCCAACTGCCAATTTAAAACCCCGTCAACTGCAGCAAAGTGCGGTTACGCATTAAAAAAAGCTGCGTTAATTAAGAAAGGCCAGGCTCTCAGAAGCACTGATATGAACACAAAGAACGAAATTAACTGTTTTTTGGAGCTATACGAGGGAGAATGGGCGAAAAAAGTAACCAACCCTGCATTGCGGTGCCTGGCATTCAGAAAACATAACGCACCACAATACCTTCCTCTGACGGATGACCTACTTTTGCTAAGAAAGTACTTAATAGATCAAATAGAGACGGTCACAAAGAAGGTGGAATCACAGCCCAATAAAGAAAATTGGAGGGAGCTTGCCGTCGTGACATTGGCAAGAATGATAATTTTTAACAAGAGAAGAGGTAATTATTTGTAATCTGGTTAGTTAATCACGATTTTTCTTGATGCTTTATATGACTTATTCGTTCACCAACTTGAAGAAAAAATCGCGAACTATAAATCCAAACAAGCTTGATTGTAAAACAAAAACCGAATTGTTTTCTTCATGTGAATAAAGAATGAGTTAAATTTTAATTTGATTAGTTTTTTAAGATGTTACTTTGAGCTGTATTTTCGTTTAATTGAACAGCCCTTTTGAACCATTGCGCTCCGTTACATTATATCTTTTCAGCTACGTTAATGTGTCCTGTGATGCTTTGCAACGCCACATTATAGACAATCCATGTTTTTTTCTATTTATTCTAAACGTTTGGTCTATTCAGTCTTCAGTAAGATCATGCTTCTGAAGAGTACATCAAACGTATGATCCAAGTATGATATGAGCTATTAGACCGAATAGTTTAGAATAGATAAAAAACGCAGTGTTACTTCACTAATATATATTACTAATATTGTATTTTTTTATTTTTTTGTCATCAACACAGGAGGAGAAGCTTCCAGAATGAAATTAGATGCTTTCAGAAGTCGGCCAAATTGGAATGAAGTGCACAACAAAGAGATGCTGGAATCTTTATCAAAGACGGAAGAGTATCTTTGTAATCGGTATGTAAAAACGAGTCTTGCTGCCGCTGTAATTATTTTTTCGACTTTCGACCTGATAGGAGTCAAAACACTCTTTTTCTAAACAAATCCAAGTTTTACAAAGCTACTGTATACTGCAAACGCATGAAATTAGAGAAATCTGATTTCTAACGAGTAACGTTTGGTGTGGAGCTTGGATTCCCCTTTTAAAATTTTAAACTACATACTACAGTTGATTAGAGTTACGTTCTGCTCAATTCGACAGAAAAAGATGGCGACTTGTAGATTTTCCTACAATCCATTGCGCGCATTTAACATTTAATCTTACATAATTATCAGACGAAAGGCGTCAAAAAGATTAAATTTGGTAAGAAGACAGCTATTACTTATTTATTTCATATCAGCATGTTAAAGAATGTTTACCTATCACGTAAAGCCAATTTAAGACCGCAAATGATTGTAGGAAAATTGACCGCCGCCGTCTTTTTCGGTATCGTCAATTGTAAATACAGGGTAAGGCGACAAAATCCTTTATTATTTCTATTCTTTACATGTAAAACAAGTTTACCAATGTAACAACGTTGATAATGTTTTCAAAACTCAAGACAATCTTACCATCTGCGATATTGGACATTTTTATATGCATCTGAATATGCAAAAATACTTAGCCTATAGTTACACTTATTTGTAAAATAATTAGAGTTTAATTTCAAGATATTTACCAAGATTATCAACTTGTTAATTAGCGAGAGAATAATCATTTTTGATAAGCGGTTGTGGTTGTAAAACTGTTTCTTTTTTGTCCATACAAATGGGCCCTATGCATACGCCGTGACCATGTCTTAATTTCAAAGGAATTTCTATTCTAAGATTTATTAAGCCTTCTTAATAATGAACGCTTGAGAATTCTTATTAGGGAGCCGTTTATGAGAATAGTCTATTCAAAAAATATTGCAAATGACAGGATTATGTCTTAATAATAGCAGTGAATTTGTTATCGGGAAACTTTTTAGTTACTTAAATCACCTTGCCGTGGAATAATAAAAATCAAAAGTCATTGATTTTGTTTCGTTTATCCTTTGAAATCGATCTTTCTGTAGGTTGGCTTATTTGGTCTGGGTTTAACAGTAGCATTGATGTATCTAACGTTGCAAAATTAATGAAAATCAATAACTGTATCTCTAGGAATAGTGCAGGAATGACATGCGGATGCAATATGTACCTGCACTATGAAAATATATCACAAGTTAGGACTGTTTTTCATTACGCTTTGGTGCATTGTTTACTGTTCGCTTTGGAAATTGAATTTTATAGCCAGCTTGGGTTGCGTCCACAACAATGACCTAAGTGGAAAATAGTCTTTATTAGCACTTAAACGAGTTCGATTCAAAGCCCCGCAATGAGATTGTAATGCATTTCCTTTTAACTTCAATTCCTAATCTTCTGTAAGATTTGACATGGTTGAAATACTTGGAAAAAGAGGTCGAAAAGTCCCAGTCATCTTGACTCCAGACGTAAAAAATGCAATCGAGATACTTAACAAGGCAAAAGATGAAGAAGATGTTATGGTGTCCAAAGTCAACCAATTTATATTCGCCGTCAATGATGGAAATTCCTTGAATCCGTTAAGAGGCCATGATGTTATCAAAATGGTATGCAATATGGCTAATTTGAAGCAACCGGAGCTTGTCACGTCGACGAATTTGAGAAAGTACGTGGCAACAATATCGCAGCTGGTGGATATGAACGAAACAGAGATGGGGTGGCTGGCAGGCCATCTTGGGCATGACATTCATATCCACAAGGAGTATTACCGAATGCAACCAAGTACTCTAGAAATGGCAGTGGTCGGAAATTTGTTGATGGCCGTGGATGAAGGAAGGGCACACAAATTTAAAGGAAAACATCTTCGCGACATAAAATTAGACGGTATGACGATAATCTTATCTTATTTTATCCATCTATCCATCGATCCATCCATCAATCCCAATGGTTGTGGGATTGCACTTGGGTTTAACTTGTAATATTTCATAAACGAGTGAGAGTGTATTACCGGGGTTGTACAAACTCAAGAGAACAATGGCAATCGCTTGGCCATAGCCCGAGTGATTTTCGTTGTTCTCAAGTGTTTGTGAAACAAGAGCGATGATGAAAATTGCGAAGCTGTCAGCCCGAGTTATTTTTATGGTTCTCGAGTGTTTTATATACATTCACAAAACACGATCCGGCTATCAGCTGAGTGATTTTTCATTGTTCTCCAGTGTTTGTAATCCATACGAGTCACGAGCTTATGAAATACCTTCTCAATCATCTATTGTATACATGGTTAACTTTTCTATGTATAAACCGTTAAACTGGTTTCTCAATTATAAATCTGGTTTGTGTGACTTTTACCGGGTTTCAAAAACCTATGCACGAGGCGAAATAACCTAGCATGATTGGCTAATGGATGATTTGCCAATCCCGATGCCCCCTTGGTTTTGCGCGGCCAACGTAATGCATTATGGGATCGAAAGGGGGGCAAAGAAATTTGCTTTTTAATTACCTTATCCAAAACTGTTCGATTACTTCTATTTCGGAACACCGTTCTAGCTAGTTCTTTCGATATCAGAATATTTCATATTTTTTAACATCTTGAGGGAGGTACACTGGTACTGTCTGCAAAATTTGTGAAATAACAAATAATAATCAGAACGACTTACGACAGTTCATTTAGAATGTAAATGTGGGACTAAATCGAGATACATTAAACAATTAGACAATGAGCCCGAGTTTTCATGAGCAGAAAGTCAATGAGGGCACAGCCCAAATCGATTATCGCTCATATAAAACAAAGGCAAACTGTCTAATTGTTTTAGTATATACCAACAAGTTTAAATAGTATTTTAGAACTTTTAAATAAGAAGGTATAAAGAATTTAACCACCAGTTTATCGATGTCACAGTGTAATACCCTATATTTTCAATGTGAAACAACAAAAACGTTAAATCAAATAATTCCTAAAAGCAAAACATTTGGTCATAGCCAAAAACTAGTCAGTTTGGAAGTATCAAGCATTTTGATTAATGTATCCCAGAGGTGATTATCGGAACAAATCGCGTAGCCTGCTTCATGCAAGCGGTATCGGTAATGGTTCGAGTGAAGTCCGCTGAACCTCATGCACTCATATGAATTTTGTAGCTATTATCGATCTTGAATATTCAACGGTGAATACTTTTTTAAGTTAGCATACCTCCTTGGCCTCCCGTTTCCTTCCCACGTTCAAGTTTATTCACAATCTAAATATAACTTTTAAAAGCAAAAATTTTATCAAACTTCAAGAAAAGCGTAAAGAAATATTTTGACATTATGCTTGCCAAGTTTCAGGAATGCGTGCATAACGTTGAGCATCACCAATTACATTTCAGTTGTTTAACTCTGATCTGCAGGACAAGATTTACCAAATACTTAGCTTATTCTAAATATACTTATTTTTGATAAAGCTTGGCATACACAGTGTTGTACTGCCTGGTTACGTGTTTCTTGAGGTTTGATTAAAATATTTGCTTTTGTAGAAAATATATTATGAGCATGCATAGAAATGATTTTTTCACGTGACTATACACACAATGACAGTTTCTCAAAGACAATAAAAAAGTGAAAACAAATTTCCATATTTTCACTTTAAAAAGCGCCATGTATCATTCCGTTTAACCGTCAGCGTGATTGTAGTAGGCAAGATCATCTGAGTGGCGGGTTTTCTGGGATTTGATCGTGGTTTTATGCTGTGGTATTTTCTGTTGCCGTGGTTTAGTTTCGATTTGTATTGTTTGGCTTCCCTGATGAGATACGCAGTTAAATCTAAAGAATTATTTTTTGTCTTTCTTGACAGTTGGAGCTAAGTATAGTGGGTAAGTCAATGGGTCTTTTAAGGTTGCTCGATACAGTTTTAGAAAAAAAAGGGTATATCGGTGTGAAGTTTTTAAATTTTGTATTTTTAAGCATCACAGATTTTATTCTTGGTAAAATGAAATATTTTTGCTATTCATAAGACAAAATGTTGAAATATATCGCCTTTTTTTAAAAAAATGAAGATTTTGATGGTGTCAGCAAATGAAACACTTACGTGAATTAATATATGGAGCCACTTTTAGTGTGCATGAGTCAATAATATTCCACGCCTTTTTAAACTCACCGGCCCTGTAACTCGTAGCTTTCCATTGTCGTCTACATGTGTAGCTCACAACAGACAAAAATTGAACTGGTTGGAGAGAAAATACTCGGGTGGGTAACTACGAGACTGACCCAATGGCATATTATCGACAGATTCACATTTAACAGACACATTGACATACTCACCTCTCTATTGTCGTACTCCAAATGAAGTAAAGAAATCTCTAGACTTCCAGCACTCATTTGCGTATTCTGTAAGCAAAGCAAAACAAAGTTATTCGAAATAGAACAATGACAACAGAAAACAACTCGGCATCCAAATCCAGAAAAATCCACTACGAGACGCTCTGTTAATAAAACACTTGTTAATTACAATACAACAAAAACAAATAATAACTTTTTGAATGTTGAATAGACTTTGATACTGTCCTTGAAGATCAGGAACAAGATTGTGATAGCTTGGGTAAGTTTTCTTCAATTATCACCACTCTTTTAACAACTACAATCTCTTTTATCCTTTATTTAACCCTGCAAATGGAAATACTTCGAGTTCTTCAAAACAGCTGGAGAAGGAGCTGTTTCACAATTTTGTTTTTATATAAAATAGTAAGCATGCATGAAAGGTGAAACAAGAAAAAAATGTCTTTCTCAACAATAATTTTCGCCCACTCTTTTATTAGTACTGATTTGAAACAATAGTTATAGTTGTTTCCAACAAGATTATTTTAATTTAATTAAGCTATAAATTGTTTTATTAAGAAGTGTATTATAAATTACATGAAAATACGAAATCTTGGTTTGCATTAATTAATTCTTGTTTCAGTATTGCTGAAATACCCGGCAAATTAAACTATTTTAAATCCGTCGATACAAATTATTAATCTCCTTTTCTATTCCATTCTCTTTGCTTATGTAGATCAAGCCGATGAATCAAGCCCAACAAAGGCGAAAGAAAGCGAGCTAAATTTGACGTCGCAAGGTTTGTCCGAACCCATGTTTGGTATAGCACTCTCGTATTTTTTTTGTTTTTGATTGCTTGTGATAATGAACTCAATTGGAGACCGAAACAACAACTAAAGGCTATATAATTTCCACGCAGGTAAATTTTCTGCAGGACCGGAACGAACAGGTAAGTTTTCTTTGTATTGCGAGCTCTCGGTTGGGAACTTCCCTGACTTTTCTGGTCATGCGGACAATATTTCCGAGCGGAAATAAACGTTTTAGCTTTGATGCTTGTTGCAAAATTGCCTTCTCCCCTCATGTTCCATGTTTGCGTTTTAAGATTGCCTAAAGTAAACCTGTTATCTTATATGTCATTTTGTAGCTTAATACAAGAACAAAACAAATACATTGTGTTTCATGTTTTCTACGCGGATTTCATTAGTAAAATAAACTATTAAAATTATTTTATATTGCGTAATATTGCGTAATAAAATTATTTTATATTGCACAATGATGGTTTGAAGCTATAAAAAATTTTCTAGAAAGAGTGTTCAATATTCTAAATACCAATTCTTACTACATTTTAAAATTTATTTCATTAAAAATATTTTCCCTCTTCCATTTCATTAGCTCCTCTACCATCTCTTGATGAAAGGGAGGAACAGCGGAGGAACAGCGAGCTTTGAATTCACAAGGTATGCCTGAATACAAGTTTTGGTCTATGTCCCTTTGATTTAGGTTAGGTTGTCTGACATTGTATGAAGTGCAAACCAGTAAACCCCAGTGAATCCACAACATTGTACAATGAAATAGCCAAAAATGTGTTATAGAAACGACAACCAGCCGAGTACTTGAAAGAATACAAAACAAAACATATTCCAAAGAATAACATCTTGTAAGCTCAAGATGGCTGGGAGGTTCGTACTGGAAAAATATTTTCCAGAGAACTCAGAAGTTGCCCGAGGTTGAGGGCCACTTCTGAGACCAAGGGAAAATATTTTTCCAGTACGGACTGACCTCAACAGTAAATAACGTATTTTCTATTTTCCCCTCACGATGGAATAATTACTTTCTAAGACTAAGATGTTCACGCAGTGTAAACACTCCTTAAGGTCTTCGTTAAGGTTTGCAGGGTCATTTCTCTAAAGCGCTCTCAATTCGTCAGAATTTATGCCACAAAAATATAAGAAATATCGTTAGAAAGCTATGAATTTGTAGAATACAATGGTGTCTTTGGTATCGCGATAAACACAACCCGTAAATAGTTGTGAATTTTTTAATTAAAACCAGAGGGCTTCACTCGGGGCGACTTAAGAAGAAAGCGTTTCATTTTGTTCAAAAATTGTTTTCGCAGTTCGATTCCGAAATTAATGTCCAGCAAAATGGTGTCAGCGTTTTTTAATTTATTGCCTGGTTTCGAATTTATGACTTGTTTTGTCGGAACGTTGGTCGAAAAACAGCATTTTTAACTTTGGTCGTCAATAAAATCGGCAAAACTCGACATATCAAAAAACGCTGACACCGTTTTTCTGGAAATTTATCTCGGAATCAAACCAAGAAAAAAGATTTTGAACAAAATAAATCGCTTTCAACTCGAGTCGCCCCTGAGTGAAGCCCTCTGGTTTTAATTAAAAAATTCACAACTATTAACGGTTTGTGTTTACCGCGAAACCAAAGACACCATTGTATTCTACAAATTAATAGCTTTCTAACGATATCTATTTTATTTTTGTGGCATAAATTCTGACGAACTGAGATCGCTTTACAGAAATGGCCCTGAAAACATATACGAAGACCTTAATTAAAAAATGTCATTCGCACGATTTTCTACAGTTCAAACTTCAACAAATCACGATAAGGAGAGAAAACAACTGCAAAAACTCTAGAATAACCTGACAAGAAACTTCAATCATAGTTAGAACTTTAACAGTCATTTTAAAACACACAGTCAAGATTATGATAGCTACGTCTGCCACACAGTTTGCTTGCCAAACAATTGATTTTTGTTCAAGTGGCAAGTGGGGTCAACAAAGCTTTTAAATTGGCAGCCATTTGAACCGTCATTGGTGCCATAGCAACAACTGTTGCTTTTCATTCAGTAACAGTTTTTGATTCTCAGACTGTTTATCTATACATGACATTCAGTTTTATTCTTCTTCCGAAATATTTATGCATGTGTTTTGGATTCGCAAACTTGTATTTTCCATTTTTTCCAAAAACTGTATGGAGCCGCCTTAATCGCTGAGGAAGAAATGCCCGTCGCCATCGGTTATGCGGGAAACAGCACGATTTTCAGACCGCTACGCGAGGACTTTTTGTCCAATTGCCCAATCAAAGGCTAGAAAAATGGACTTTGATACTTGGTATATAACAATACTGCTTATTTGTCTTGTCTTGTTTTTTGACTCGAATTTTGAGTTTACAAGATGTTATTCTTCGGAATATGTTTTGTTTTGTTTTTTATAAAGTGTATTCTATATATTTGAAATACGAATTCTTAAATTATTTTCTTTTGTTTCATACAATGTAATAATCTGCTATTCCATTCCAGTTGCTCCTGTAGATGAAATGTTGTCAAGTTCTTCAAAGGCACGTGAAAGCCCGTCTACTTTGGAATGCCAAGGTTTGTCTGAATACAATCTTTGTTCTCCCATTTCACAGGATTATTTTCGCTTACAAAAGAAAGCTTAAGTAAAGAACTGCTCGGTCATTCCGTTATTTTTTGTTCTATGCTCTATTCTAAAGATTTACATTAAATTTCTTGAGATTCGAATAAGACCTTGTTCTACATGCATGTAAACTGAAACACAAACTATGAAAAAATCGAGACTATGCCGTACATATAATCGAGAGTGCCGAACATATAATTATAACCTCGCAAAGTCCGTTTACGGGCCCGTTAATATTATAGCCGCAGTGATTATACAAACGTCTGGCCGACACTCCCACGCTTGTATTTCTTTGATTTCTGTCAAATTCCAGCTTGTTAAAGAGTCGTCTATTTCATGCGGAACAAGTGCTTCATTTTCTTTGCAAAGTATGATTTATGGTTCAACAGTTATTGTTGAAAAAAGCAGTGCGTATTACACAAGGTGAAGACGATATAAACAGACGACCATGTTGTCAGTTGACTGAACTTGACGTATTCCACATTCCAGCAACCTGATTGGCTTTGAGATTTTCCAAGACGGACACCTCTTTAAGGCAGACACCAAACTTGGTTCCAAGACTGTCAGCCTAAAAGAGATTTTACTGATTTATGAAAGTAATTAAGGCTTAATTCAGACGTCAACCTTTTCATGTGCAAAGTCTAATGCACATCAAGTTACACTTAGACAGTTAATTAACATTAGATGCTTCAGTCAGAACTGGATTAGGTCTAAAATGGAAAAAAAAATTCAAAAAGTATCACGCGTGCACTTTTAAATTAGGACCAAATACCAATGAATTGTACCGGTAGTTTATACTTACAGATGACCTCTGAATAGTAACAAAATCAATGACCAATCCGTAACTGGTTTTCCCAATAATAAGAAAGAACACAAAAGTCTCGGGTTCAAAAGGAATAGAGTACTCATTCAAACATTTGCAGATTTGCGTTGTAAAAGACATTGTCTATTTGTAAAGGGTGTTTTACAAAACATGTTTGAAAAAATGTGGGAACATGTTTAAAATCATATTGGATGCATTATTTCAACCAGTGCTAAAAAAATTAAAACGGTTCTACAGAAGAAAAAAAAATTTAAAAAAATTTAAATAGGAGAAGCTGAAAATCTTAAAGTAATATTGTGTTCATTATAAATGAAGATTATATCAAGATGCCTCGCTTCGATATTATCAAGATGCCTCACTTCAAGATTATCATGATTCTCGCATTATTATTATTATTATAATTATTATTATAATTATTATAATTATTATAATTATTATTATAATTATTATTATAATTATTATTATTATTATTATTATTGTTATAATTATGATTATTATTACTATAATAATTATTATTATTATTATAATTATTGTTATTAATATTAATAATTATTACTATTGTCATTATTTTCTATATTTGAATGAAGCTAGCCTTAATACGTTTTTTAAAATTTGATACTATTATTATTATTACCGTTATTCTTATTTTTATTACCAGTACAATTATTATTATCATTATTAGTATTTTATTAGTATTATCATTATTATATCAAGAATCTTTATCATTAACTTTTTATAATTTCTAATATACTTATAATTATTAATAGGGGGAGAAAGAAGAAGGAGGAGAAAGAAAAAGATTGTAAAACGTTGGAGAACGGAGGAGAAAAAGGCCAACCTGGAAGCATTCGGGAGACAAATAGAGAATGATCACCTCCTGAAAAAGGAAGAATGCGAGCGATTCTTATTGAAAAACAAGGAGCTAATGAAAGATAGAAGCTGGAAAACCTTAAAAGACTACGTCAGAAACTTATCTAAAAAGATGTGCAAGGTATAACAAGATCAAAGCCGGGCTCCCTTCATGCTTAGGGCCTGTTTATATGATCCCGGTGTACCGGGATGTCCCGGTTGCCCGGGATGAATTTCATCCCGTGTTTATATGGAGTAAACAAATTACTCGTCCCAGTTGACCGGGATGAATTTCATCCCGGGTCAAAAAGCGCGGGAATTTAAGGAAATGGACAAAAAAGCAAAAACTCACCCTAATTCCACAATGTTAGAAGTTATTTCACTTTTATTCCGTGTTTTGTCTTTAGACCTGACCGTTTGGACGAAATTCTGACCGTAATATTCAAAGTTACAAGCATTGTAGTTCAGTAAACTTCATCCCGGTGTACCGGGATGTCGCGTTTATATGGGAAAAAATCTGTCCCGGTGTACCGAGATCTCGGTTGATTCAACCGGGATCCCGGTACACCGGGACGTCCCGGTCTCCATATAAACGCAACCACGAAAATAACAGTAAATTATCTACAAGCCGAGATCCCGGTACACCGGGATCATATAAACAGGCCCTAAGAGTGCTTTTACAAGCAAATGTCATCGGAGAAAAGACGAGTTCCAACTTTCCATCACCGTATTACAAGAGGATTGTAGACTCGCGCGCTATCTACAATCTTGGACAAAATTGTTGAGAAAATTTTGGAATTTCACTTAGTGTTAATATTTAAACATAAAAATACGATAATAATTTTAAGTATCCCCCCCCCTCCCCCAAATCAATGTTGGGTGACTCCTCTACCAAAATATTCAACATTGATAAGGGGGGGAGGGGGGGGGGGGGGCAAAAAAAAATCCAAATAAACCTAAAATATGCAGTATTTTTCATATTTTTCAATTTTTCTCAAGTCTTTTTGTCCAAGATTGTAGCTTGTAAATAAATCAGAGCCTGATTGCCACAAGTATATTCATCCCTGAACGGATTCCCTTTCTTTACTTATTACTGTACGTTAGCCAATCAAATTTATCACGCTACTTCTCTGGCCTTTTTAGAGTTTTCATTTTCCATAAAAATTTGTTGATCAGAGCAGTTGTACAGTAAAACCCCGCATATAAGAACCTGTATTTTTCAAGTTAGCCTAAAAAGGTTCTTATATAATTGGTGCTTACTGGGAAATTAGGCTATTTAGGTTCTTAAACAGGTTCTTATTTTCTTAAGGGAAAAAATGTGGTTGTTCCTGGAAGAATATTGGTACAGCCTATTATTTATACAAAAAATGCATATAATTATGTCTAAATGACTTCAACTTAAAAAATACAAACCTATTCTTGGTAGTAAATTATAAAATAAGAACCTTTTCAAATTTTAGGCTAAAACAGGTTCTTATGTAAGGGGGTCTAAATGGACAATCTTAGCCTAACAGGTTCTTAAAAACCAGGTTCTTATATGCGGGGTTTTACTGTCTAATAAATCTCTTGTGGAATGTTTTGGTGTGTAGTATCGCTGTATATTTTCACTCATTCTTTGTATTTTGACTCGCCCTGCGGGCTCGTCAAAATACGGCACGGCTCGTGAGGGTATGCAGCGGTGCTAGTGCTACACACCGAAACATCTAATAAGATATATTTATTTATATTTATTTATCTATCTATTTATTTATTTACTTATTAACTAATTTGTGTACTTATTTGTTTTACCGCTGATCACCCACCTTGTAATCCTCTTTTAGAGGGGTTAGGTGAACAGGAAGATAGATAGATAGATAGATATTAAATCTGTATGTTTAAAAGTGACGATTTTTTAGAACAATTTTTAAAGTCATATTAAACTATAACTCTAGCTGAGTACTAATTTGTCAATGGCCTGCTTTGCCAGACTGCCACGGGTTAGAGACTAGGCATGCATGTACAGTGCATGATTCAAAAGATAGTGCCAGAAATGCCAGCCTTGATATGGGGAATTTTGTACAGAATGATTGTAGTAAATGAAAATTTCTGGTACCTAATTCTTCTGTCAAGAGAAAATTGTTGGTCAGTTTGTCGATATAGAAAAAATCCCGGTTAAAAAATAAGATAAGACAAAGATAAGACAAAATTCCCGTCTAGAAATAAATAGAAAATTCCATTTATTTGGTACGGCTCTAGCACACGCGGCGGTCTGCACTTGAACATTATATCAACAATACAAAGCAAGGGAGAATACCAGAAATGAGTACTGTTACTGTTGACAATATGTTGTGTTGGGTGTTTGTTCTGGTTTGCTCTAGTCTTATATATAAATCTTAATATATTGTTGGAAACAAACAAGCAAACAAAGTGTTGTCCTTTGAGAGTTTTCTGACCTTCAGAATTCTGTAAATTCTTCCCCCAAATGCAGGAAATGGCATTTCCGACACTCTAGATTTCGAAAATTTCCGGGGGGCATGCCCCCGGACCCCCCCTAGAAGAGTCCCTTTTCTGAACAGCCTCCCCCCAATACAAAAATCGTTCCGCGGTCCCTGTGTTGAGAATGTATTTTTAAAGTGTCACTATGATGGAAAAAATCGTCAGTTTTTTTTTTATATCATAAGGTACATGAAAATCGTAAAATAAGGAATATCTCTGGAAATAAACAATAGAACGTGCTTAAGCTTTGTATGCTTATAGTATCCAATAAAACACACTTCTCTGTAGAACTTTTGTGATTGCCATGGTAAGCGCATGCTCTCAGGTTACTCTAAACCTTAAAAAGGGATTACACTTTTAGGCGGGGTATACATGAATTTTTACTTCAAAGGCAAAATTTTATTTATTTATTTGAAGCTTTAAACGCTAAAGAAACCCAGACTGTGCGTTTCAGGTTCAAATTATTGTTCACTTGTTTAGAGGCATTTTGGCCTAGTGACTTAGTTTCCATGGCAACGCACTTAGTATTTTTTGTTTACTTCAACTTTTTGTCAATGTATTGCCCCCGGAATAGCAAAACAAACTTAATGCTTTTTTTAAAAAATTTAAATAAATTCAAAAAATTTTCGCCTTTGAAGTCAAAATTCATGTATACCCCCGTTATTGAACCACTACAGCTTTGTACAAATGTCCAATGCATTCATATAAGTGGGGAAGTGGTTCCCCCTAAGAAGGAAAGAAGAAAGACTGACATCAAGTGTCTTCTTGAAGCTCTACCACCCAATACCCCCCGCCCACCCACCCACCCTCCCCCCAAAAAAATTTAAAAATGCCCTTTTGAAGCTGTGCCCCTCCAACATCAACTTGCTTCCTACGCTACTATCGATTCTCTTCAAGCGGCCGCATTTTAAAAGTTTAAAAAAAAGCATTATTACCTTTGTTTTGCTTTTCCGGGCGCAATACATTGACAAAAAGTTGAAGTAAACAAAAAAATGCTAAATGCGTTGCCATGGAAACTAATTCACTAGGCAGTTAACCTGAAACGCACAGTCTGGATTTCTTTAGCGTTTAAATTCATGTATACACAGGAGAATTTTCTTCAGCACAGGAACGGACAGGGAAGTTTTCTTTGTCTTGTGAATTCTCGGTCGGAACTAATGACTTTAACACAAAGGAAATTTTCATGGCTGTTTCTAGATCTTTCTAGGGGGCACTTCACAAGGTCTGAAGGTCGACCTTCCCTGCGAACTTAAATAGCGGAATTAGTTTACTTCTGCTCTCACATTTGTCAAGCTACACTGCCAAGTTTGAGCTAAGAATATTCTACAGAGATCACTTGCGCTGTGGAATATACAGTAGGCTACATATGTACATGTTTTACAGTGACAATCTTTGTTTTTTTAGCACGCGTATGGTCGATATATTTATTAAAACAACATGTAGTTCGATGTATCAGGTTTCAGTTAACAGAACGTTTAATTGTCCTATACCCTAAAAGAAAATCATGTTCCCATGGTTATTTCTTTAACTGTGAGTGATCGGGTATTATTTTGATTGTTGCCTAATTTTTCAGTATACTCTGGATTAGTATAATAATAATAGAGGTATCTCAAAGACTTCTGCGTGGCCCCGTCGAATCTGATGTTGGTCAGAAGAATCCGACTGTTTATTTAGCAGCTACTCAGCTAAAAAGATATTTACCGGAATGTTTTTTACCAATTGTCTCTTATTTTTCTCCAGGATACCCATGCCAGTACATTGTATAAAACCTTAAATTTAACTAATCTTGGTGTCTACGACCATGTCACAGGAAAGGCACCGGTTCCCGTCAGATCACCGAAGTTAAGCCCAGTGAAGCGGGGTTAGTACTTGGATGGGTGACCGCCGGGGAATACCCCGTTGTTGTAGACTCCTCCTTTTTCTTTTCTTTTTTTGCAAACGTATTCTACTAAACTTGTTCTGGATAAACTTGGTGCTTTCGTATTTGACTAATTAGTGAAAAATCAGATAAAAAATCAGTTTATTTATACCCTAGAGAGCCCTTGTCTCTAACAAGAGGCCGATCTCGTACCCAGAGCCTTCGTTGCGCAGGGAAACAAACGCTCTGGCTCTTTGGTATACTCATAGTTGGTATACTGATAGTTGATTGAGGGAGATGGTTAGGAAACTTCATAAAATCCGGATCCGTTGTTCTAGGTGTTTGTGTACCTTGTGCACAGTCACGGTTGAAAATTCTATTGTGTTACTATTGTTTTACCTTTGCGAACTAAGATAGCAGTGTAGAAGGGATTGGGCACTACCTCGAACCAGAAGCCAAAACAAACACGTATACTCGAAAGGTCAAAAAGGTCATATGGTAACTGTTCTTGTGAGTGTTTTAATGTACAAAACACACCTTCCCATATCTTTCTTGGTATCACCCCACTGGAACCACAGCTGACTTCAGACCTTGCATATTGTTCAGTATTGGTTATATATCTAGTACTGATATATTTTCACACTTAGTCGTGAAAGTTGAGCTTGCCTGCCCACCTGCAGGCAGCTTGCTACTAAACAAACAAATTGTAGGCCACACGCATACACACCTGCTTGCTTGCCCAGCTACCTGTGTACTCGGCTGCCTGCTTGTCTGCCCACGCAGTGCGCGCTTGCCCGACTGCCTGCCTACTGCTTCCGCATGCCTACGTGCCCGTGTGCAGGAGGCTTGCTAGACTGACACACTGAAAATCAACTTTATTCTATTTTAAATAATATACATGCCACAGGAAGGTCACATTTAAAAATACATTCTCAAAGTATAGAGAAAGCGGTAACCCAAAAATAATTAGTTAATCATGTACACAGCACATTAATGCACCAGTCAATATAAACCCCCGCACCCCCCCCCCCCCCCCCCAGGCCGGGACATAGCGGGGCATTACCGGGGAATTTCCTGTGATTTGATCGGAAAAACGTACGCGCATACTGGGGTATTTTACTGCTTTTGTAACTGTATACAACAATCAGCGGAGGACAGGACCGGGGCATTTTACCCTGACGGAGAAAAGACTGGTAAGGAAATTTCCAGACTGTCTCTCGTAGTCTCGTAAATGGCCAACATGGAAGAGTTCGCAGTGGAGAAGGTGAGAATCCTTGCTAGTTTTAAAGTTAAATAGGCCATCCGTAGTAGCTCTTTTCATTAAGGGTTGCCAGCAGTGTGGTTAGGTTTAGAGTCCGGTTTCGAGGTAACCACTAAAGACTTCCGCTTTCCTATTGGTTAAAATTTTCGAGTATTTTTATTGCATATAAGTAAAACTGCAATCGTCACCAGGGGATTTAGCCCTGATGACGCGAGAATGAGATTAGTGGTTGGCCCATATTTCTTTTGAAATTGGCCCAGGGTAGCAGGCGAGCTCTGGGTACCAATCAAATCACTTTCCAGTAATGGATTATCCTAGAGCATTTCCCAAAGCCTCCCCAGCATATCATCTTATCTAGAATTCATGATTATCGTTATTTGTGAAATGGCCTAGAATTAACAATAATCGTGAATTTTAAAGAACTAATTCCCAACCCCCACCCAACTCCGACCAGCTAACCCAGAGCCTGCGATCCTTTTGGTAATGACCAAAGGGATCGCAGGCTCCGGTATGTTTGAGGCAAATCAAAAATGACACCAGTCACACCACGAGATGACACTACAACAGAACAAGTTTGATGGAGAATTGGGATGTTAAATTGTCGTAAAATAGCAAATATTGTTGTAGTTATACCTTCTCTACAACATGAAGGATATATACACACAAACTACCACTGAAGACGGTAGTTTGCTTTTTGGCTATGGCTATGGCTATGGTTGGTGTTGTCATTGTGTCAAGGAGAAAGACAAAGCTTTGAAAATACTTCGTCAAGTCAATAAGTTTGCAATAGCTGGGGGACTCATATGTGGTATTGTTAACCTGTTTGTGATATCTTCTTTGTCTACACGACTACACCGAGTTGGGTTGTGCCCAAACTTTTAGGTTAGTAGAAACTTTTTGTTATATTTTTTCTGTGTTTAATTGTTTAACCTCAGGGCTATTTGACTATCTACTACACAAGTAAAAACGCGCAAGCTGCTACATCCCTGCAAGCAAGTTGTTACAGGGTTGTTTAACAGGCTTTCACCACGATGTGTTCGCAATGGTTGGTGACATGTCTGTAACAAGTTGTTGCCAACTTGTAATAAGGTTGATGACCACAACAGACTGATGACAAGTTGTTCCAACAACCTGTTGCCGCTCTGCACTGGACAAGTTAACAGGTTGATGCCAACCAGGTTGTAGCAGCTTTCTGAATGAACAGTATTGTTACAATCTGTTAGCCTGTTGCGAATACATTGTGTTAACAAGCTGTGAGATTGTTACATCTGTATAGCTTAATAGCTAAATATGGCATGGTTATTGGCTACATGGCTGTGTGACTACATTACTATGAGACTACAGTACATGGTTATGTGACTATATCTACTGTACTAGCTAAACACAGCTACATGGTTATTGGCTATGTGACTACATTGGTATGTAACTACATGGCTATATGACTATATCTTATAATAGCTAAATACAGTCTGCTACATGTTTACTGGCTAAGTGGCTTATATAGCTACTTGACTATATGGCTATGTAATTATTCAATATATGGTTACATCGCTATGAGGTCAGATGGCTATATGACTAAAAGGCTATGTTACTATATCACCACCAGGGATATTTTCAAGCACTTTTGTGCATTGGACTAGTAAACTGAAGGTTGCATGTTCGAATCCCGGCCAGGCCAAGTAGAGTTTTCTACTTGTCCAGTATGGTTCGTCACTCAGAGTAACACTTTATTAGTACTAGAAAGACATTAATGCAAACCCCTCGTGTTCATTGTTTATTATTATTAATGCACTCTGCCTTCAATCCCAGGGAAGGGCTACAAACTCAGGATAGGGATGTACCAATGAACCCTTAAATTATGTTGGTTACTCCAGACAAAGGAATTGGCTTCACACAAAATGACTAATAATGGTACCCTGTTCCAAACTGAAAGAAAGGCGTAAATGACTGCCAGCATAATTATAAGAACAGACCTTGCACAAGATCAAAAGTGTGACAATTATTACACCAGTACCCTGTTCCAAACTAAAAATGAAAACCATTCCCTTTTCAGTGGCAAATCCCTGTATAGTCAATATATGTGAGTCCCGTACCTCCCATTGTAGTATACCAGTACAAATTATATTGTCTTTTTCGACTTTTTGCACAAAATACAATATTCTGACAACTAAGTCAGTTGTACATGTATTTGCTGTTTACAAATGTAATTGGCTTATTATACCACAGCAAGTATGTGAACTTTTGCACTCAAACTCGAATGAAATTAATGATGTTTTTGATGTAAAAAACCCTACACTGAATCATGTGTACCCTTTTAACCACCATCACCCCATGGATCCCTAACATGGTCCCCGTTGATCATTACATATAAATATATATTTTCTAATATATGGCTTCAATTCCTGCTGGAAGGCCTGTGTAGTTGCAGTTTTCGCACCGGCAACTGGTCCCGGTTCGGTCTTAAAATGTATATATTCTACACTTGAATTTTCCTTCACCCAAAATCCTTAGAACATGCTATGTAATCGAGTGAAATGCCCAATATTACTTATATATATATATATATATATATATATATATATATATAAGCGCTCAAGAAAAGTGGATACGACCACACACTGAAGTTTCAACACGAACCCGTCAACCCCAGGCCAACAAGAAACAGAAACAGAAAAATTATATGGTTCAACCCTCCTTACAACTCAAATGTCTCCACCAACATTGGCCACAAGTTCTTGCAACTAATTAACCAATGCTTCCCGGAAAACCATACGCTGAATAAAATTTTTAATCGAAACACCCTTAAACTAAGTTATAGTTGCATGCCAAATGTAGAAAACATAATCTCCACTCACAACAAACTTAACCTGAAGAAGGAACCCGTGCAGAATACCGCAACCAGAGAAAAGAATTGTAACTGCCGACAACAAAACCTTTGTCCACTTAACGGCAACTGCCTCACCAAAGGAATCGTCTACCAAGCTACAGTGCACACCAGAAACGACAACAAAGAAGAATCGTACGTAGGCCTAACAGAAAATGCCTTCAAAACAAGATACGCGAACCACCTAGCCTCATTCAGAAACGAAAAGCACAAATCGGCCACCGAACTAAGCAAGCATATATGGAAACTAAAGAACTCTAACATTAAATTTGATATGAAATGGAAAATAATTAAGAAGTGTAAAACGTACTCTAACGCTACCAAGCGCTGTAACCTATGCTTGTACGAAAAATTTATTATCATTTGCCACCCTGAACTATGTTCTCTAAATAACAGAAACGAACTCGTATCAACTTGTAGACACCGCAGAAAACATTTAGCTGGTTGACAGCCGCATACCATTTTCATAATTAATTATTCAAACATGTAAATACGTCATAGATCAACACATATTAAGTTTCTCGCGTGTAACAACAACCGCAGTATTCACCTGATGAGTGTGGCAAGTATTACTTGCCATACGAAACAGTCTGTAGTGAAATAAAATTCGAATGAAGTAACCAACTTTGTCTTTTATTATTGTTATATCCGCTCTACTTCGGTATTGAGCACTCTAATCTATATGATTTTGACTCTGACATTCTTATATATATATATATATATATATATATATATATATATATATATATATATATATAACACAAATGGATACTCCAAACCACCAACAAGGGTACAATCCCTGACCGGACTTACCACCCACTCTGTCGAGGTTAGTACCCTCGTGAAGTCGTGTTGTGAGGCCCGCTTCATGAACCACAGTTCACTGTCCCACAATAATCATCTGAGATCAATAAGAATTCTTACATGTATTATTTCTTTATTGTTAAATAATCTGTCTGCTAATCATTATAAATATATATAGCCAGCCAACTGCTAGGTCAACTGCTTTGCTGATTGGTCTGTTGATCAGTCATCAGGTGGTCGATTGGTCAGTTGGCATGGGTAGTTGAGCAGGCAGTTTGTTGGTCGGTCAGTCAGTCAGTCAGTCAGTCAGTCAGTCAGTCAGTCAGTCAGTTGTTTGGTTGGTCATTTACATGTAGTTGGTTGGTTGGTTGATTGGTTGTCAGGTTGATTGGTTGATCAGTAAGTCAGGAAGTTGGTCAGACTGGTGGGTGGTAGTAGTAATGCCTAGTACATGCGTCTAGAATGCATGCTTCAAAGTCAGCTCTATTTGGTGTGTTCATGGTTTCAAAATAACAAGATCATGGTCAGTCAGTTCAGTTGGTGAGTTAGTTGATCGGTTGGTCAATTGTCTGGTCAGTCACCATGTTGATTGGCAGCCAGTCTGTCAATCAACCAGTTGGTCTGTGGGTTGATCACTGACTACTGAATGCCTACCTGTCTAACTGCCTTCTCAACCACCTGACTAACTGCCTGACTGCCTGACTGCCACCACCCAACTTACCCACCTGACCATCTTCCTGATGGACTGATCAACCGATCAGCCAACCAATCTACACGGCCATTCCACAGAAATGACACATTCTTGAAAAGAAATTAAGTTAACATAATAACGCCTGCTATAACATTTTTGGGTGCTACAATACCTTGCCCTTTTGAAATGTTAAAAAAAATTACCACAATTACCCACAGGTATTAAACGATATTAATACATCATACATTCTTTTTGTCTTTCTTTCTAATGTGGGAACAGAAATACGAACATAGATAATTATGCATTGATTAGAACAAATAGTGTTACTTTTTAAGAAAAGTGTCATAGTTCTTGTATCAAAACTAAATTTCTTCATATTATTGAAATGAAGAAATTTAGTTTTGATACAAGAAATACAGTAGGACACTGTACAATTTGACTTGCCATTGATATTTAATAACTTATTTCAAATTCTACTTTTCAAAATGAGGTATTGGCTTTGTGTTAGCCTACAGTGAAAACTCTCATTTTAGGGTCACAATATTTTCACATAAAGTATTCTCATTTCCTGTCAATTTGAACAACTTATTTAAGCCTATCACTACTTGGTACTCATATAGTTAATGAAAAAAATCCCAAAAAATTTAGGAATGTATTTTCAGTAATTTTGGAGAAAAATCACCCTCAAGTTCATCACGCGAGTCACATCATGTGAGTCACATCATGTGAGTCACAAGCATAAGCACAAGCATAAGAGGGGAGCACGGGTGGTGTGTGCTGTTAGGGCACTGCCTCTCACCAATAGTTAAGCCCAGTCAGACGGGGTTAGTACTTGGATGGGTGACCATTTGGGAATAACCCCGTATTCCACCAGCTTGGGACTTATGTGAGTAGAGTTTAGTTGATCTCTCCTGTGCTCCGAGGGTTTTTTGCCGGGTTCTCCAGTTTTCCTAACTACATATAAGAGTTTGGTGTCAACTGGGATGAAAGTTCTGTTCCTCTCTCCTGTCACACGTTAAGTGGAAAATTTAATAAATTCAAAATTCAAAGCCGTTGAGATGCTCATATCAGTTGATTGGAGTGGATCAAGGAACAAATCAACGTGGAGTGTTAGATAGGTGTACAGTATTTAATTCAAATTTTATTCTTATAATATTGATTTTGCTGCTTTAACATTATGATAAAATTATTATAAAATCCATTTTATACAAATTCTCATTTTTAGTGATCTTGAGGTTAACTGTGCCATTTCCAAAAAATTTGCTTATTATTTAAACTGAGTTTTTGTTAATTGTTATTTGCCACTGATCACGTGAGTCACATATTTATGTCACATGAGTCACATTAAACTTGCGACATTATTTCATCGACTACAAATGTTTTTGCTCAAACTTCACTGGAGTGTCATTGTATCTTGTCTAACTATATGTCTTATAAAAGTTAAAATTAAATAAAATTAATAGGTTGCCAAGAAAATAAATAGGAATGCCAATGATTGAAACTTTCTCATTTCTGGTGTCACACAAGTCATATGTCCATAAATCATTAAATCGGAGGTTTAAAATATAATTATTGGGAATTAAATGTACAGTAAACATCTCCCCAGGGCTTCCTTATCTAAAGCAAGCTTGATTAATGCGCTAAATTAAAAGTGGAAGAAATAAACTCTTTTTAACCTAAAAATTTTGTGACTGTCACACGAGTCAGTATGGAATGGCTGTACTGACCAACCAAATGACCAACCAGACAACTGACTGGGTGGCTGACCAGTTGGTTCGCCAACTGACTGATTGACTGCCTGACCAACAACCTGACTGACTGCTTGATCAACCACCCATACCAATCGACCACCTGACTGGGTAATCAACTGACCAATCCATTCACTGATCATGACTGAGCAACTAACCAGCTGACTGACCAGTTGCTGGTCAGCTGGCTGGCTCACTGACTGACTGACTTGCTCACTGAACTGACTGACTGACCGACCGACCGACCGACCGACCGACCGACCGACCGACTGCAGCCAATCAGTCGGTCGGTCGGTCGGTCGGTCGGTCGGTCGGTTGGTCGGTCGGTCGGTCGGTCGGTCGGTCGGTCGGTCGGTCGGTCGGTTGGTCGGTCGGTCGGTCGGTCGGTCGGTCAGTCAGTCAGTCAGTCAGTGGGTGGTCGGGTGGGCATGCAGGTGGTTGGTTGATGCTCAGTCAGACTGTTGATCAGGTCAAGCAGTTTGTCCGTGGGTCTGTCTGTGGTTTGGCGACCTAACAGTTTATGATTTTGCCTCATGTTTGATCTATTGTTAAACAAGTTAACTTGTGTTGTGACAGATTGTGCAGCCCGACGAGGACGATAAACAAGAGTCTTCCATATCTTGCATATTTCAGATCTGGAAATGTCTCAGGAGAGGTGTACGCTAATTTTAGAAGACAGAAAGATTTGGACTATCTCCGTAAATTGTGTATTTTTGGAGTGGTCATTCGTTTGGTCTGATTTTTAGAGGATAGAAGGTATTACGTCAAATAAGCTACTTTATTATGTAAGTACTGAGATTTCCGTACGATCAACGAGAGAAATAAACCTGGTACGTTTTAAATGTTCGCGCCTCTTATTGGCCGTACGGTATTTCTTCACCAGTAAAAAAATGTGATTGGTCATACGGTCTTTGCCACTTGTCTAATAGAAAACAACATACAAGAGTTTTCGTTAGTTAGCATTTTCTTCTCTTGAAACGGCCAGTGGTTTTCGACTGACTTAATACTCCCTGATTGACTGACTCACTCACTCACTGATTCACTCACTCACTCACTCACTCACCTCACCTCACCTCACCTCACCTCACCTCACCTCACCTCACCTCACCTCACCTCACCTCACCTCACCTCACCTCACCTCACCTCACCTCACCTCACCTCACCTCACCTCACCTCACCTCACCTCACCTCACCTCACCTCACCTCACCTGACTGACTGACTGACTGACAGACTGACCAACCGACTCATTTACTCACTCGATCGCTGCTCACTTACTGACTAACTCACTCACTGCCTGACGTGGAAACAATGTACACATATTGATTGCAAATGGCGGTACCAAAAGAGATTGTGGCGGCACATTTAACCCTAATGCTTTGCGACCTCGAATCGGCTCAAATAACAGCTAAACATTGTTTGTCATGCTAAAATGGATGAAGTACGCAAGAACTTCATTCCTATGGAAGTTAATCGTTTTAAAACCATATATTCTAATACTTCTGCAAGAAACAGTTAATATTTACTGCTCGCAAAGGTTTGTGGTTAAATGTACAAGTCGCCATCTTTTCGAAATTGTGAAAATAACCGAAAACGCTTTAGGCGTCAGTTCAACCTGATTTCAAACATGGTTTTGTACACAATCTAAAAACACAATCAAATTTATGGATGAGAGCTTGTACTGTATAAAATTCAAGGTCCCCAGAAAGTAGGTTGCACAGACACAGCAGACATTATTCTGTACCATAAAGAATATTGAAACAAGTTACTGGAAAGGTTGATGATACAATTTAAAACCATCACAAATGTGGCACATGTACATGAACTATTATTAAATTTATTTTGTTACACAAATTTATGGTTGAACGCTTGAATAGAACTGAAGGTCTCCACAAAGTAATTTGCACGGATAACACCATACACTTTCTTGTATCATAAAGAATATTAAGACAAACTAATTAAATAGTTAATGATCTATTGTATTTTTGGATAATTTAAAGAGGAAATTAAATGAAAATTAAGTTTGTTTCATCTTCAGGATCTCCTGAGAGTGATAAAGAATGATTTTTACAGTTTTTCCATGTTTCACTTCGTTCACAAGTTGTTCAGTATTGTTTGATATCTAAAAGTGTTAAGCTATGCCGTAAAGTTATGTGCAGATTATTGTGATTTAATGGAAAATCATGTATACCTTTTGAATTATTAAACAATATTTTTTAAAACTTTGCAGCTACATGGACCCACACTAAACATCAGCAACGTTCGATAAAGTAATTCTTTATTATTCTTTGGAGATCTTGAAGATAGAGCAAGCTTAATTTTCATTTCATTTCCTCTTCAAGGCCATGATTGCTGCAGTACATGAATTACTCTTAGATATATATATATATATATATATATATATATATATATACCTGTATAATAAGTGCATTTATACTGAAGTATACGGTTTTACCATAGTAAAGTTCCTTCATTCCACTTTTGAGTATTATATTCATGCATATATCTTTTCAAAAAATTTAGCAGTTTTCTTCGATTCGCAGTACGTCTTTATAAAAGCTTTCTAAGATTGGCATTCATTTGTAGTAACTGGACATTACTTTAGTGTCTCTCTGTACTTGAATGTTAACATGCAAAGTTACTGAGCAGTTTCTTGTTTAAATTTACAGCTAGCCAATTGAGTTTTCACAACAAGTCGCTGAATCACCGTCAAGCGAACCCCAAAGTCAAGCCATGCAGGGCGACCCTTTGGCGTTTGGATACTGGGCAAAAAACGAATCTATCCCTACAATTGAAAACGACCTTTTGTGTGTCAACTGTAGGATTAAATCAAATATTCCACGACATGATTCCGTCCATTTGCAGTGTATGGTAGACACTTGTAGAACAACTGAACAAAGACAAAGTAGCTAAATAAACAAGGATATTTAAATCTTTAGCTGTAAAACCTGTAAAAGGACGTTACACTCTATAAGTCCTCGCAATGTTTACACTTTGAAGTCCTCACAGTGACAATGCTACATTTTCATACACAGGTCCTCATAAGGTAATGTAAATTCAGGTCCTCGCAATGTCTGGTATGCCTGTATGTATGTGTGTATGTGTGTATGTGTGTATGTGTGTATGTGTGTATGTGTGTATGTGTGTGTGTGTGTATGTGTGTATGTGTGTATGTGTGTATGTGTGTATGTGTGTATGTGTGTATGTGTGTATGTGTGTATGTGTGTATGTGTGTGTGTATGTGTGTGTGTGTGTATGTGTGTTTGCGGAGACTGGGTTATGGGAACTTATGTAAGTTCTACGCATACGTTGTGGGGACTGTACAGGTTGTGGGGACTTCGCACAAGTCCCCATAACCTTTTGCTCTAAAAATGATTATTTTCTATCCAAAACGTCATAATACGTATTTGTGAGAGAAGTTCCCGCAAGGGTATTTTATACGAATGTGTGTTTAAAATGTAAAAAATGTCACTTAGATTGTGGGAGCTTCAGATGTGTATAAGATGTTACTTTGGCAGTGGGAACTTCAGATGTTTGACATGTTACTTCGGTAGTGGGAACTTCAGATGTATAAGATGTTACTTCGGTAGTGGGAACATTAGATGTATAAGATGTTACTTCGGTAGTGGGAACTTCAGATGTATAACATGTTACTTCGGTAGTGGGAACATCAGATGTATAAGATGTTACTTCGGTAGTGGGAACATCAGATGTGTATAAGATATTACTTCGGTAGTGGGAACATCAGATGTGTATAAGATGTTACTTCGGTAGTGGGAACATCAGATGTGTATAAGATGTTACTTCGGTAGTGGGAACTTCAGATGTATAAGATGTTACTTCGGTAGTGGGAACTTCAGATGTGTATAAGATGTTACTTCAGTAGTGGGAACTTCAAATGTATATTTAACAATTATGCAACGAGCTCGAGTTTTCTAATCGCTCATAGAAAACGAGGGCGAGTTGTCTAATTGTTTTAGTATAAATTTACCAACAAAAGTTAAATAATTAATTCTTTGAATGTTTTCATGGCGATAAAGTAATATAAATAAGTTTTGTGGAAACACCACGTAAAATATTTCTTTGCTAAGCTTTCGGCCTGTTGACTCATGCCTTCATCAGAGCAATGACAACAAGTTGTTGGCTCACGTCATTTATAAACTAAGCAACTGATCAATTAAATCACGTAAGAATACAATGGCGTATCACGTTAATTTTATTAATTAGAAAACAAAATCAAGAATGTTCTCCGAATAGGGCACGCCACGTGCTATTTAATGGCTGTCCCTCCTGAGAAATAGTGTGATGTTTTGCGATCTCAATGGATTCTCTTGTTCTTCGCGTGAAGTATTGCTTGCCGCTGGCAAAGAGTGATGACTCTTCCCACTTAACACGATGGTCATACTTCCAAGCGTGTTTGGCAACAGCAGACTTTTCTTGTTGCGCTTTTATGCAACATGTCTTGTGTTCCTTCAGGCGAGTTGAGAGATTCCTTCCCGTTTCTCCGATGTATACCAAGCCACACTCACAAGGAATGCGATACACTCCAGGCTTAGATAAGCTATCCACTTCATCTTTATGTGTGAAAAGTACCTTGAACAATTTGTGTTGACTACTGTGAAATACCTTCATACCAGCACGATTTAGAATCCTCTCAATCTTGTGAGATGCTGGTCCGATATACGGAAGAGAAACTGAAGGTGGTTCTTGCTGGGGCTGTGTATTCGGCTCTGGATGTACCGAAGGAGTCATAGAAGCTTGAATCATCTTCCCAGGAAAACCGTTGTTAGTTAAAACCAACTTAAGGTGATCTAATTCTTCCTGAAGATGTTCTTCGTCACAAATTGTTCGCGCTCGATGAACGAGAGTTTTGCACACAGATGATTTAATACTTGGATGATGGAATGAAGTGTAGTTAAGGTATCTGTCAGTGTGTGTTGGTTTTCGATACACAGTATGACTTAAAGTCCCATCTGATTTAACAGAAAGCCAAACGTCCAAGAATGGGATAGATTTGTCTTGATTTTGTATTCCATTCCCTTTATTTTTTTAAACAGCATACATCCTTCAATCAAATTCACTATGGAATTACAAAATCAAGACAAATCTATCCCATTCTTGGACGTTTGGCTTTCCGTTAAATCAGATGGGACTTTAAGTCATACTGTGTATCGAAAACCAACACACACTGACAGATACCTTAACTACACTTCATTCCATCATCCAAGTATTAAATCATCTGTGTGCAAAACTCTCGTTCATCGAGCGCGAACAATTTGTGACGAAGAACATCTTCAGGAAGAATTAGATCACCTTAAGTTGGTTTTAACTAACAACGGTTTTCCTGGGAAGATGATTCAAGCTTCTATGACTCCTTCGGTACATCCAGAGCCGAATACACAGCCCCAGCAAGAACCACCTTCAGTTTCTCTTCCGTATATCGGACCAGCATCTCACAAGATTGAGAGGATTCTAAATCGTGCTGGTATGAAGGTATTTCACAGTAGTCAACACAAATTGTTCAAGGTACTTTTCACACATAAAGATGAAGTGGATAGCTTATCTAAGCCTGGAGTGTATCGCATTCCTTGTGAGTGTGGCTTCGTATACATCGGAGAAACGGGAAGGAATCTCTCAACTCGCCTGAAGGAACACAAGACATGTTGCATAAAAGCGCAACAAGAAAAGTCTGCTGTTGCCAAACACGCTTGGAAGTATGACCATCGTGTTAAGTGGGAAGAGTCATCACTCTTAGCCAGCGGCAAGCAATACTTCACACGAAGAACTAGAGAATCCATTGAAATCGCCAAACATCGCACTATTTCTCAGGAGGGACAGCCATTAAATAGCACGTGGCGTGCCCTATTCGGAGAACATTCTTGATTTTGTTTTCTAATTAATAAAATTAACGTGATACGCCATTGTATTCTTACGTGATTTAATTGATCAGTTGCTTAGTTTATAAATGACGTGAGCCAACAACTTGTTGTCATTGCTCTGATGAAGGCCTGAGTCAACAGGCCGAAAGCTTAGCAAAGAAATATTTTACGTGGTGTTTCCATGATGACTCTTCCCACTTAACACGATGGTCATACTTCCAAGCGTGTTTGGCAACAGCAGACTTTTCTTGTTGCGCTTTTATGCAACATGTCTTGTGTTCCTTCAGGCGAGTTGAGAGATTCCTTCCCGTTTCTCCGATGTATACCAAGCCACACTCACAAGGAATGCGATACACTCCAGGCTTAGATAAGCTATCCACTTCATCTTTATGTGTGAAAAGTACCTTGAACAATTTGTGTTGACTATTGCCCTATTCGGAGAACATTCTTGATTTTGTTTTCTAATTAATAAAATTAACGTGATACGCCATTGTATTCTTACGTGATTTAATTGATCAGTTGCGTAGTTTATAAATGACGTGAGCCAACAACTTGTTGTCATTGCTCTGATGAAGGCCTGAGTCAACAGGCCTGAGTCAACAGGCCTGAGTCAACAGGCCGAAAGCTTAGCAAAGAAATATTTTACGTGGTGTTTCCACAAAACTTATTTATAAAAGTTAAATAAATTATCGACCATAACGGCATATTCTTTGAGGCTCGTCTAATACATTTTTTAACTGCCATGCAACAACTTATGGCGCGTGATCAGTGTCAAAATTAACATATATATTATGATGGCATGGTATTACAATTATGGTGACAACATATATATTATGATGGCATAGTATTACAATTATGGTGTCAAAAAAATTATGGATGCCAAAAAATTATAGTGCAAAAAAATTATGATGCCAAAAAATTATGATGCCAAAAAATTATAGTGCAAAAAAATTAATTATGATGTGCAAAAAATATTATGGTGCAAAAAAATTATGATGCAAGAAGAATTATGCAAAAAAATTATGTGCTAGACCATGATTCATTGCGGTGCCAACTACTCAAGATGGCTGCTCGACTCTCATTGAGTGTCTTTACCACTGATCTGTCTTTACGGTTGAGTAGGTCAGGTATATGATTATGGCGGTCAATCCATTCAATATTTTGAGAAATGCAGCAAACGATTTGTTGTCTGCGGCGAATAGTTTAGAAGGAACAAGTCGTACCCAAAATGCTGGACAAGAAGCCCAACCACAACGACCGCAACTTCGACAAGGTGATGTTAATCACTGTATGAATCAGCCCCCGGTCGAAACAACCCATGGCCATGAACGTGTTCCGGCTACGGCAGGCTCCAGACCAGTAGGTCAAAGCATAGGTCAAAGACAACAATCGTCTACAGTGAGTGAATTCCATCGTCTGTTTAACTACCAAATCCCTTGGTCCAGCAGAGTGAGTGATTCAAAACACGGCAATGGGCGCAAGCGTAAAAGAACTCAGTCCGATAGGAAAAAGAAACTGTGGACCCACAAGTTTGTGTGTTTGTCAAATAGGAACAGTGGAATGGCACCTACCATGACAGAGAAATGCGTCCTATCAGAAGCAGGACTGGGGGGAAAAGATGTGGGCTTTGACAGTGATGGTGATTCTGCAAACGTTTACGAAAGGCTGCTGCAAGTTTTTCCCACCCTCCAGGACGCCGGAGGATTTGAAATCCTCCGAACGGCCGAGAGGTCCAGTACAATGTTGGTTGCCATCCCCGTCCCCCGAGTTGATGGATACACTGTAGCATATTTGAAATCTGTATTAAATCAAGCAAAAGGATACATACGCCCTGTGCAAAGAGACATAGAAACTGAGGTGTTAAAGTTAAATGAGGTACAGTAAAATAAAAATAATAAGCTGATTTAAGAATATAAAATATTGTTATACAGCTAGAGTTTCACTGGATACAACGATGACTGTCATTGGTTGGTTTGTAGTGGCAACCTTAGCAGGGACTGGATTTGATATGAAGATATATCTTGTGAGGGCTAAAATATTTTATATTTTATATATGCTCCCCCGGGAAATTTTGAAATCTAGAGTCTCTGAAATGCCATTTCCTGCATTTTAGGACAAGGATTTACAGTATTCTAAAGGTCCAAAAACGTCATAAAATACTCAAAAGACAACACTCTTTCAGACATTGAATATCTGCATTCAAATATATAAACTATAACGCATAACAAAATGAAATTTTGTTATGCGTTATAGTTTATATATTTGAATGCAGATATTCAAATATTTATGTGTCAACATAATTCAAGTATTATACATGCTAGTTGGGGGACACAGGAAAAAAAGAATTAACCTATTACAAAAATTATAAAATATTACAAAAATTATAACAATTTGCAGATACATGTACAAACTATTATGTAAATAGCAGCTTTGACAACTACCAGTCTCTACAAAAGTAAAATCTGTATATATTCCTTACTACTTCTTAAATTCATTTAAACTATTCACATTTCTTACATCTTTATATAACTTTGGCCTTTATGTCAGGGTTAATTGTCCTGAATTGCACAGCAGGTACGAGGACAACTGACAACTTGTTCTGCCTTTTTTCAGGAACAAAATACACTTAAGCTATGGTTCTAAATGTACTTGTAATTTCCATGCTAAAGAGGTCTTATAATTTCATTGTAGATAATTCAATATAATTTATTGAACAACAACAACACCTCTAATCCATTAAGATTTAAGTTCAAGTTAAGTGCTGTCTAGATCAGAAGAGTGTTGTGGTTTGAGGTTATTTTCTTATGTTCTTACTGTTTTTCTTGTATTCTTTCAGACAAGTGCTACAGGTGTTAATATTCCCACTGAGAAATGTTTGTCATGTGGACTTCATATTCAATTCCACATCCTTCGGGAGCATATACAGCAGTGCAACACAAACACAACGTCAAGGAACAATTCAGTCATTATCTCAGATGGTACGTATGCAAGTGGTGTGCATTTTTTTGTATTTCACATTCGATTATCCTGTTCTGATGCTGCATTTTAGCTGGTACATGTATATTTGCTCAAATATTTTTTGGGGGCTTATATATATTTGAGGAGTGCTTGTTTTGGCTTTGTGCTTCTTATTAGCTATAGTTTTTCAATATCATAGTTCTTAATATCGTGCTATTGTTTTTACCAATGTACTTATTTGAACATAGAGAACTTTGCTTTCTTCAATAACTCATGTAAAATCAAGTTTTTTAGACTGTGTTGTTTTGCAATCTACCAGTTGATTGTTTAATTAATTCAATTCAATTTGGGATACTTGGGGTGTGTGGGTGTGTGTGTGTGTGTGTGTGTGTGTGTGTGTTTTAGCTCTTTATCAGGTACATTAAAGCATGACACTCTTGAGTCTTGTGTATTTTATACATGCTGACACCAGATGATTTTACTTGTCACAGGCAGAGTCCACCAATATCAAAGGGTTAAGAGATAGAAAATGAATGATTATATGAACAGTGTCAAGGCATCCATTTTCTATTTGTTTTATAATGCAGTATAATAATATTCCAATTCGTAAGTGTGTTTGCTTATCCTCATACAGTAATTTTATAAACATATTACTGGTAACTGTCCAATCACAGTGTATATGTACACAGTGTACAGGAAATGGCCGATATTGACCCTCCTAAAAATAAGCCCTGCAAAGTCCAAACTTAAGCTCTCTCTGTCATCGACTGAAGGAGAATGAATAGGGGATTATTTTATATTGACTTATTTTATTTTAATCAAGTTAAACCCCAAATATTACTTACAATATACCCAATTTCCGCTCCTGGCATCACCACCATTAAATATTCCAAACTCGTGGCTAAGTTTTTGGTGTCAGTATCTGTAGGTCAGTGAACCGCACTTGAATTACATGGTCGCAGGTTCAATTCCGAGAGCCCTAGGCTGAAGGCCATATTGCCTTTTTACAACTGGTCCCTGTTTGGTCTTAGAATGTATATATTCTTACACCAAAAATCCCTAGAACATGCACTTTAATTGAGTGAAATGCCAAATATTACTTGTAATTTAAATGTGTTACTTGATTGCAGAAACTGCACCTGAGCAACACCAGTCACCACAAAAACATCAGGTACAACAACCACATCAACAAGATAGTGCTGTTCAGCAACAAGGATATGACAATTACATTTCCCTAATAACTGACGAAAGTGATACCGGCAGTGATGGTGAGCTAGTAGGGGATGCTCGTGTTAATGTTATGTTATTGTGCTCACACTGCAAACAATAAGACAGTATTGAATGCCCTCTAATAACTGTATTTGACAATTTTTTGATCAGTGTTATATACTAGTTAATGTTGCACAGATGAAAGTTTAAATCAAGATAATTATTGCTGATCATTAGAAAGTATACTTTAAAATATGGTTGCCTGCAGAAAGACTTGAAACATTAGTATTTGCTCTGGGGTTAGTAGAAATTCTATTGACAATTAATTTTACTATTTAGTATAAACTGTTTGGAAAAAAACCCTAATCCAAAATCAAACCTTAATTGTAGTAATTTGCAGTCTTTTTATGGAAAACCTTATTTTAAAGTACACTGTAGTGTATAATTTTTAAAGTAGTTCCAGCAATTAGCATTGTCGATTACTGTGGAATTATGAACTCAGAAATTTCTTGATATTCCCACTTAAACTTTTCTATTAAAATTGTGTGTTGTTTTTTTAATTAAAAAGTAGGATATTTCTGCAAAATAGATACAGTATAAACAATTTTTTTGTATAGGTAATAGCATGGTTTTGAGTGCAATTTGGAAAAAACATGCGCAAGTGAGTTTTTCAAAGACTATCAAAATTGCACGAGTCCAAAGGATGAGTGCTATTTGAGGTCTTTGAAATACTCACGAGTCCGTGATTTTTTTAAATTGCACAAGAAATCATGCTATTACTTATTAATAATATACATGAAAAAATTTAACATGAAGAGAATCTTTCCAATCAAAATGCTTTGTGCAAATAACATACATGAAAACATTTGACAAGAATTAAGAGCTTTTTTTTTAGTCAAAAATGATTTTTGTACAAATTTTAAAAAATAAAAAATTTGCACTGTATTTCCTTTTTTCTGCACTGTATTTCCTCAAAACTGCACTGCTCTCAGCCAATCAGAATTGAGAACTTTTTTCATGTATATTATTATTTACCAAATAGGCAATCTTTGTCAGTACAGGGTATAAACTTCTCACAGTTCTGACTTCAATACATACAGTGTACAGTATGTAGGTTCTCTTTTCCCTGTACAAATACCAAACACCATCTGTTACTGAAGCTGTATAAGTACATGTATACCAGCAAGTCTTAAAAAAGCACTGAATTTATGTGACAGATGTGAAATACTGGCAATGATGCATTCTAATATTTATGAGAAAGGTCAGTTATTATTTACTGCACTGTCTACACATATGTGTACTATTTGCATTGTTATTGTAGGGGCAGTAAACTATATAAGAAGAATGTCTTTAAATAAAGTATGCAGAAAGGTTAGTCTACATGTGACTCTAATTTGGCATTGATGAACTCCAGTGTTTCCATATAAATATCTATTCCATGATTTGCACTTTGTCGCACTGGGTCAATGGCATGTTGTAGTTCTTCATATTCAGCTCCTGTTAAGATGTCTTCGATCTCAGGGACTTCCACAGAATCTTCTCTCGGAACATTTTCTTCAGGTAGGCGCCCATCATAATCAATACCATAGTGCTGTAAATCCTCTGGCTGTAATAAAACAAAATGTTGCCTTTTACAAACAAGTTTCTTGGTCAAGTTTAAGTGGTTTGAGACAATTAAATAATTAAAACTACTTTCTCCCAGCTGGCTTTTTTTGTATTTTTTTACTCTAAGAGAGGCCACTGCTGATTTGGCAGAGAATAATTATATTTCCATCCCAAACCTGAGAAAAACTGGCTGCTTTATTAATGAATGTAATGCACAGATCAATTTGCGCATCATAAACATGCCCCTCAGCAGACACTGCAGTGGGCAATTGCAATTTTAGAAGCTACAGTATGATACAATGGGGACTGTGAAACAGCTGACCAGTTAAATACCCTTCCCCACCATGCTGCAATCAAATTTACCACCATTGCAAACTTTCCTTACATCAAAATGGTCAAATGCCCCAGTGTTTGCCACTGATGAGAATGCTATAATTTCAAATTGAAAATATTGCATTATTTGAAAACTGGCTGTCAAATTACCCACAATGTAATGCTAAGTATTCTGGTACCAAAATACTGAAAATAGCACATAAATACCAGAACTTTTATTTTTATTAAGGGCCCCTCATTGGTGGAAGCGAACACGATAAGAATAAACTCTATGTTCATATACATACATGTACTGTATAGACCAAGAGCCAATGTATTATTAAATGATACATGCAGATATACATCATTGTTGACCTTTTACTACAGTGTATACCTGATCCGATGACTGCAAAAACATTTCATTTGCTACAGCATGATCAGTACCAGCTATCTGCAGCAATCCAGATATCCACAGTTGCATTGGGCTTTGTCCATTCTCTGTGCTAACAGGATGCTCAATCCAACCATCCTTCCACACTCTAAGTGAATTATTTATTCGATGTAGAAATAATTTATTTGCCCTTCATTATGTAACATTGTTGCTTGGATCTAGGACATCATTATCCTCTAAGTGATAAAAAAGATTGTAGAAAAGACTGGTGACACCTTCAAATACATCTCGCCAAAGCCGTTCAATGCGCTGATTATGCACACTGCGGCCAGCAATGATACTTCCTCTCCCTGGTCCTCTTAATGGATGCTGTAACATCATTCTAGCAACATCCACATTTTCACCACCTTTATCACAACGGACTCGAGATGGCAATCCGTAATGCGTAATGCGTAACAGCACTTTGAAAACATTCGAATACCGTTGAAGCATAGTTGTTACTCGAGCATGTTAGGTACACAGGAATGCGACTGTAGCCATCAATTCCCCCATGAATAACAAAACGCCACCTTAAAAAATATTGCCAACAAGATAAATCATGGCTTTTAAAAATAAGTCACTCCCCCCTAATTAGAAATTGAAAAATTAATGACAAACAAATTACAAATAAACACATTGTATAGTAGTTTACTAGATACGTAGTTTACTTTTTAGATAGTTTAGTTTTTTTAGATAGTTTACTAGTCTAATGTTACAAATCTCTTTTAATATTGCCCCAATTTATAGTGAATGTTCGCTTTTGATTGCTTCATTTCCACCAAGCTGCACTGCCATGGAAATGCAATTTCAGGCACTTCAATTTGTTTCCTATAAACCCTATCATGGGCTAGACTGCATTTTAGTAAGTGCAAATGATAAAAATAGCACCCACTAAAGTGCAGTAAGTTGTTCCCTAGTATTTGTACCTACCCAAGGTCCCTTTCTATAATGAATGCCCCCAAGTAAAAACCCCTACAAAAAGACCATACAGTAAATGTAATAGATTTTTCAAAAACCCAACAAATTCATCCACGTATAGAATAAACATAAAAAAACAACCACTTTACTGTACACTTTCAAAATTCAAATAGAACAGTAACAATTGGGTTTTATAAGCGGTTAAAATTAAAAGCTTATGCATCTATAATTAATGTTAAGCCCCACCCTGGGGGGTTGGGCACATGTGGGGCATTTGATTTTCTTCACATATTTTTGATCAAATCCCCCCACTGTCAGGTGATAAATACTTGTCAAATGCAATCAGATAACCCCATATGGGGAGTTCCTTGAACTTGGAAGTAATTTAGGCTCAGCTCACACAAAGCAAAAAATGCGCAAATTAGTGTGTGAAATACACAAAACTTTGGCTATTTTCGAATTTTCCACCAACCAAGATACACAGGTGATCGCTGATGTAATTTCAATTTGCCCCACCCTTGGGACTTGCTTAATGATCAAATGCTGGAGCGTGAGGTTGGAAAGGATGGTCAAATGACCCATATGCCCCTGCCCCCCTCCCCCTCTCGCTGGGGCTTAACATTGATAGGTGCATTGATAGGCAAACAAACATTTTTATAATTTTACAGTAGCTGGCCTCACTCGATTTTACCTTTGTATAATTGGGTTTTACCCGATTAACTTATGGTTTCCATCTATATGCCATAAGGCGTTTGGACCATAGACAGAGTATTTCCTTCTACGTATTGTTTGAAACCATCTCCTAGTCACGCCTTCTGGATCTACCCGACGAACTGACTCTCTGACTCTGCAGCTTTGTATCCTGTGACCCTGCCTTCGCAATTCGCCCAGTATTCTACGATAGCCACTGTTTGGAGAGCTTTTCAGAAAATCGGAAACTTTGCCGTCGAGCTCTTCGTTAGACATCTGAGAATATCTTGATCCCACTAGTAAACCGTAAGCGGTCATTCTTCGCCTGACAGTGCTCACAGACACCCCAAGCATTCTGGATATGCGTGGGACAGTAAATCCATGACCAAGCAAATATTCCAGTTGATCATAACTGATTACGTAAGCAGGACGGCCGGGTTCCATTGCTTCGCTTTGAAGTGTTTCATAACCACGTCGACTTCGAAGAGCAATGTTCAAAACCTGTCGCAGAGCAGCGAAAGCCCTCTCGATAAGTCCATGGACGTTTTCGTGTACGATGTTGTGATCTGCTAACCGTCGAATCTGACCACATAATTGCTCTGCTCAAGAGCGTTAGATGCAATTTCTCTGACAACATCTCGTGAAAGTATTCTTAACCGATCGCTCAGAACCGCTAAAACTTCGTTGGCGTTTTCACGAGCAGCCATCTTATTTGAGTATTAGTAATTGGCACCGCAATGAATCATGGTCTAGCACATCATAATGCATCAACATCATAATTTTTTTGCATCATAATTTTTTGCACCATAATATTTTTTGCACATCATAATTTTTTTGCACTATAATTTTTTGGCATCATAATTTTTTGGCATCCATAATTTTTTTGACACCATAATTGTAATACTATGCCATCATAATATATATGTTGTCACCATAATTGTAATACTATGCCATCATAATATATATGTTAATTTTGACACTGATCACGCGCCATAACAACTAACGTTCAACAGTCATTTTGGACATCTCCTTGGCCAGTATAGTAACTGATGGAAAAGTAAAGTTTTCTTGCATAATTTAGCATGGATTTTCATGTACAATATTGAATGAAACAATATATATCCACTCATTTGATTTGTAAAAGTGACAAAAAGTTGAAAGAAACATTCAATTTAGCATATAGTTTACATGTCAACAGCAAGCGTAATTTTGATATGTGTTTTGTTTGCAGTTATTTCGTTTTAAACGAACACAGATAAACAATTTAACGATCTTACCATTAACAATTTCCATTCTAACCATTTTGTAGCCGTTTTTGTTTTCTGTAGAACGTATTGCTTCGCCTAAATGTTCAATTTCTTCTTTTATATTTTGCCCACTCCGTTATAATTTCGCCGCCATTGTTGCTTAACAGAACAACCGCTGGCTCTAATGATCATTGTTCGTGCAGTGCTATACTACGCATTTTGTCATTGGTCAATTTTTTTTAAAGAATGACTTTCATTGGTTTATCCCAGAGGTTTATATCACCAATTATAAACTCCTGCAATAGCCAATGAAATTCGAGGATTTGCATTATAAACTTGTAAACTTATACTAAAAGATGTTAGTATAATTTCATAGTGGAAAAGAGGCTTTCCAGCTTTCTGATTGGTCCGCTCAGCGGTGAATCTGGGGCAATAGTCACCGCCTAGCGCGGTGACCATTCCATCACAAAAAATTGTTCGTCAAAAGTAGCTTTGGAAAAGAGACTGGTGCTTATTCAAGACTGCGCTGACTTTACTCGTTTCAGTCTCCCCCTCGGAGTTGTCATTTTGAAGTATGAGGTTTTAGAATTGTCGATTCATTGAACTGTTGATTTTTTTTCAAAATGGGGTCTGTGGTTTTTTAAACAAACAAAAGAGCATGATGCTGAAAACATTTATCACTGAGATGTTGTACATATGAAATATCGTAAAAACAAAACTTTATAACGGTAAGGAAGTGTATTTTCTTTAATTCTTCGTATTTTCTAGTATGTTTTGGTTAGGTTTTGGTCGTAGCGATGTTTTCGAAAACTTCATCATGGGTGAAGAACATATTGAACATGAATTAAGTGCAAAAAAGTCGTAACACAGAGGCCATAACACCAGAATAAAAGTCTTTTTAGCACATATTTGAATGTATGTACAAGTTCAGTTCCAATAGTAGATATGACAAAATGTAGAATGACAAAAATTGGCTTCCTAACATCGTCTGTGAATAAACAGAATCACCACTGTTAAAATGAAAGCAGCTGTTTAAGAGTTTTTGTTTCAACGTTATTGGGTTTTTTATCAACCTCTGAAATTATTCTAAAACAATTAGTCACCTCAGTCTCGGTGACTATTGGTGTATTCACCTCGCCGCTTCGCGGCTCGGTAAATAAGTGTAGGTTAAGCAGTAATACAGCACCAGTTGTAAGGTATTCTGCTATTGGTCTTGGGACTAATTGATATTTTAATTAATAGTTAAGGAATTCGTTTTGATTGGTTAGGGTTAACCAATATCATAATAGTTAAATAATTTGTTTTAAATGGATATATAGGGGTTAGCGAATAGTTCTTAATCAATGGCAGAATACCTTGCGATCGGTGCTGTCTTGCTCAGGCTAAGAACCTCACCCGAAGTTTATTCGCCCTCGGGATTTATATCTCTAATAAACTAAGGGTGAAGTTCTTAACTTATTTATAACATGATAAATAGAGGATATTACATGGCCGTGAAGAGATACGAATTTTATTTTCGAGTGTTGTCAATATCTTTCACGAGTGAGCGAAGCGAACGAGTGAGAGATATAAACAAGACGAGAAAATAACAACCAAATCGTAAAGGTTGTACAATGCCGATAATTTGAAGAATGAAATAGTGACGTTTCGGTCCTTCATCAGAGTAAATGTCAATGTCACAATTTAAGATCAATTCACATTTGCTCTGATGAAGGGCTCCGCTCGAAACGTCACTACTTCGTTCTTCAAATTCTTGACAGTTTTAATACCACCTTTTCAATTTGCTGAAGTAATACATGAGCTTCATAAAGTGGTTCTCTGATGAAAAAATTGTTTGTTATTTTTGTACTTAATGTTCAAAATATTACGGTCATTAGTAATTGTGCAAAGTTTCTCTTCAAACCGTATTCTCGCGACGAACATTTGTTGGATAACTCTGATAAGCTGGAGGCCTGAGAATAGCGACGTTACCATTGCATTATGGGACTGTTTTGTTATCGCTCCCAAAGAGTCTGCACCAGATATAAACAAAACTTGTGCCTCGATGCCTTGTGTCATGAATAATGGACGAGAATTATGAGTCGTAAAAGTCAACAAACTGAACAAAGAAAGTTGTCAGATATCTTTTGTTCAGTCGAATCTGATGACATTGACAGTGAGCATTATGGTTACTTCCCAAATTTTAAAATTTTAGCCTTTAGAATATCTCGGAGGGAGGGGTTGGGTTGCACCTTTGCTGTGAAGTACACTGCCAGATTGGTAATTTGGACATCCAAGTTCCAGATCCTGGCTAAGACCCTGGCTGACGCCATGCCACTTACGGGTAGTTTTCCCGCCAAGATTTTTCACTTTAATTCTTGGTGCGTAGTGAGAAGCGTTTCTTTCATTTTACGTTTAGACAGTTAATTAGCCATGTAATCA
>CAXIUP010000211.1:5000-7500 GCA_964035015.1 Corallium rubrum | reverse complement strand
CAGTGGTGTAGGTGTTGCTTTTGGTCTGACCTCAGTTTCTGGCCAGGCACTATAATTACCTTCTTCAACACATTCAGAACGCGTTGGGAATTCCTCCCAGCTTGACAAATTGCTCTGTTTCAATGATACCACTTCCACTGCTACCCAGCCTTTTGTTAGCCGTCGTCCATGCACTTTTTTTAATCCAGGCATTAACTTTCCAGTGCCAACAACTCTCTTGTCTCTCATGAGATCAACTGAAAATATAAGCAATTACAATTTCATTTATCTTTCTTCCTTTTAATAGAGACTGAGGGAGTCGCAAAATGCTCATTCACGTTTACTCTCTGCAAACGTTTATTCTCTGTTTTGCTTTGCGATCTCTGAATCACTTGTTATGTTGCCAAGAAATAATTTGATGTAATGACAGGAGAAAAGTTGAATAATGAAATGCTTATGGCAGTTTTCACAGTTTAATTGGCAACGAGAAATTATTGATCTGCTCGTCCGCAAAAGGCCGTCATGCAGTTTCGATGTTTGATTCATGTGTTTAATCATGCAATGGATTGTCGCCGACAGTCGCTGCACGGTAAGCAATATTTCCGCCCGTTATCTCTCTTGTAATTGTCTTAGGTGTTGTTTAGAAATATTTCCGTTTAGAAAATCAAAGGCCGCGTATGGCTAACGTGCGGATGGGAATGGGATCCTTGATGCCGATGACACCGCTGCCAAACGTTTTGCGCATGCGCGACGTCCGAGCTTCTCTTCGGAAAAAGAGCGGGAAAACACTGCAATATTTGGACAGGTCCGAGAGTTCGACACAAAAGTTAAAATTATAAGCATACTGCCAAAAAGATAAGGTAGGTAATTTGTGCATGGCTTCCTTGTCAATAATGTAACATATTCTGAATTTACCCCTTCGTACGTAATTTTCTTTACCCTTTTATTAAAACACAAATGAATAGTCGAGGCTTACTTTAAAGTCTTCACTGTCTGGTTGTTGTCGCCACGGCTAGTTCCCACTTCTCTTGCAATGTTTACTCAGCGAATTCACGCATGCGCAAAAGTTTGGCAGCGGTGTTGATGTTGATGGGATGTTTATCTGAAATTTCCCGCTAATTATTGTTCGAAGCGTATTTTAGGAAAATATGCTTTGAAAAATGCAGAGAATCTGGGATATGATGTTCTCAAATTTCCTTTCTTTGCATCAACAAACGATTTCCTTTACAAGGATGAAATGAAATGTAACTTCTACAATCGTATTTTACACTACTATAGCAATTAGAACAAATCCTCTCTAGTCGGCCACAAAAGTGAAGCCACCGGAAATGACGAATTTAGAGTACCAAGATGGCCGCCATGAAACTTTAGTGTATATTTTCATGCTCGTAAACAGATAAAAGGGTATCCGGTCGTTTCGCCCACAAGTCGTTTCGCCCACAGTCGTTTCGCCCACAAACCAAAGTCGTTTCGCCCACAAATTACATAGACTACATACATAAAGTTGTTTCGCTACCAAACGTCAAATATGAATGTAGCTTAATACAAACGAACTTTTACATTAATAAAATGAGTACATAAACATTCGGCCCAGTATTCGGCCATGATCTTCATGAACAAACGAACCGAAAGCTGGGGCATGGGAACCAATAACTTAGCCTGCCTGTGTCCAGCGGTTCTACACCCTAGAATGGCCTAGATGCAGATTTGACAAGTATTTAGCATTTTAGACATGTGCTAAATTTCAATGTCAAATGCTCCAATACAAGCCGGCCGTTTCGCTATAAATTAGTCATTTCGGTACAGGAAAATCTCCTTAGAAAGCTGTTGTCGAAAAAAGCTCTTTTTCCAATGAGCTATGACACTCACAAAAGCATTCCATATAAACAAAAGCACAATAGTTGGATAACTCACAAAAAGCATTCCGCATTGACCAAGAGACTTAAGTAACAGACATCCTTATAACAGAAATTCATAAAATGAAATATCACTAAAACTGTTTTATTAACACTTGTTATTTATTTACCAGTCAAAGTCGTCCATCGACTAATATTGGAGTCCTAGAGGGGGTAGGAGGCTGGCGTCATAACCAAGCGTGATTGTTCCGTGGGATGGGTGTCAGCTATGGGCGCAATTTTTTTTTGGCAATAATGGTGTAATATATTTTCTGTAGTAAAAGAAGTTTTTGGCAGTGAAATATATTTTCCCTGGTGTAATATATAGGCGAGTGCAGTTTAGCATAATTTTCAAATATCACAAGTAGTGTGTATCGTTGGAAATGTGAATACTTTCCATTGCAGAATTGGCCGCCATTTTGAATTTTATATTGTCAACATCGTTCCAAGGGCCTTGGGAGCAGTACAATTAATAAAATAATTGTACTCCTCTCAACCAATCAGAATGCAGTAATTTTGTCATGCATATAATAAGCACTCTAATAATAATAATAATAATAATAATAATAATAATAATAATAATAATAATAATAATAATAATAATATATATATATATATATATATAT
>CAXIUP010000210.1:177500-253065 GCA_964035015.1 Corallium rubrum | reverse complement strand
ATGATCATTATTCCCACGAACCCTAAAGGTCATCTTACCATAAACACCCTTACGGATCTCAGCTTTCGACTCAATGTCTGTGTAGTGCTGTACACTCCCTTTCAAACTCTGTTCAGAGGTTATTGGAAGAGTACCAATCAGATCACTCCTCCTCCCATTGTCCAGACTCTTCTCACTCTCAACAGCGTCACACGAGATCCCAACATACCTCAACCCTCTGTTGATGTCCACCTGATTCGGACTATTCGTCCACCCACCACCACCGACATCTATCACATCATTTTCACCAAACCCCAAAAGAAGACCCTTCTTTCCAAGTTTCAGCTTCTCAGACGTTTTCACTTTAGAAGTTCCGTTGTAAACATTCTTACCAAACTCAACCGTCCCCAACAGACCCCCGGCTAAGCCCTTAACAAACGTCTCTATCGCGTCAAAGTCAAAATAACCTTCAGGAGCGGATGTCTCAACACCATCAAACGACAACTTATCGTTCAGACCTGACACCACATTGTTATAGTTCCAGTATACCGTCGCTTTCTTCAGCATCACCTGTGGTCTTGGACCTGTCACCATGATAGGTTGTTCGAAATAGACAGTCTTCTCACCGTTTTCAATGAATAATGTTAACCTCATTACCCGGGTATACATTAACCCAGGTTTTGTACGTCACTCTCGGGTATCCATGAGTTGTGCCTATCACCATAACCCAACCACTTGACCAGCACCATCTTCCTTCCAGCGACTCTTTTCCTCCTTAACACCTTCTCCACTCTATAAACGTCATCCTTCTTATCCACCGGTGACAACTCCTCCTCATAGAACTTCCCAATAATCGGCTCACCCTCAGCGTCCTCAATCTCGTAAACGTTTGGATCACCACGGATGACCTTCACTATCCTGAAGATTTCCTCAGTGAAGTTAGCCTCATAACCCTTCGTGAATATGCTCTTGTACTTTGACACCCTTACGGTATCTCCAACCCGGAACTTGGGTAAGGGGTGATCACCAAAATGATGACCGAACAGCGTATTCCAAACCTGATTCTCGTTTGACTTACCCACGTCCTTGGGCTTCAACATAACGACACTGTGTTTTGTGTTGTTATAACCCTCAACGAGATCACCCAAAACATCAATCCACCTATAAGTCCCCTTGGTGTAAAAATACTTCCACATAGCAGTCTTAAGTGTTCTGTTGAACCGTTCGACGATCGCTGCTTTCTTGTCTGAAAACGTACTGAAGTACTCAACACCACGTTCCTTCAGCAGACCTTTCACACCAACGTTATAAAACTCCTTTCCGTCGTCGAACTGAGCCAGGTCAGGGTAACCACCAAAGCGACCTCTGAACTGTTCCAACAGCTTATCCACAGCCCCGGTCATGTTTTTCGTGTCCTTCCTGTAAACAGGAACGGCGAAAGCATACCTACTCAAAATCTCAACAGCCGTCAAAATCCAGTAATACCCCCTGTTCTGGTTCTTATACTTCCCCATATCAACCAAGTCCATCTGTATCTGTTCACCGAGGTGGCTAACGAACGTCTGTCTGAACTTATGCTTTCTCACAACTGGCCTATACCTCGTGTACGTGTCCTGTGTTTTAAGCCAATCCCTCACTGCCTTCCTACTCACATCAAGACCTTCTCCCACTGCCTTCTGATACAGTCGTTCAGCCGACTGATATCCTGTTTTCGGATTATACCATATATCTCTCAGTTCCTGTTCCAGCCCAACCCCAGCGTCCATATAACCTAACCTATGATATATGAGTAAGACTCTGAGAGAGTTTTTCACCAAATACCCATACGCCGATAGAACCAAGTTTACAACCGATTCAGTCTTCGGTCAGTCAGAATCTGGTGTGTTCTTTGGACCTGTCGGTGACTCATACATCTACACTGGTGACGCGGAGTTTAGGAGCAACAGAGACTACACCAAGTACTTAACAATAAATAAACCACCGCCCAGATTCCCAAAGATATGGCTTGGTGGTGGTCACGTTCAAACACTTTCAAAAGGAAAACGGCACAGATCAATGTATAAAACACATGGGTCATATTATTACTATGATAATTTTCCAGCGGAATATGTCTTGAATTATCCAGTCAATCAATTCAAGGTTTATGTGAATGAGACAGAGTATTTTCAGAGTGAACTCCCACCGTTAGATATAAAAACTTCCCAGTATTCCAAATGGAATCTGAAAGAGAAATATTACCAAGCGCTTGTGGGGACGTACATCGCTACATATGCTTCTGGGGTGTCGTTACTTCATCTAACACTCAGTGATGACATTCCACCGGTAGTTACATCACTTTTGAGATTTCATTTGTATTTCACAATAAAAAGAATTATGAATGAATTCGATACAAAATCAGACTCAGAAATAAGTGACATCATGAGAAGATATGGTGCAACATTCTTGATGGAGGAAGATAAGGCGCCGAGATGGACGTGGCAGGAGGTAGAACACACGGAAGACCCCGAGTACTCAGTAACAGAGTGGAAAGGAGTCAGGAGGTTAAGAGACGTTAGTGGAGATTTTAAGAAATTCATACCAAAGACGAGTGATGGTTTAACCTCAAATGGTCTTCTACTCCTAAATCATAGCATAGAGGTGTTTATTTATTGCGTTCTTGGTGCTCAGGCAGAGGAAAAGCAGAGCATATATGGTGATAAGTCGAGTGCATTGGAGGCCCAGGAAAAGTTTAGGAAAAGGGTTCATGATAGCGCTATCATCTACGGCACAGCTAATTGGACAAACCTTATGAATAAAGCGGTGACAGACACGAATGTCGTCCTAAATCTAGCAGTCTCACCAAGTCTTTGGCTGTTACCATCCAACCTTATAATTCTTAAAAATCCTATTGCTGGCTACAACAACAAACTACAGACTGCAAATGACAGTATGAAATTTGGTGTGAACCATGGTACCAATCACTTTACGGCTCACACCAATCCAGACCCGAAAAAAACTCATCAGGATGGTGGGAATCATCTTCATTCGCTAGACAACACCCAACCCCTGGAGCCCACACCAACCGACCGAAGTCTAGAGACAACCACACCAACCCCGAAGAGAGCACAACGCAGTCAGGACCCACCAAACAATGAGTTGGGAATCCTATTGGTTATAACAGCTGTGTTTGGGTATTTGTTCAGTAAACACGTCCTATAGTATATGAGTCTGTTTTATGGTTACAGTAAGCCGGAAAGAGGAGCCCCTAGTCAGGTCACTAAGCAACTCAGCAGTGATCTGAAGCAGCTCAACGATAAGCTAAAAGCTTACACGAAAACCCACAACCACAGAGTCATTTTCAACCTGAACGTAACCAGAGCCAGTAAGAGCGCGATCTCCAAACTCCCCCCCTTTGTTGATTACATAGAAGACAAAAACGGTGGGGTCCACTCAGCCATGTTTTGGAGACCTCCAAGTATCAACCCACAGCTAAACACCACCGGTGACCACCACTTCCTTCACCCTGAGACAACGATAAGGACGGTCTTCCACGTTAGCATACCCAGATTCATGTTCGTCGATGTTTCAGTTTTCGCTGTGGTAAAGAGGAATAGTGTAAGACCTAAGGAAAATGACTGGGAAATGATTGTTACCAATAATGGTAGTAGCGGTCCCGGTAAGAGCTTTGGGTTTAAAGCTGGAGTAAGTGACAAACTGCTTGTGGAAGGGTCGTCACCGTCTAAGTTTTACGAGTGTACGATCCCAGCGAAGTTCATTGGGAAGAAGATCCTGATATCTGCCCACTGGCTATCCGGGCTTAGAGTGTCACACGTCAGGATAAATGGTGAAATGCTGAAGGACTCATTTTTCATCAGTAACATCGGACAGATAGGAACACCTTATCTGAATGTGTTTGGGTTAAACCGTCTTAGGAAGTATTATTCAGACATCAACTTCTACGGTATGAAAATCGTGGAGGGCCGTCTGGGGGTATCTGACATTGAGAAGATCTGTAATGAGGTTATGGTTGAATATGACCTGTAATTAGAATGAAGAGAAAAAGAAAAAGCGTCGTCAGCTTCAACCACATTAGTAAAAACCTCCAATCGGCTGAAGTGGACTCTCTAACCCGACTCTATTCGTATTACCACAGGCTGGCGACCTGTTACAAGTGGAAACACACCCGATTGAAGAGACTGAAGATGATCCTTGAAACGGTCTCTATTGGGTTGACTGTGGTTGGGGGAATAGCTGGTGGTGTCACAGCTAACCCACTGATCCTCGGAACCATAGCCGGTCCTGGCGTCCTGATCCAAGGGTACATGACCAAGTCGAGGATGTCTGGTAGGCTGGAAACCTGTGAATTTGCTCACGTCAACTACCACAAGGTTCTGACACAGATCAGAAGCTTCCTACGTGGGGTCTCCTACGACGAGACTGTCTTCCTATCCGACGTCCGTGTACTAGACGACATTGTGACTGAGGTCTGTCCACACACTGACAGTATGATCACACGGTACCATAGGACCTATGACTCAGCTGAGCATGCCGGGCCTGGCGGACCTGACTGACGATCTCTGGTATGTAGACGTCCCGGTCACCCACACGGGCCATCCAACCGTGAAACCCACTAAGGATCCCACTGAGGGTACCGACCACCTCCGACTCATCCGGACCGAAGTCCTCCCAGTCGAGGGTAATCACCTTAGTCCCCTCAAGGGCTATGTCCTCAGTCATCTCCCCCATATACCTCCCCACACACCTGAGGTAATCCTTAGTCACACCGGCTTCACATTTCCGGCCTCTCCTTAGCATCCGGTCGTAGCAGGTGTCAACCGAGGCTTTTAGGAATAGTAGGGCATCAGGGGTTGGGAGTAGGTTGTTTAGTGAGTGGAAGACCTGGGAATACTCAGAGAACTGTTTGTCGGTTATCCATCCATTACGCCAGCAGTTTTTAGTGAAAACCATACAGCTGTGATGTGTTCTCTCCACAATCACATTACTCCCTTCGTTGATTAACTCCAGAGCCTCTAGGTAGACGTCAATTCTCTCACCGAGAAACCAGGTCTCCATTTCATACGCCCAGGTCTTAGGGTCGGCGTAAAACCTTTCGAGGTATGGGTTGTCGTCAACTGACTCCTCAGCAAGGTAATAACCATTTCTCACAGCGAATGCCGTAGCGAACGTTGTCTTTCCCACACCGATGTTTCCGTCAAGGGCGGTCATCCTAGCACCGAGATTTGTCCCAGTCATTATGCCCCAGGTATACGGTACGGCTCTAAACCTCCTGTATTTTATATGAAGATTCCAAAGAGACTTAGACGCCCCATACTGATTGTCTTCCACGCCCTGAGAAGAGCCATCGTGGTGATGGGGCATTGTGTTAGGAGGAACCGTAGGGGAGAGTACTACGTGACTGAGTCTGTTGTTGTCTGGCCGACGGTCTTAGAAACCCCTACAGACTTCCCACAAACAGCCTCAGAGATCCCAGCCGATGGTCTCATAGATTCCCCAGAGACGACCTCAGAGATTCCAGCCGACGGTCTCACAGATTCCCCAGAGACTCCAGCCGATGACCTCACAGATGAAACATAGATTAGTGTATAGATGGCTGACGAGTCTGAGAAAACCCCAGAAGTCCCTAAGGTGACATCAGCGGTCAAGACGGAGAGAGTCAAGGATCCGAAACGGGTAGAGGCTGGTAAACGACTGGCTCAGATATCAAAGGCAGCCAAGGAGAGGAAAGCCAGAGAGCGGTTGGCGGCTGAGATTGGTCCTGGGGTTGGTGGTCGGTCAGCCTATTATGGTTACATAATCGGAACCGTTGGGTTGGTTATAGGTGGAGCCTCACTTTATTACGCTATGAGGCAGGAGAGAAGGGAGGTTCAGAGGCTGAAAACCATTGACGAGGAGAAGGTAATGGAAGGAACTGTGGAACCACAGAAGCCCGTTCGGACTTCCCCGGTCTTAGACACCTTCGACGAATGAAATATGTGTTAGTATAATGTCAACCACCGACCGAAAAGAACTGATGAATGAGCTCTACGACGCCCTCCTGATTACAAGCGGAGCTGTGGCAGTCTCCATGGCTTCAAAGAAGGTCCTGAGGGAACCTTTGAGTACTCCTGAGTCTGTACGTGGTACCGCCAAGCTGGCTCTAGCCGTTGGAATTAGTACAGTTGGGATTAAATATGCCCAGTCGAAGGGGTACCTACCGGTTGACCCTTTTTCAAAGCTCAAGTAGCCTAAGGGGGCTCCATGCGCAGTGGTTACTATGAGCGTGGAGGTTGGGACACGTTGTCTACCCCCTATGTCTAGGGGAGAAAGAGATGTGTGGGATGCTTTACGTGTTAACAGAATTGAGGCGGTTAGGGAGAAAACCTTTGATGGGTTAGTGGGGTTGGGTGGCGGCCTTCTGAGGTATGACTTCGCGGTACCTCTTAGCGATGGTTTTTTCTTACTTATTGAGTATGATGGTGAACAACATTTCAGCCCTTCCACCTGGTCTGGTAAGTTAACCCAGGAAGAGGCAGAAAGACGCTTTAAGGTACAAAAGATACACGATCGGATGAAAGATAGGTATGCTGAGGACAACGGTTATCAGATAATCAGAATTCCGTATTGGGAAAGGCGTAACATCCATTCTATTATCGAATCTCTGTAACGAAGTGTATTATGTCTAGTTATATATATGGCTAGTGTGGTTGCTGGTGGACTGTTTAACGCCTTGGCCTTCGCGGGCGCTGGATTCATGTTTTCAAAGTTAAATCACAGCGGATATGAGGCTGAGATTAAGAGACACAACCACGCCCTTGAGCAGCTGGCTAGGGCGAAGGAGAAATGGTATGAGAGTGAAGTGGATAAGAAGGATAGGATACAGAGGATGAGGCAGGAGCTGTCTGACGCCAACGCTGACATCAACACAACGAACCACGCTCTGGATCTGCTGAGGGATAGGCTGAGGCAGGTTGAGGCCGTTGGGTCGTCCCGGCTAAGGCCTGAGTTGTCTGACTATTACAGACCATCGAGTGAGATGAAAGAGTATCAGACCCTGTTTATTGGGTCTGTTGGTCTGGTTGGTGGGTATTTGGTGTCTAGGTTTGTTTTGTAGGGGTTAAGGGGATTCGTTGGGGCTTAGTTATAATGTCTGTTTCCTGGTCGGATTTACCGGAGGGGCTGAAGGATTTACCGTTTTTGAGCGTTGAATGGGTCTGTGAGCAAATGGGGATTGAGTTAGTAGCCCCGGTTTGGGATCCACCCAGACTTAGTACGAAGTTGTGGTGTGGGGATTGCTCCAGATTTCGTGTGAAGGTGAGAACTGAGATGTATTCCTGTCCAGGATGTGGTGATACGGAGTATGGATATGTTGTCGGGAAATACCGGGGGCCGGTCGTAGGAGTGAGCATTCGAGAAATCACTGGATGAGGAAGAGACTTGCTAGAGTCGTCAGGGACACAGCCGTTGACGTTGTCCTATTCGACTTTTCCGAGGTTCTTCGGGTGATGAGAAGTAAGGGTCTGATAAGAGGTCGTAACCTATCCAGATACAACTATTACATCATCAGATTGTGCTCAAGAAGAGGGATTGGATTACTGAGCGGTCTGAAGGATCTTAGGGAGGGGAAAACGAAGGATCTGTTTGACGGCAATCTGTTTGGGATTGTGTATAAGGAGCTTGGTTGGGATCGTACCCCGGACAGGTTCTACACCAGGTGGTTGAAACAGCACCTAACGGAATGTGATCTGCCCTGTTATAACGATGGACCCAGATGCTATGATCCACCAAGACGACGACTACTCCGGCGAAGACCTCCGTCTCTACGAAAGGCTAATCGGTTACGACATAAATCAGTTGGACAGAGCTCTGAGGGGTAAAACCAAGTCGTTCAGTTGTGCTGTGGTGAGCCAGGATCCGTTGGAACAGGTAAACGCTCTTAGGAATGATGCGGTACGGCTGCTACGTCGGGAGCTGGCTGAGATGAGGGGGTTGAAGTTCGCTGAAACGCTGGTCGTGACGCTTGAAAAGGTGTCCGGCGGAACGACCTACAAGACGGCTCACTTCAACAGTCACATCAGGACTATAATCAATGACGGTGAGATCGGTCAGGACGTTGACACCGCGAATGAGGAGGTGGTGGCTAGGATAGCCCGGTGGATAAGTGAGGGATCCGGCTGGACGGTGGAGTCAATCGACGGTCACTACGTTAATCTGACTGTCTACAGTCCACTGGAAGGCTCGTCATACGTAGACCTCCCTAAGGAGTTGAAGAATAGTCGGAAGGGGTTGATCAACGTTAAGAATAACGATGACAGGTGCTTTATGTGGTGTCATCTGGCTCATAAGTTTCCTGTCCCACAGGACTCACAAAGGGTCATAAAGTACCGGGACCATGTTGGCGACTTGGATTACAGCGAAGTCAGCTTCCCTGTGACCCAAAAACAGTACAATCGGGTGGAGAAACAGAATGAGATACGTATCAACGTCTTTGGTTATGAGGACGGGTTAACCTTTCCGGTTTACGTATCAGAGGAAAGGTTCACCGACCTCATGAACCTCCTGATTATAACCAACGGGAACAACAAACATTACGTACTCATCAAGGACTTTAATAGGTTTATGTACAACAAAACAAAACACAAGAGGAAAAAACACTTCTGTGTTTACTGCCTCCAATGTTTCAGTTCAACGGAGGTTCTGGGTAGACATAAGGTTGTGTGTATCAGTGTGAATGGTAAACAGGCCGTCAGGATGCCTGAAAAGGGTAAGAACGTGCTGAAGTATGGTAATTTCCACAAACAGCTGAACGTTCCGTTTGTTGTGTACGCTGACTTCGAGGCGATCACGGAAAAGGTCGACAGACCGGAGGTGCTGGAGTCAGACCGAGAGGAGAAAGAGAGGAAACCATACATGGAGAGGTATCAGAAACACATCGATTGTGGTTATGGGTATAAGGTTGTCTGTTGTTACGACGACAGATATAGCAAACCTGTTCAGGTGTACAGAGGTCCTGGTGCTGTCAACAAGTTTATCGGAAAGATGTTGGAAGAGGTGGAGTATTGTAAGGGTATTCGGAAAGAGCACTTCAACCAGGACATGGTTCTGACTGATTCCGACAGAGTGGACTTCAGAGACGCCAACGGGTGCCACATCTGTGGCCGGGAGTATGGGGAGAGGGACGTTAGGGTCCGGGACCACTGTCATGTGACGGGAAGGTACCGGGGATCGGCCCATCAGCTTTGTAACAGAAATCACAGAATGACTGATAAGATACCAGTCATCTTACACAACCTGAGGGGTTATGATAGTCATCTCATCATGGGGGAGATTGGAAAGTTCGGACAGGAGATTAATGTCATACCGAATAATATGGAGAAGTACATGGCCTTCATGTTAGGTAAAAACCTTGTGTTTTTGGACAGTCTTCAGTTCATGAGTAGCTCATTGGATAGGCTGGTTGGGAACTTACCGGTTGACGCCTTCAGATACACAGCTGAGGAGTTTGGTGACCGATTGTATCTTATGAAGGCAAAAGGTGTTTACCCTTATGACTATATGGATAGCTTCAATCGGTTTGAGGAAACGGAGTTGCCTCCGAAGGACGAGTTTTATAGTGTGTTGAATGATGAGTCGATAACCGATAAACAGTATTCCCATGCTTTGGAGGTTTGGAGAAAGTTTGAGATGAGAACGATGGGGGATTATCATGACGTGTACCTGAAATCGGATGTTCTGTTGTTAGCTGACGTCTTTGAGAACTTTAGGAGGACTTGTGTTCAGTACTATGGGTTGGACCCCTGCCACTATTTCACCTCACCTGGGTTGGCATGGGACGCTATGCTGAAAATGACTGGGGTTACGTTGGAGTTAATGACTGACATCGACATGTTCCAGTTCATTGAGAAAGGATTGAGAGGTGGTGTCAGTTACATAGCCAATAGGTATGGGAAGGCAAACAATCCGTATATGAGGGGGTATAGTGAGGATGAGGCTGTGAAGTACATAATGTATCTGGATGCTAACAATCTATATGGTTGGGCCATGAGTCAGTGCCTTCCGACTGTTGGATTCAGGTGGATGTGTGAGAGTGAACTGAAAACCCTGAGCCTGGGGAGACTCCATGAAGACCGTCTAACCGGAATGATACTTGAGGTTGATCTTGAATATCCCCCTGAGCTCCACAATCTACACAACGACTACCCATTAGCTCCGGAAAAGATGGAAATACAGGAAGATATGCTGTCTGACTATTGTCAGAAAATCAAAGGGAAGTTCGGTGTCAGCGTTGGTGGTGTCAGTAAGTTGGTAACCAACCTGATGGGAAAGGAAAGGTATGTTGTCCACTACAGAAACCTACAGCTGTACGTCAGGCTTGGGATGAGGGTAAAGAAAGTTCACCGGGTTTTGTTGTTCAAACAGTCGGCTTGGCTGAAGCAGTACATCGACTTCAACACGGTGAAGAGAACTGCCGCCAGGAACGCTTTCGAAAAGGACTTCTTCAAGCTAATGAATAACAGCGTCTTCGGTAAGACGATGGAAAACCTGAGAAAGCGTGTGGATGTTCGGTTGGTCACCAGTGAGGAGAAGCTGTTGAGGTTGGCTTCTAAACCAACCTTCGTGTCCGCTAAAATATTTAACGAGAACCTGGTTGCCGTTCATAAGATTAAAGAAGTCCTGACGCTGAACCGACCGGCTTATGTTGGTATGTGTATTCTGGATCTATCGAAAACCCTGATGTATGATTTTCATTATAATTATGTGTTAGAGAAATATGGAAGTAGGGCTAAGCTGTTGTTCACAGATACGGACAGCCTGACATATGAGATTGAGGCGGAAGACGTTTATAAGGACTTTTGGGCTGACAAAGATATTTTGGACAATTCGGACTACCCAGAGAGCTCACCGTATCACAACATTTCGAACAAGAAGGTTATTGGGAAGATGAAGGACGAGGCGGCTGGCGTTCCCATAACCGAATTCGTTGGTCTCAGAAGTAAGATGTATTCGTACCTAAAAGACGACGGAACAGGTGGCAAAACCGCGAAGGGAATTAAGAAGAGTGTCACTAAGAAACAGATCAAACACGAAAACTATAAAAACGTATTACTCGGTAAGAAACAGGTATTTCAAAAAATGAAAACCATCCGAAGTGTAAAACATGAGTTGGGTAGTTATGAGACAAATAAGGTGTCACTCTCATGCTTTGATGATAAGAGATACCTGTTGAAAGATGGGATTAATTCCTACGCGTACGGACACCTAAACACCCCACAGACAACTGCGCATGTGTAGTGTCACGCGTGACACTGAGCATGCGCAGAAGTGTCTAAGGGTCTCCCGCTCCACTAGAATACATACCCCAGAATGACCAAAGGGGTAAACGGTCCAGCTGGTAAAGTTTTTACCCACTTATTTTCCCTTTGTGGGGTAACGGTAGAAAAATAATCCAGCCGCTATAATCACTATTAAATACTCCCCAGTGAAAACAACTACCCTCCCACCAGCTGTTTGTATCTCTGTCCATGGTATTGTGTCTCTTCCCTTCGACGGACGTAACCTCTCCCATTTCCTAGCCTGATGAACTATATCAGATCCCCTCCTGGTTATACCTACCGACAGACCAGTCACTAATGCAATCACCCCTAAACCAATGGCAGTCACAATTCCAGCTTTCTTCAATGTCTTTTTTAACTTAGCTTCAGTCCACTGATCATAATAAGTTCTAACACCATCCCTTAACAAACCATCTTCCTCTTCGGTTAAAGCCCGTCCAATTGTCTGAAACTCACCTCCCAGATACTTCACAGAATAATCAATAACCAAACCAGACTCACTAAACTCCCTGGATATGTCTAATATGTTATTATCAATCAGATAGTCAACAAACAGTGGATCTGCACACTGTGGTTCCAGTTCTAGAACATTTGTGAAAAAGTCCTCACAGTTCCGATATGCAGCTCTCCTTCTTATCCTCCCGGTTCTGTCTTCTGACACATTATTTACAATGGGGCCATCAATAGCGTCATCAGATCCGACACTATTACGCTCTAAAAAGTCTTCCGGAGCGTCAACACCCATAAAATCTGTTTCCTCCTGATCATCCTCAGGATTTGGGTTTGGGTTATGATCTGGGTCTAATGGTTTAAGCTCAATCTCCTCCATATTAAAAATGCCACGATTACAAAAAGACAAACTGTTAAAAAGTGACGTTGGTAAAGTTGTAGCCATAATCACGCCGTATATACCATGTCTCGGACTGTTATCCGGGGGTATAACTGTGGGGAAACATGTGTACCAACACAAGACAAAAGTATCTGAACAGAAACCAAAAACCAAACGAAATCAGAACCAAAACCAAAACCAAAACCAAAACCAAAACTAAAACCAAAACTTTAATTTATGGGTCAAAAGATGATTGGCCGTCCCCTGTCACCTGACATACGGAATTTACATACAGCTCGTTTGTGATTAACCCCCGACCACCCGTATGAGATCTGTTGTGTTTTATTATATCAAATCCAACAAAAGCGTCTGGAAAAGGGAAACTAACATTTGGGAGAAATTTTATTAGGAACAAAAAAAGAACTGAAACGAGAATATAGAAATCGTAAAAACAGCCAAAATTGTCTATTTTTTTAAAAAAACCTTTCAAACATCCTTTCTTGATGAATTCCAACATTTTTTTTTTTTGGTTGGGGTCCTTTTCGTCCCTTTTGCTTATACTTTAAAAATTTTTTTAAAAAGCTCACCTCTTCAAACAACCCTCCTCGCTGAATCCGAGCATTCTGAGGCAGTTTTTGGCAAAAAAAAAGAAAGTGCGCCGGTACCCTCATGTTCTATACTACTCAATAAGTAAATTGTGATCTATCAGGTCGAAAGCTTTCCTATAATCCAGAACAAAGACCCTGACATCATTACCTGATCCATCTGTTGCTTTAGACCAATTATGAAGCATATTTATGAGTGCGTGTGAAGTTGATGATTGTGGTACACATCCATATTGGTCAGATCCTATGTGTTCCAACACCGCTGGTTTTACACGTGCTTGGACTACATAATCCTCGGTTATTTTAGAGAGCGTCGGCGTCAGGGAAATAGGTCTCAGGTCTTTCGTAAGATCTTTTACTTGCTCAGATTTAGGAAGAGGAACGACGTTAGCTCTTTTCCATAAAGATGGGAGTTTTTCTTCTTGAAGCGAAGAGTTTATAATAGAGGTAACCGGAGCTGCTAGAATGTCAGAGTAATCTTTTAGGATCCAATTAGGGATATTATCAGGACCGTTTGATTTGCTGATGCTGATCTTCTTTAACTGAGTGGTAACAGATTCCAGTAACACTGATGGTACGATTGCATTACTGGTATCAAATCGTCTGCTAGTATCTAAGGGTCGATATGACTGTTGTGGTTGTAGGAAGGCTTTATTTATCTGGTTTGCTAAAACTAATTTTTCCTGAAAATCGGGTGAATCAAGTAAAGTAGTTGCTATATCATTATTTTTCTTCACCATGCCACAAAGACGCTTACATTCTTTCCACCATTCTTTACAATTAGAGTCACCAAGTTCTTCCATCTTCGATTGGTAGTATTTTGATTTACATAGTTTACGATCTTTGTTGACTCTATTTCTGTAGAACCGAAAAAGTGCGTAATTGGATTGTTCTAGGGCTTCTTGACGTTTCTTAAGTAGCAGTTTAAGGTGGCCAGTCATCCATGGCACATCGTTCCTAGGTAATTTCACTTTCTTTGCAGGTATTATAGTGTTCAGTCCTATGTCGATAATAGCACTAAAAAACTGGAGTTTGTCTTGTGTATTAATCATATTGTCCATCAATGACCAGTCTATTGTGTTGAAATATCTCCCAAGGGCTTGTCTTTTACTTGGTCGCATATCTCTTATCAATACCATCTTCTTTGTTGGTAATACATTAGTCCGTACTTGTGGGAAAAGAGAGATTGTATGATGGTCAGATAAACCAAAGGGTGCTACAATCATTGACAAAATTCTTGAAACAAAGCTAACATGAAATGGTTTCATGTCCCCCCTTCCCCCCACTTCAATGTTGTGGAACTCAAAACGTGTGGAATTTGCACTCAGTCACCTGCCATTACATTTAAATGTTCAGAGTATCAACATTGAAAAGGGGGGACGGGGGGATAGCAATTTATGCAAAAAAAGAGGCTTAGTAATTAACATGGCATGATTCACTCGAGTCGTTTCAACTAATTTTGTCAATGATTGTCTGAATTTACGTTAACAATTCTCCGTACATTTTTCGTTGCAGAGAAACGGCATATTTTACCCACGACTGCGCAAAGTGATCTCACATACATTTAACACATATATTGATCACTAACAACAAACGATAATTTTAAAGGTTAATTACATGACGTCACCATGACGTCGTAATGTTAACTGTCACTACGCGGAAATCAGGTTCAAAATTATTGTCGGTTTAAAAGCTGCGCACGCTCTCTGTATTTCCATGATGAATTTATAATTCTGACACAAAACCTACACGTAAAATTAAAATCTGCCGAGAACTTTATTGCAGACCTATCATGAAGGATAATCTATATCCTGCACTTGCGCAAATCATTAAAATATTTGACCATTCATGCTGATATAAAGAGAAAAGTCGGGAAGAAATTATCTTAAGTTAATGCCCAAAAGAACAGAACAAATTGTTTGCAGCAAGGGGCAAAAAATTCTTTCACCAGTTGCATTCATTAAAAACTTGTCAATAGAATAATTACCCTTCGAATTCATCTCAAGTTACAACTGGCACTCGTGTTATAAAAGAGCTCATATGTCAAGGAACATAAACAAACAATGAATCGAGGAGTTCAGCTCAATTTCAACAAAAATAATCGATACCCACACATTTCTCCTCATACTTTTATCATTACAAGTAGCTGACAACGCATATATACTTCTAAGATATCATTGCACTTTGGTATGTACGAGAGCGCTACAATTAAGCTCAGTTTACCACACTTTACCACAAACTTCGCATAATATTCAGTGCAATTTCAACTGAAATATTCGAAACACAAAGATGTTTTTAAACTTTAGCTCTATATAAGCATTAAGTGGACATAATTGTTGCATTTGATCACACTTTACCACATACTTACACTAAAATTTAGTACACTTTACCACACTTTACCACAATCTGCATATATAAAAGAAACATAATCTAATTTATTAACATAAGCATGGTAAAGTGTGGTAAAGTGTGGCAAAATACAGAATTGATATGGTAAACTGAATTGATATAAAACGATGTAGCTAAGAAAGTACTATAGGCTAAACAGTTCATTTCACTCGAAATAATTCTATAATACTATTTACTTGTCCAATATGGCGAATGTTAAGCAGCAAGGCGCCATGTTGGGACAGACCCCCTGGGAGACATGTGGCCCATTTCTCCGGTTGAACGTAATCGTATACATGTACGATCGATTGCAGAAACCGCCTAAATTCCATGTTATTCCTGACGCTTAAATTTTATTTACGAATAATTCCTGTTATGCTGCCACACTAATTCCACTATGTTCTTTCGCGAAAAATGATCATTCAAAGTAATTGAGCAACCAGCGGCACATGAGCAACTCGACTTCGCCACGGTTCTATAGAAATTCAATAGGACGAGAGTTCCTTTATCAAACGACTAATCTTTTTTCTAAATAACTTGGTAATTTCTTGACTAGAGTGGCTTCTTCGATTTGTTTTGTCACAGAGGTCATTATGCCTGTGAGCCGTGGCATACGCAACTTCTTTTAAATGGATACAACTGTAATTAATCGCTCGTTGATCGCATAGAACTTTAACTTCAAACGATTACAAAAAAATGATTGTAATCCCGTTCGACAATAGAATATCCATTTAAACTAACCCCATATTCAACTTTATCATATTTTAAAACACTAATGGTCATTTCATTAGAGAAAATGGATTTTTATGAATTAAATCTGTTGCGTTTGCGTCCATTTTGTTCTCAGACAATCATTGACAAAATTCTTGAAACAAAGCTAACATGAAATGGTTTCATGTCCCCCCTTCCCCCCACTTCAATGTTGTGGAACTCAAAACGTGTGCAATTTGCACTCAGTCACCTGCCATTACATTTAAATGTTCAGAGTATCAACATTGAAAAGGGGGGACGGGGGGATAGCAATTTATGCAAAAAAGAGGCTTAGTAATTAACATGGCATGATTCACTCGAGTCGTTTCAACTAATTTTGTCAATGATTGTAGTTTTGTTGGCATATTCTAATAGTTATTGAGGTTTGTCAAAACTAAATCTAAAATTCTATTTCCTCTTGTTGGAAATTTTACGAGTTGTTTCAGGTGAAAATGACTTGTAATTTGAGATATATCTAAACGATTAAAATCACCGGTTATAATAATGCCTGCATTTGGGTAAAGACTTTCGATTTTCTCCAAAGTGTTTAGTATATAATTTATCATATATTCGTCGTTTGCACTTGGTGGATGGTAGACGGTCCCGATGATTATACACGACAGTCCTCGGGGAAGACGACGAGGATTTAATTTGCACCATAGAACTTCGGTACCATTCGGATCATCAAGTTCACTAAGTTCTACCAGTTTAATAGAATCTCTCACATAAATACAAACTCCTCCGTGTTGTGCAAACGTCCTGTCTTTACGAACTATTGAATAATTTGGTATGTTAATCACAGAACTGTCAACAAAGTTTCTTAGCCAGGTCTCGGTGAAACAAGCAATGTCGGGATTTGGTGAAGTAATAACGTGATAGATTTCGTCGATTTTAGGAGCCAAAGACATGACGTTAGAAACAATAAGTGAAGGGATGAACACGGTTTGATTTTCTTGAGGTTTAGAGGTCGACTCCATAAGCTTTACTTTGATCAGGTTATTATTGTTTCGTTGGCGGCTATTGCAAGCAGTGATGCTGCGTTGAGTTAGTCGAACGGGAATTCTTTTCTTCGCTCCTCCTCTCCCTCCTCTGTACCTAAATAGATAATTTCTCTTTAAAGTATAGAGAACAGGTGAAGAAGCAATACATCGGGCTTGACGCCGGATACAGCGAAGGCTTTCACTGGTGTAAGCGAGATGAGGACTCTGAGTTCCTTTAATTCGTAGAATATCACCGCTAGTGTTTGGACCAGGGTTTGTTAGGATATCTTTAAATATTGTGATGTCTATAGGCGGGTCGTGACCTGGGATAACCAAGCTTGTCAAGCCGCGTTTTGACCATTTTGTGAGTGGAAATCTCGATCGGTAGAATCCACGAGTACAAAGCCTCAACGAGAAGTTGAACTTCACTGGTGCGTAAGGTATAATATTACAAGCTGAATCTTTGTAGAATGGTTCTTGGTTGTTAAAATAGTTATATCCAGAGTTTTGGGATCCAAAGGTGGTATTGGTTGTAAAGATTAATTGATAAATTAGAAGAGCATATAAAAACGTGGCAGCCATATTGGCGCCTATAGTAATGTTTTCTTTTACTTGACATCTAACTTACATTTGACATTTGTTTATCGTACTATTCCTGTAATTTATATCAATTTCATTTAATAGAGGCAGCCCATAATTTAATAAGCCTTATGGTTTCTATTTGGGCTTCCCCGCCACTTGTAATGTAATATTTTGTATGCTGTATTGTTAATCGATCATTATGTGGCAAATTTAATAAATTTAATTGAAAAAATATACTATATACTGTATACTGTATACTGTATACTGTGTACTGTATACTGTATACTGTGTACTGTGTACTGTATACTGTATACTGTATACTGTATACTGTATACTGTATACAGTGTGACCAGGCTTTCTCAAGGGCAATTACCAGATCAGGTGACAAAAATTACCACATGAGGCCAAAAATTACCACGCACACTTATCCCATATTACCCCTGCAAATCCCAAACCTTATTCCAAAATATCCCTACTTTACCCTAACTCACCCATACAAGTACCTTACTACCCTAGAAAAGGGCTTTGCTATGGAAAATGGAAATGACTGAGGACACAGGACACATTAGGTGATTAAGGTTAGGGTTGAGCTGCTTGAGCATTAAATAGTGAACATGCGCATCCCCAGTCCTCACCTGGGCCACCCTTGTAAATAAATACTGCTTCATTTCTATTATAAAATATCATAATTTGTTATCAATTGTTTGTTTTATTTAACATCCTTTTAACATTAACATTTTTCAACAGTTTAACAAAATAATATCTTATTGGCGAGTCAGTGACTCAGTCTTAAATTGTCTATTCAGGTCTCAGGATCATCACCATATACAGCTTCAACATTTGTGTATATCTTTTAATTGCATCTCTGCAACATTTCCCTGGTTGGCTCGAACTTTACACATGATTCTGAAGTGTGTTTCACGCCGTCCTTGACAACAATCAGTGATGCAACACCCTCTGTTGAAAATCTGTTTCTGTGGGAAGTTTTAATAAGATTCACCTGGGAGAACATTCGTTCACAATCAGCATTGCTCACAGGAAGACAAAGCATTGCCTTAGCAAATGCACCTAACAACTTATAGTTGTCATTAGATGACACTTTCACCCAAAACGCTTCTGTTGGGAGGGTAGCACAGCTGTCAGCCAGATCTGATACCTCTTCATCAAAAATTAGCTGTCTCCACTCCTGATCCAGACTCTGTAGCTCCTCTGCAGGTATAATGTTTGGGAATCTGGCGGCTACATCAGCAATGCTTGCAATGGTTCCCGAAACAGCCTTCTGTGGATCCAAAAAATTCAAATCCCGTATGACAGGATTATTTAGGGGTAATCTCATCTTCAGTTGGCAACAAAGATGACTCAAGAAGTCCTTGTATCTTTGCAAGCATTCAGTTACCCTCTCTTTTGCCACTCCTCTGAAGCTGACAGAAGCAATTAATCTTGCTGCTTCCACTCCCATATACAATTGGGTTAATGGTAGATGATTTGCAGGATTTGCAGGGTCAATCAAGGACACATCACCCTTGAGCAGGACTGGCTTTACAAAGCAGCTAAGAATGACTTTGTATGCTGATGTACAATCAGAATGGAGCTTGTGGATGGCCGGTGACTGACACTGGAAGATTACATTGAGCTTGTTCACAACAGGAATAATATAGCTCAAAAAGGCAAAATATAGTTTGGTAATGTTATCTGAGAATTGCTCATAGAGGAATTGAGATGCCTGAAGGCGGTCAACAAGGTACTGAGAGGTAAAATATAGTTTCAAAGCGTCCCATTGACAAAGAATTCGCTCGATACATGAACCAAAAGACAGCCACCTAATGCTGTAGAAGCGCAACATACAGTACTGCTGTGACTCACTAAAATCTTGAAATTCCTTAAATTCATTGCATCGTTTGCTTGATAGTGCAAAGTAATTATAGGCCTCTTTGACAACCTGCTCCAAGTTCCTGGGTAGTGTAGCACAGGCATGACTGACTGCTAAGGCACACGAGTGACAAGCACACTTCATTGTTAAGCAATGAGGGTTGGCTTCAATGATCCGGCTAACAATGCTGTTATTTTGACCAAAAATAACATTGGTTGTATCAGCAGCAAAACCTATTACATCAGTCATTTCAAGACCATGTTTATTGAGGTCACTCTTCAAAGTCTCAAAGAGGTCAGCTGCTGTTTCACCAATAACAGGAATGAGGTTCAGCAATCTAGTGTCAACTTTCATTAGCTTATCATTGAAGAACTTGATGACAATAGCCATACATTTCACTGTTCCTCTATCAGTTGTCTCATCAATGATCAAAGAAACATGCTTATGGCCATCCCTTGAAGTAGACTGGATATCTTTTCGCAACTCGGTCTTGAACTCTTGGGCAAGGACATTATAGGTAATTGCAGCAGACTTTGTCCTTTTGCAGGAAAATGCTCTTGCAATTGCTGAGTCGTAAAATGTCCCGGATATTAAATCGGACAGATGATCCATCAATCGAAATGGAAGGTTATGTTCTGCAAGGAAGGCACAGATCTTGAGTTCTGCTTTCTTGGTTTCATCCACTGATCTCAAATAATATACTCATTATACTGGATAGAGCATCTATTGTTTCGCGCCTGGCAAAAATTGAAGTCGGAAGTGAGGCTAAAAATCTCGCGGAAACCATATCCGGTGGGACCCACAATATTGCTGAATCATAGTTTTCGCCTCTGGTTTTCGCTTTAAATGATCGGGTTTTTAACGAAAACCAGCTAAATTTTTGTGACATGTCTCTGTCGCTATGGGAGAACTTAAAATTGGCTGTTGAAAACCAAGTGGGTCCCACTTGAAATGGCCGCCACTAATTTATTCCGACTTCACAGCGAACACCGGATGCTCTATCCAGTATAATGAGTCTATTATTTGAGATCAGTGGTTTCATCAGGAACAGTTGATGGTGGTTTGAAGAACTTGGATAGCTATCACAAGTGAAAATAGAACAAATTATTGGTAAAAAATAAAACAAATAATCTTGTTATAAACAAAGAGTAACATTCCATTGACTGGACAAATAACAACAATGTTATAGGAATGTGTGAGTGTCCAATAGATGAGAATACATAAATTTGACATCTCTCATCAGTCATGACCAACTCTAAAAACGTCAGGCTTCAATGTAAACGATTGTAAAACATTCTAGAATTACCTTAGAGGTTCCTGATGAGGTTGTCGTCAATGAAACATGCTTTGAGCTTTTGGCATGCACACGAATCGTTGCCAATCTCGCTTGGATTTTACATCTGCATATTTTGCAAAACGGTTCAGCTCCATGAGAGTCATCTTTAGCGCGCGAAAGCCACTTCGAAAACTCAGGCTTTAACTCCCATTCATCGCGATACCTTTGCTTACGATAGTTTGAAGATGTTCTAGCTTTCTTAACACGTGGCTGGTCAGAACTTTGATGAATATCGTCTTCGACTTCGGCGTCTTCGCCCGCCGCACGCTCTGCTTCAGAGTCAGTCTCATCACATCTCTCATCCGAGCGTTGCCTCTGACAATCTTCTGACATCACTTATCGATTTCCATATTGATTTACATATTATAATCTCCGTATGCTCATTGAAATAACTCAAGTAGATCATAAACTCAAATAGTAGAGCCAGAGGTGACCGAATCACCGAGTCTCGTTGTCTCGTCCCAGGCTCCCACAATATGGTACTCTCTCAGTAGGGCAAAAACGGGCCTCTGAGGCGGGTTGTTCAAAAGCGGGTTAATGCTAACCCCCCATTTTTGAACAACCGGCCCCTTTAGTCATAAATGAAGAGCAAAATTGCGAAAAAACTGGGGACATATATTGTTGCTATTTAGTTAATTCCAGAATCTCAATTAATTACTACAAATTACTATTAATTACTATAAATTACTACAATTTTAAGAAAAATTACCATAGTAATTACTACAAATTTCCAATTACCACAATCATCCAAAAAATTACCACAAATTACCAAAAGTAATTAAAATTACCACGTCTGGTCACACTGACTGTATACTATATAGTAGAAACTTACTAGTATTCTATTGCAAATGCTGCAATCTGATTGGCTACTCTACTCGATATCTATTCGTCAATAGATAGCGAGTAGCAAATTGAGTACCAGTACTCGCGCGGCCATGCAGTAAAACAACGTGGAGGACACGAGGAGTGAAAGATTGTTTTGCCTTGGTTTTCACACAGAAACAATGGTCATGCTTCGTTTTTTGAAATAATTTGGAAGAACTAAGGTAATAATAATAATAATAATAATAATAATAATAATAATAATAATAATAATAATAATAATAATAATAAGTTCTTAAAAACGCATTTAACACAAGTCTCAATGCTTTTTACAGTGGTTCTACATGCTAAAAATTATAATTTATGGTTTAAACAAATAGTTCATATATATAGTCTAATATCTAATTAATGTAATGTATATCTATGTGTCTTTAAAATGTTTAATGAATAAAAATGTTTTAAGAGCTGATTTAAACGAATCTAAACTATTTAAGTCTTTAATTTCTTCAGAAAGGGAATTCCATAGATGTGGAGCAGCGCACGAAAACGATCTTTGTCCATAGGTTTGAGTCTTCACTTTTACAGGCACTTGTAGGAGTGATTTGCTAGCAAATCTTAGGTTTCTCCGTGGAATATACTTCGTAAGTAGGTCAGATATATAACCAGGAGCCATGTTGTGCATAGCTTTAAACGTTATCAGTAAAATCTTAAAAACTATCCGTTCTTTTATTGGCAGCCAGTGCAGTTGCTCGAAAATTGCTGATATACTATCCCTGCGTTTGGCACCAGTTACTTACGGTGGCCCACAAGGGACATGCTGCTAATAAAAATATTGCTGCAATTATATTAAAATTGCTGCAATTATATTAAAATTGCTGCAATTAGATTAAAATTGCTGCAAATTAAAAATAAAGTTGTTGCAAATTAAAACTAAAGTTGCTGCAAATTAAAACTAAAGTTGCTGCAAATTAAAACTAAAGTTGCTGCAAATTAAAACTAAAGTTGCTGCAAATTAAAACTAAAGTTGCTGCAAATTAAAATCAAAGTTGCTGCAAATTAAAACTAAAGTTGCTGCAAATTAAAAATAAAGTTGCTGCAAATTAAAACTAAAGTGGCTGCAAATTAAAACTTATAAAGCTGCTGCAAATTAAAACGAAATTGATTTATGCGCGCGCAGCCGCGCACTGATTTCGTGTGGACTAGGGCAAAGTACCGCCATTTTGATTTTTGAAAATTATTAGAAAGTACAAGGATCAAAGTGATGTTTTGCACTTCATGTGGTGTGCTTTGTGTGCCTGATGCAAATTTTTGTCATGCGTGTGGTTATAGAGTTAACATTGACGTCGTGGAGGGTACAAGAACTAGTGATATTGATGATATAATAAGGGATTATTTTTATCGTGGTTATCAGTATAGTGCTATTGTAGGTTTGCTTAACAAGCACCATGGAGTACAGATTCACGTACGAACACTTAAAAGGAAACTCAGGGAGTTTGGATTAAGAAGAAGAGAAGCTAATTATGACGAAGCAACTGTTCGCCAGTGCATTGAGCAGGAGATGCAAGAAGCAGGTACCCTGGCTGGGTATCGTTATATCTGGCATGCCCTAAGATTAAGACATCGCCTAAATGTCCCACGACGACTGGTTTCGACCATTATGAATGAGATCGACCCTGATGGAGTTAGGGAGAGAAAGGCCAGGCGTTTGACAAGAAGAAACTACATTTCCCTTGGGCCAAATTTTGCCTGGCATATTGATGGTATGTATTTTTGTTGACATATTGTATAAATTATTAGCATTTAGCTATTCTAAATATATAACTTACTTTAAAGATTTTTGGTATAACTTACTTTAAAGATTTTTGAGTGAAATGCCCAATATTACTTATAATATACCCAATTCTCTCCTGGCATTACCACCTTAATATATACAGAACTCGCGATCAAGCTCTCGGCAACGGCCTCCGTGGCTTAGTGGTCAGAGCATTGCACTAGAATCGCAAGGTCGTGTGTTCAATTCCTGCCAGAAGGCCTGTGTAGTTGCATTTTTCACAACTGGTCCTGGTTAGGTCTTAAAATGTATATATCCTACACTCGAATTTTCCTTCACCAAAAATCTTTAGAACATGCTATGTAATCGAGTGAAGTGCCCAATATCACTTATAACTTACTTTAATGTCTTTATTTTATTTACCTTTGTATTATTAAACTTTGCATTGCAGGGTATGATAAGCTGAAACCTTACGGGTTTCCTATCCACGGGTGTATTTGTGGATATAGCAGAAGGATCATTTGGCTGGAACTTGTGAAATCTAACAACAACCCCAAGATTCCTGCCAGATTGTACCTTGATGCTGTTGAGAATTTAAAAGGGTGTCCCCAAGTTGTACGATCAGATTGTGGTACAGAGAATGTTCTTATTGCTGGGATGCAGTCTTACTTTAGAGCTAATGGAAATGATGAATTTGCAGGCACAAAAGCTCACCAGTACGGATCATCACCATCAAACCAACGTATAGAAGGTTGGTGGTCTTTTTTTTCGGAGAAGCTACTCAAGTTGGTGGATTAATTTATTTAAAGATATGTGTGTGAATCTGGAGTTCTGGAACTTGGCAACAATTTTCATATGCAATGTTTATGGTTCTGCTTTTCAAAATTAATTCAAAATGAACTTGACAAAGTAATGGATCAATGGAACAGTCATTATATAAGAAGATCTCGTCATGACACAGTCCCTGGGGTGCCTGATATCCTGTATTACCTTCCAGAAAACTCTGGTGCTGTTGACTGTCTTGTTCCTGTTTCTCAAGCTAAAATATATGAAGTTCAACCACAATGCGATATGGATGTAGAGGAGGACTTCTATAAAGATTATTTTGAGTACATTATGGAAACAGAAGACTGGGAGTATCCTATTAATGTGGAAGATGCTTTTAATCTTTTTCAAAGCTTCAACAATGTACAACGTGATGTTTAGATTTTTAAGGGTCTTTAGACATATGTAGATGTATTTTTGTCCTGTTACTAGATTATTAAAATGGAGGAAAGTTAATTCAAACACTCATAAATTTTCAAAGACTAGAGATACAACTATTTTCATAATCATTTTACATGAAGTAGCAACTATCTCCAGATGGCTCAGTGCCAGAGCATGTTTGTTACTTAATTGCACAAATAACATTGATTTTCAACACGTTTGACTGTAATTATTATTGGAAAAGTCCATATCTCGAGTAATTTCTAATATTTCTCAAATCTATGCCTAAGGTGGCTCCCTACTGTTTCTTCAAAAGTTGACGAAATGCAAGTTTGAACCACAGAAACTGCTCATGAATACTTTGGAAAAGAGTGAACTGTTATGCATAGAAATGATGGAATAACGTTCAAGGCATCGAATACTGTTAACAGATAGTGTTATCGTCACTGCTATGATAACAGTGACATTTTAGAATGGCTGTAAATTTACATTATTTTAATCCAATTTATTTCAAAATGAGTTCAATGACCCCCCTTTTTTTTCTTTTCTTTTTTTGCATTAAAACGTTTCTTTGAATTAAGTAATCAATAGGAAGATTTAAAAAAAATTATGTAGATCCAATTTTTTGAAAAATAGAGTTCTAAGAATAATTTTTCTTCGATAAAAAACTTGGATCTACAGAATTTTTGCAGCCATTTTGAAACATCACTGTTGTCATAGCATCAGCTGAAACACTTTATCTGTTAACGGTATTTGATGCCTTGAACGTTATTTTATGCATAACATTAGTTTTACTCTTTTCCAAAATATTCATGAAACCTGCATACAACTTTGGAAGAAACAGTAGGGAGCCACCTTAAGCCCAGCATACGCTGAAACAAAGTTTCCGAAACACATTTTCAAAAAAGATTCTGAAACTTGTTTAAAAAAAACATTGCTCTAATCAGGGAAACTCTGTTTCTGAAACAATGTTTTGGAAACTTTTCAGCAACACACAGCCTGGAAACTTGTTTCTGAAATTGTGTTTCATTAACTTGTTTCCGAAATCTTCTCCAGTGTATCATTGTGTATGCCAGGCTTTAGTCATTTGGAGACATAAATGCTTTTGGTGCAGATACAAAAATATTGATGTTCAATAATATTAAGTACATGTTGTACTGTATGCTACAATCTTGGACATAATAATCTTGTAACCAAAGTTTGTATACATGTAAAGTGTAAAAAAACTGTTGGTAAATATATTAATTTGAACAGTGAAACACAGTGGCTAAAAAGTTCTAGACCAGTCCAAAGCCATATGATTCTTCAACAGCAGATGCAATCATCTCATTCATGGTATTTTCATTGTTGATGTGGACTGGCAGTTTGATGGTTATATCACATGTTGAGGCTGTTGGTCTGCATGCACATCCTGGTGGACAACCATGAACAAATTTGACAGAAAACCTTTTGGGGAAGCCTAGTGGAGGTATGTTATAGGATCCTGTAAGCCACTTGATAAAATCTCTCAGCTGGAAATTTGTTGTAGATGTACCTGAAATAAGTTTGAAAGCCAAAATTGTCCACATCGTTTAATGGTGGAATTTGTTGTTTTCAATGTTTTTGTTTTCATGTAGTTGATGTGTTCATGCAGCTAAACTTCAAAGTTGTCAATGTTTCCTATTTCATTTTAGTAAGTTAAATAACTGCATTGTGTAAAGCTCAGTATTTTTCCATGTTCAGCCCACTTGTACTGCACAGTATGTGTCATTTGTGAAGTCATTGTGTCATTTCATTTGAAAATTTGCTAAATTATCACTATGAAACTACCTACCTCCATCAATATTCTCAATAGCATCACAAAAGAACTTGAAAGTGTCTATCTCAGCATTTTTCTTTATTTGAGAAAAACTGTATTCTGCATCCAGATTCTCTAGAAATTCTTCAGCTGTAACCTGAAATGAATTACCAACCCCAAATACTGGTTGCCATATATCAGGAAATCTTCTTACAACTTCTAACAATCCACATCCTTCCATACCATGTGCAATTTGAAGGAGTGCTGGCAGAAATTCACTCATCTGATCCTTCAGACATATTGCCCTACAACCACGAGTAGCCAAATGTCAAATTAGTCAGCATTTAAATTAAATAGACTGCATGCAGTAACTAAAAATGTTTTTAAAAGAAAATGTTGGTTTTGCAGGTCATGTGAAACTCATTTCAGTTTTTTTACATTGACTTACTGCACAATGCCTTTCACAGTAGATAAGGTTTCTTTCTGTGGAATTCCTGTGTAACCTATTTTATCCAGTACATCTAAGATGGCATCACTAGTGAGAAGTTCTTTCACTTGTTCATCGCTTGATGCCCTGGACAACTATAAATTGAGCAAGAAATATAAATTATATTTCTGCATTCCATACTATGCTGCATCTACACCCTTGTTGCCAAATTCAGTAACTGTCCAAATGAATTACAGACATTTCCAAAAGATGTTTGCAATTATGAACCATTACAACAATTTAGTTCATGCAGTGAAACATGTGTTCACAGTTTGATGTTCACACATTATATAATTTTAAACTGAATTAGCCTTCATTATGTGATTTATGAAGCGGGGTATAAATTTGTAGATTTGTGAACATGTATTATAATGCTTCCCGTACAGTACAGCTGGTTTCGGTTGTTTTGGTATGGGTATTTCAATATTCGTTATTTGTTTCATTTTATTTGTATACAGAGTTTTCCAGATTGATATGTAATAAAATAAGTAATTCTAAATTTAATTTGGAGTATTCTGAAATGCAGTTGGATGAGTTGCACTATTGGAAATTCACTGAGAAACTTCTGAAATTGACCTGAATTATCTGAAATTCGCTTGGAGATTTCTGAAATTAACCTGCCAAAGGTTAAGTAACTCTTAGTATCCTACAGTTTCTTGAAAACTAAAAATACAAATTTCAACCACAGAAAGTGCCCATGGATATTTCAGGGGGAAATGAAACTATAAAGTTAGGCATAGAAAATTTTCCAGGACATCAAATACTGTAAGTGTTAATGGATAAAGTGACATCTCAAAATGGCTGCAAATTAACATTTTAAGCAATTTTGCAAACAAGCTCAGTGAGGCAGATCCCCTCAAAATTTTCTTGCATTAATACATTTCTTAAATAGGCAGATTTAAAAATTCTGAAGATCCATTATTTCTAGGTTTTTTAATTCTTTTTAAAAATTTGATCTACATAATTTTTTTAAAATCTGCCTATTACATGTAAATATTTAAAGTTTGAAAAAGGTATTACCTTAAAGTTACATGTATAACCTTAGTTTCATTCAAAAACACATGGCTTTTAGGCAGACATTATTTAAAATTGCCAGCTATACAAGGCTGAAAGGTTCGATCAATAGCATTAATTAGTGAATGTTCAATTAGTTTATTATGCAGCCAAATAATATGTGGTCTAGTTAGAAATAAAATTACACAGTTGGATAGTTGCCAACAAATTAAAATTACCTAGGCTATATTTGGCCTGGATCAGAAAATAATAATTTAAACCCTATGAAAATTATGATTGAAAAACCTCTACAGTATCATCATATCACAAATTTAATAAATCACACTCACACTTGCACAAGCTGATTTGTACTGCTGATTTTTGTTTCCTTCAGTTTAAAGTGATTTACCAACAAGGTAGGCAACTACTGATGGAGCTAAAAAGTTAGGTGCAGGACCACCTTGCACCACAGACATACCCATTATTTCTCCACACGTTTTGAATTCTCCACCATTTATAGCCATAGTTGACAGACAGCACAGGATACCCATTGTTAAAGTACTTGTGTTGCATTACTGTCAACAATTCTGTTGAGAGAATTCAGAGGATTATATGATTAATACTACATGGTTGCAAGTACAATGTAACATGTGAACTATGATGTACTAATCAAAATCAAATCCAAGTGTGCCCCCCCCTGGATACTTGGGGCATTGAAACCAAGAAAATTGAATGGAATTTACAAATCATTTACAAATTGACTTCCAAATCATGATTAACATTTACAAATTAATAATGATTACAGGTAAACATTCATTTTTTAAATTTTCTTTATAATTGGGTAAAGAGTATTCAATAAGTCGACATTTGAAAACATTGAAAATTAATGTGTTGTTGTTTTCAGGTTTCCTTGGAGTGGGGGATTTGCCACAGATTTTAAGCCACACCCACAAGGACTTTGCAGCATATTTAAAGATATCAAAACAAATGCCTTGGATCAGGAGAGGGAGAGGATGAGCACACATAGATTTACAATGATGCACAAATATTTTTTTTGTTTCAATTATTATTTAATTAGTACAGTGTGACATTAACATACCGGTATATCACATTTGGACTGAAAAAGACTAATTTATAATTAAACATTACTTTGCCATATAATTTGCATACAGTACAATATGGGTTATCTATGGGTAGACTAAAATAATACACCAGCTAGTTTCATCTAATAACTACAGTATTTAATATTATGCATGCAAAATAATTGCAAATGATAATAAGGTTAATAATATTCATTGTTACTTACCAGAAAAAAACTCTCGCTTTGGCCCACCATCATCAATGGATGGTTCTCCTGCAAAAACAACTATTAAATTGGAAAGTGGCGTGATTTTACCTTTCCTAGCAGTCTTAAAGTCATCCCAAATAAACTTTCTTCGCACAGTTACACGCTTAGTTTCAGATGACAATCCACTAGCACACTTTCCAATCTGCTCTTTCAGCAATCTCTTGTGCTGAGACACATCAGGCTCAGGCCCTCTCAATTCTTCAACAACAGACACACTATTTTCAAATAAATCTGCTGATTGCTCAGATTCCATCAGCCATAAGGAACAGTTATCAACATGTTCTTCAATTTGCTGTATGGGGAATCGCACAAAACAAATCGGGCATTGTGACACTGACTCAATTGCCATAAGTGGCTGTTGTGGCTTGGGCTCGTCAATTATCAACACTGAACACAATGGTTTCACATCTTTGTTTTCACTGTCTTCTAGAACAGGTGTCTTCACACTGTCTTCTACCTCACACAAGGTGTCCATTCCTTGATGATGTGCATCATAACTTGCTCTGTCAGTGTCAGTGTCAATGTCAGAATCACATTCAAAGCACTCAAAGTCATTCCAGATGCTGGTCAGGTGGTCTGAACACGGGCACAGATACAAAGTAATCCTGGTGTATGGTTTGTCTATTTCTTCTTTATACCTTCTTAGTGTAAACGGCTCGTCGCAACCAGGCAGAGTATTTGCTTTACTCTTGTCGCCATATAGAAGATAATAAAATGTTTTCTTACTGTTTTTTATGATATCTTTATTAAAACGGTGATGTTTCTCTACTGCTTTAGTTAACAGCTCGTCGTACGTTATAGTCGCTGGTACGGTGAGTGGGAGAGTTGCACCTCTCTTAACGCATATTGCTTCATCCTTTATTGACATAATTCCGATGTTGATTTTAACCTCTGGATGTTTCAGCTTTACTGTCGAGTTTCACTCTTTTTCCATCTTTTTTCTTAAAATGTTTGTTCCGATCATCTTCTTTGCGTGCGCGAAATTGGGAAAAAGTGACTGGCGGTGTTGAGGTAGAGGTACCATTCCCAGTTGCACAACTCGAACTACATGTACTCGTGCTTGCACGTTTGCTGTTAGCGTCGCCACTCTTACTACCAGGGATGTTTACTTCTTTATTCCCAGTTATTTTACTTCCACACCCGTGGCAATAATTCGCGTTAGTCACACAAGATTTACCACAACGAGAGCAGAACATCTTACACTAAATTTACATTCTCTCCACTTTGGCACTTTTTCAACATGGCGTCTTCTCTCCAGTCCACCGGGTGCGGCTGCGCACGCATAAATCTGGGTTTTTAATTTGCAGCAACTTTAGTTTTAATTTGCAGCAACTTTAATTTTAATTTGCAGCAACTTTAGTTTTAATTTGCAGCCACTTTAGTTTTAATTTGCAGAAGCTTTATAAGTTTTAATTTGCAGCAACTTTAGTTTTAATTTGCAGCAACTTTAATTTTAATTTGCAGCAACTTTAGTTTTAATTTGCAGCAACTTTAATTTTAATTTGCAGCAACTTTAGTTTTAATTTGCAGCAACTTTAATTTTAATTTGCAGCAACTTTAGTTTTAATTTGCAGCAACTTTAATTTTAATTTGCAGCAACTTTAACTTTAATTTGCAGCAACTTTAGTTTTAATTTGCATCAACTTTAATTTTAATTTGCAGCAACTTTAGTTTTAATTTGCAACAACTTTATTTTTAATTTGCAGCAACTTTAGTTTTAATTTGCAGCAACTTTAACTTTAATTTGCAGCAACCTTAGTTTTAATTTGCATCAACTTTAATTTTAATTTGCAGCAACTTTAGTTTTAATTTGCAAGAACTTTAGTTTTAATTTGCAGCAACTTTAGTTTTAATTTGCAGCAACTTTATTTTTAATTTGCAGCAACTTTAGTTTTAATTTGCAGCAATTTTAATATAATTGCAGCAATTTTAATATAATTGCAGCAATTTTAATATAATTGCAGCAATTTTAATATAATTGCAGCAATTTTAATATAATTGCAGCAATGTTTTTATTAGCAGCATGTCCCTTGTGGGCCACCGTAGTTACTAGCCTGGCTGCAATATTTTGGATTCGCTGTAGTATTCTATTTCACACTGCAACAATATATATCGCATCGCTATTAAGGTATGGGGAGAAAATTCGGCGATGCGACAAGAGCTGCAGTGCAATGTTCAGAAATTGGGTGGGTGGGTGGGTGGGTGGGAAGTCATTTTCACAATAAGTCGGCATCACTATCAGGAATCACGATAAACCTTCCAATATAATACTGGGCTGCATCGCACGCTATGTATCCTACACCACTGTACTTGACCACACTGACAATTTATTCATAGTTTGTTGACCTTTATATGCGATGCTCTAATTTATGCAGTGTGAATAGTATTCTATTTCACACTGCAACAATATATATCGCATCGCTATTAAGGTATGGGGAGAAAATTCGCCTCCCTACCCTTTCTGTAGCTTTCCATGCTTCTGCACACTACCAGGAGACTATTATTGGGCTCATATACCCCAATCCTTACACCCCAAACCTTACACCCCAATTCTTACACCCCAATTCTCACACCCCAATTCTCACACCCCAATTCTCATCCCTTAACACAAGAGACCATTAATGATCGACTGCATGTTGAAGCCTCGTGCAAACTCCCAGCAACTAATAATATATTAAACTCTATCATTGATTTCGTCTTATAACATAATACTTACTTTACGGGATCGACAACGGATACCTAATTCCAAAACTAAACCCACCTAAAAAGAGACTATTGGTTTTCTGTAAAGTTGGACACAGACTGTGCCGTTTGCTATTGCTAAGCATACGTTGGCGTGGAGGAAATGATACATTACATATGGTGCTTAGTCCCTAGCATATGGCGCTTAGTCCCTAGCTCCGCGTGCCAAAGACTCCCCTAGGCTTAAACCCTACGCGCCAATCGTTAATACTTCCTTATAGAAAGAAATCCAAAAGGCTGAGAAACTGTAGAATAGTTCATTCAGTTGAAATATAGCTAGCCGCGGTGATCGAGACGTTATGCGGCAATGTTTTCGTCCGTAGGAAAACCCAGAAAAGTCGAAGACGGCCTCGAACTTCGGCGGAAACATTTTCTTAATCTAAACAAATATATGAACCGATTGTGGGGTGATTACCCAAACGCTCTGATGAATGAGGATATAGTAAAATTGGATAACAAACCGGTGGGAATGTCCGCAGTGACGCGTTAATGTCGCCACCGACAGTGGGGCCCTCCACAAAGTTCAGTCATGTGATGGACGTTTGACCTGCTTGAGCAGTTAGTATAACTTCAGTTTAGGAGCAAATGAAATATGATACGCCCATTAACAATGTACAAGTTGGCATAAGAAAATACATCATATAAAATAAGACAACAGCAAAATCTATAATAAAACAAGGAGAAAAAGGAGGAACCTACCGTCAGTGGAGAAGTGACTGTCCTGACCCAGTAAACTGGGAGGGTTGATTGAGGTACCCCGTTTTCAGAACTACCAAGACTCCATGACGGGAACTCCGCCTACCGTTAAACCTATACGACGTAATAAAGGGCACAGCAATTAACGTTGCGCCGTCATCTACTAGGGACTTTAAGATCATTTTAGCAATACTGGGGTGTTTGGGAAGTCATTAACTAGCTTCAAATACCAAATAAATATAATAGCCAGTTAACCGTGACTTCTTTAAATTGCAGAACTTGTCTTGCCTTTTAACCGCCGTCGTCGTTGAGGTTGACGTCGTAGATCTTAAAGTCCCCATTGTCAAACCCAACAGAGTAACGTATTATTAAGATAATCAACATAGAACCGATGTCGCACAGGCCCGTTAGGGCTGCATCACATTGTAAACAACTTGTAAAATTTCGCCCATATTTCAGAATACAACTCTGAACTGCATAGCACAAAAACCGGTGAAAGCACACCCTGGTGAATTCTTGCCCATGCAGCAATCGACGACCTTCACCCGCACCCATTGGGTCATATTAGAAGAGGAAGTTGTATCACAAACCAGCAACTGGAGACTCCTCTCCCTGGCAAAGCCTTGCCCGGTAATCCATAAAGGCATAAACCTCACGTTGGCTTGAGCCACCAGGCAGAGGGAGTCATTCCAACAAACACTGGCAAAATCTCACCCTGGAAAACCTTGACTGGTAATCGATGAACCTCACGGGAATAACATGCATTTGGGATCATCCCTCAACCCATCTGGTCAAGGAAGTCATTTCGCAACCAACTGGAAAAAATCTCGCCCTGGCAAAACCTTGCCGGTAATCGAAAAACCTCACGGGAATAACATTTGTGATCATCCCTCGAACCATCTGGTCGAGGAAGTCATTTCGCAACAAACAACTGGCAAAAATCTCGCCTTGGCAAAACGTGGCCGGTAATCGAAAAACCTCACGGGAATAACATTTGTGATCATCCCTCGAACCATCTGATCGAGGAAGTCATTTCACAAACAACTATCAAAATCTCCGGTTATCGATAAACCTCACGTGAATAACATTTGTGGTCATCCCCTGAACCATCTGGTCAAGGAAGTCATTTCACAAACTGGCGAACTTATCTCGCCCTGGCAAAACCTTGCCGGTAATTGATGAACCTCGCGTGAAAAACATTTGTGATTATCCATCGAACCATCTGGTCAAGGAAGTCGTCACACAAACAACAGGCGAGATCTCGCCCTGGCAAAACCTAATTGCCGGTAATCGATAAACCTCACGTGAATAACATTTGTGATCATCCCCCGAACCAGCTGGTCAGGGAAGTCATTTCCCCAACTGGCGAAATCTCGCCCTGACAAAACCTTGCCGGTAATCGGTGGGCCTTGCGTGAAGAGCATTTGTGATCATCCCTCGAGCCATCTGGTCAAGGGAGTCATCTCACAAACAACAGACGAAATCTCGCCCTGGCAAAACCTAATTGCCGGTAAGCGATGAACCTTGCGTGAAGAAAAAAAAATTGTGATCATCCCTCGAACCATCTGGTCAAGGAAGTCATCTCACAAACAACAGACGAAATCTCGCCCTGCGAAAACCTAATTGCCGGTAAGCGATGAACCTTGCGTGAAAAACATTTGTGATTATCCGTCGAACCATCTGGTCAAGGAAGTCATCTCACAAACAACTGGCGAAATCTCGCGATCGCCCTGGCAAAACCTTGCCGGTAATCGACGAACCTCGCGTGAAAAACATTTGTGATCATCCCTCGAACCATCTGGCCAAGGAAGTCATCTCACAAACAACTGGCGAAATCTCGCCCTGGCAAGACCTTGCCGGTAATCGATAAACCTCACGTGAATAACATTTGTGATCATCCTTCGAACCATCTGGTCAAGGAAGTCATTCCCCCAACTGGCGAAATCTCGCCCTGACAAAATCTTGCCGGTAATCGATGAACCTTGCGTGAAAAACATTTGTGATCATCCCTCGAACCATCTGGTCAAGGAAGTCATCTCGCAAACAACAGACGAACTTGCAGGCAAAACCTTGCCGGTGATCGATGAACCTTGCGTGAAAAACATTTGTGATCATCCCTTGAACTATCTGGTCAAGGAAGTCATCTCACAAAGAACTGGCGAAATCTCGACTGGCAAACCTTTACTGCATTGTGATCGATAAACCACACGGGGATAACATAGTTGTGTTCATCCCCGTGGTACGTGGACGAGGAAATCATTTCACAAACAACTGGAAAAACCTCGCCCATTAGCGCTGATCAATAGACAAAGCTCAATGAACAACACGTGAAGAACAAACTTATGATAATCCCTCGAACCTTGTCGCTTTAATGCTTTAATGAAATACTCCTAAATCAGTGTTATTACACTATACTAGGAGGTTTACAGGTACATAACTAAAATTATATATTATAATATAGTATATATGATATATATCAAAACAAAGAAAAAGGAGGAAAAAAACAACAACTAATAAATGATTTAAATATACAAGTAATAAGAAACTAAAATACAAAATCAATCAATAAGATGGATGACAGAGGGACTTAATTGTAGGCATAGCGGAGGTTTTGAAGCTTGGAATACTAGATACAGACGAGAGATTACTATATGGAATCTGATTCCACGTAACTATTGTTCTAGGATAAAATGAATACTTATATATGTTATTACTGCATTGGATCTGACGAAAAGGAGAGGTGTTAGGCAACCTGGAAACTCTACTTAAGAGGCACACCTCCTTAGGGAAACTAATACCTACAAGACCTTGCTGGATCTTATAAAACATGGTGGCTTGATACAGTAATCTACGTTGCTCAAGTGAGTCCCAGCCTAAATGATCAATCATAGGAGAGATATGGCTAGCTCCAGAGTAGTCGCTATGAGTAAATCTAGCAGCCCTGCGCTGTATCATCTCGATGTTATTAATATTCCTTTTAGTGTAAGGATTCCATACAGAGCAGGCATATTCTAGTTGGGGACGCACAAGACTAGTATAAGCCCTTGACTTAACTTTCAAGCTACAATCACTAAGGATTCTCCTAAGTAGGCCAAGAGTACTATTTGCCTTTTTACATATATTGTCACAATGCTTATTCCAACTTAAATTATGGCTTATAGTAATACCTAGGTATTTGGTAGTGGCTACTCTATTAATGGTTTGATTATTCATAACATAATTGAAAGACTGAGGTGCACGTTTGTTTGCAATGCCTAAATGATAGCATTTGGAGAAATTAAAATTGAGTTGCCATTCGTTGGCCCATTTAGTTAAGTTATCAAGGTCCTCTTGTAAAATGAGGTGATCAGTAAGCATCGATTTCGGTCGATCAGGCCGTGTGCCCGACAAGGTATTCTAGTTGTTAACCGAGGAAGAAAGCAAAGAAGATTAGAAAAATAAGAAAAATACCTCTGCCTCGGAAATATTTGACACGCTTCAGGTGTTCCAGCCTTTATGTCGCTCGTGTGGCAAAACCCGACAACCATCAACATATATAGAAATTAAACTGTAGTAGACCTTGTTTAGAAGGCCATAAGAGCTTGCCTTGCTGTAAAATACTGGCTAAGGCTAGGCTGCAACATAGAAGCACATGTTGTGGAGTCGCTGTACTTGACCACACTGACAATTTATTCATAGTTTGTTGACCTTTATATGCGATGCTCTAATTTATGCAGTGTGAATAGTTTATTTATATCACTAGCAGGAAGGCCATATAGGAGACTGTTACAGTAATCCAACTTTGATGATATATAGTATATATAGTATATTATACAGTATATAGTATAGGTACACAAGTTAGTTTCTACTAAAACAATTAGATTATTCGCTGTCAATTTCTAATGAGATGATAGTTGACTCGAGCTCCGCTCTCGTCAACTATTCACTCATAGAAATTTCGAGCTCATAATCTAATTGTTAAATACTATATATACTCTATATACTCTATATACTCTATATACTCTACATACTCTATATACTCTACATACTCTACATACTCTATATACTCTACATACTCTACATACTCTACATACTCTACATACTCTACATACTCTACATACTCTACATACTCTACATACTCTACATACTCTACATACTCTACATACTCTACATACTCTACATACTCTACATACTCTACATACTCTACATACTCTACATACTCTACATACTCTACATACTCTACATACTCTACATACTCTACATACTCTACATACTCTACATACTCTACATACTCTATATACTCTATATAATATATAATATATAATCCCCGAGCCGGGTGAGGGTGCTAATCTCGACACGCGTGGAGTTCATTTTACACGCGTGTAGAAAAAGCAAGGCAGACGAAAATCTGGAAGCTGTTTTATATATATATATATATATATATATATATATATATATATATATATATACGTCGTAGGGTGTCGTGCGGTAAGAATTGTTGTACTGGTGACTGACAATGAAGCACCACAAAATTTTAAACTAAATCTATGGCTATATTTTGCGAAACGAAAGAAACGAAATGGAGCCCGCTCTACTAAAACAACAAACGGCGGTTTAATATATCTTGAAGAGAAACCAGAAAACCTGAAGATACTAAAGACACTAAACGCTTTGTGGTAACTCAGGTAGGGGATTTGTATATTTATTTTGCTGATTGGATTCATTGTATTAAGTTCCACGACCGGCAATACGTTTAAATAAAAGCCCTTTTATAGTCACTCGTCCGTTAAACTTAATCTAGCATCTATTATATAAAGTTTAATACATTGTGTTGTTTTCATGTTTTCGCTTAAACCTAAATGATATGCAGCTCCACTTATATTCGTGCTTACCTTTTTAAAAACTTATCCGGACGTGGTGTTTTTCATTGACTGTGTATATGCACTTCTTATTATTTATAATACTCATGGGCCGACTTTGCCGATTTTCTAGGCAGTATTTCCAAATTTTCGCCAGAAACGTTGTCTGTTTAATATTTCTTTCTGGAATCCGATTCTACTGAATTGTTTTTATCTCAGACTTTATATTATAAATGTAGTTTTGGAACTGTTAACTTTTAATTCTGCCTTTGCAAAACATGTATGCAGAACAGCAGAGGGAAGCCATTTAAAGACTTGCTAAAAATAATTCCCTTGGAAACCTATAAACAATGAATATATGTTTTACAGCTATAGTTCAATTAAGGAAACCTAAGTTTTGCTTTCAAATGTTCAATTTTTAAATCAGAAATCTTAAAGTAAACAGTTAGTCACCCTATAAATGCATATCAGGAGGGCTTTAATATTTTAATCAGGGGGTGTGTGTTTCAAAAATACATATAAAATTTAAAGATGATCTGTGTGTCATTAATACAACAAAAACAGAAATTAAGGGAGGGGGGGGGGGGGGAGTGGGGTTAAAAAATGCATATAAAGCAGGCGAGGGGTTGTTGCATTCATGTATTTCTAGTATAATATAATTATATATAATTTTTCTCTTTACCTGTTGGTTGACCTTTTACATGGTGACAACTCTGCTTGAGACCATCTCTTCGAAGTCTTCATTACTTATAATCTCTCCTGCTATACTATTGCTTTCTTCTGATGCTTGCTCCATCTATATATATGTATATATATATGTATATATAATTATAAACAGTATAAATTAAAAGTACTCTGTGACTCAAAGTCCTCTTCAGACCATCACAGGCTTCAAGAAAAGTGGGATCTGTCAACAAAATGTATACAGTACAGTATATGGCACTTATTTTTGAGCGCACATGAATGGTTACTACTAACAGTAATGCAGGTAATTTAAGCATGCTATTTCCTACTGAAATTTAAAAATCTCTAAAAATCATGAAGATCACTTTTGAAGAAAATATACGAACTGAGTTAGTATTTGGCAAAGCCGCAAAGGTACTGTAAGACAGTAATGTTCAGCTGTTTATAATCACCTCAATTGGAGTCCTTGGATGCCGACCAAACATGAGAAAGAATGGGCTATACTTGGTAGAACCTTGTTTCTGGGTACGGATTGAGAAGGCAACCTCATCTAAAAACTTATCCCAGTCATTTTGGTGCTCGTTGACCAATTTGGCAAGTCGCACCTTCAAAGTTTTATTAGTACGCTCATCAAGACCATTGGTTTGGGGATGATAGGCACTTGTTACAGATCATTTTATATTGAATGCTTCACAAACTGCTGTGTTGACCAATTTAAAAACAATTTCAAATCTTGAACCAAAGTAACAAAGGAATTAAATGTTCAGCAGTCTGTACTAATAAAATACCAATAAAATAAATCCACCATCCAAATATTACATTACCTTGGCAACAAATTCACGGCCCTGGTCAGAAGTCTGTAAGGGGCACCCCACCTATGAAAAAAGTAACAAAAATAATAAATAAAGTAGAGTTCCATGATATTAAAGTAGAGTATAATTTCATAATACAGGTGTAAGTTATTAGGTTATTGAACCAATCATAGTGACTTCAGTGTGTTGTCAAACAAGAACAATCTAGAAAGCATTGCTGTCTTACCTGCAAACAAAGGTTTTAATACATGATGCTATACCAGCAGCAGCTTTTTCCTTCAGTGGATAGAAATCAACAAATTTCGTATAATAATCCGTGAAAGTTAGTACATACTTAAATCCAGCTTCGGTTGTTGGAAGTGGTCCTAAAAAACAGAGTGTACTTTGTGCTATAAATTGCACACATATTGTGTTCATATTGGCATGATGGAGAGTATAGTCAGGGTAGAACAACCCTTAAGGCTCCTAAATTATTCTTGTGTCATTGATATTTTCCAGTCAAAATCCATGGTCTCTACACATGGTATTTTCCAGCAGTCACAATATTCATCAGATGCAGGACATGTACATACATGTATTTCTTTGTGGGGGAAAATTTGGAAGTAATTTAGTCGTTGGGCTTAATTATGGCACACATGTCAACGAGTATGGTGGACACCTCTGTCAACAGGGAATAGAATCACCTCATTCTTAAAAAAAATCCCATTCAATTTGTTAACAAACAACAAATACATACTAAATCTGCACCATTTTATTTAGATTGCATACACTGTGTGTACACGAGGTAGTATATAGCTTTATACATTGCACATTCAAATAACATGATCAGTTGCGTCGGAGCGACACTAAAAGTGGGGGCACCCAAAACTTTTAGGGGGGTCCGGGGCATGCTCCCCCGGGAAATTTTGAAATCTAGAGTCTCTGAAATGCCATTCCCTGCATTTTAGGACAAGGATTTACAGAATTTTAAAGGTCCAAAAACGTCCCTTGATGAATGATGGGTAATGTTGTATGGCATTAGTCGGATAAAAACACCAAAGTGAGTATCAGATTCGAATGTTTGATTTGGACCGAAAGGAGTATTTAAATAGTTATTGTAATAACCATTTAAAGTTATAAGAGTTCCATTTAGATTCAAACATACTGTACCTCCCTCCTCCTCTGAGACTAAAAATGAACAACTGGGTAATTCTTTATCGGAGTCTTCTTCTTCTTTATCATCCTCAATGGCCAATTATATGATATTTTTGCAAACATTGCCAATTAGTTAGCCAAGCATTAAGTACATGTACACTGTAGGAAAATGTACCTGAGCCCCTGATAAAACCCCACAATCCAAAGGTTGTTCGTTGGGTTCAATCCCCGTTTAAGTTGAGCTCAGGATCGTTTTCCTGAGAAATTACAGCAGGGCTGCTCTAATGTTTTCTTTCGAGGGTCAAACAAAGAATTAGGTTTTTTTTTCGAAAACAGACAAGGAAGTTCAGTATGCATACTTTATTATTGCTTGTAACCTCGTCATAAGTTCAAGTATTAATAAAGTTACATATTCATGAATGATAATCAGAGTACATGTAATCAAAGGTACTGTAAGTCAATGTACAGTATTATAAAAGGACTGGCTCATGTTTAGCTTGCTATCAGTCAACTGGCTCCAAAGAAAGTTATTGTGAGTAATCTAATTGATTACCATTGATCCCAGACTTCTGATTGTCACACGATTTTTGGGCCGTACAGTATCTGTATGGGCTTTGGCTGTGACTGCCTGATTCGGTTAAATTATTTTCACTTTGCTGTTTTTGACGTTTTACGTTTTTCTTGGTACAGTATAAATCTTATCAGGGGTTGTTGTTTTTTTACATAAGTAGGCTTATTCAACGGTTGGGCGGTGCTCAAGGGACTGATCCAGCCCACCGTTTTAACAGGCCTGAATTACGATAATTAAGCTGCAATTAAACAATTCATAATTAACGTCTATTAACTACGCTCTACCTTTTTTGCCCATAAGAATTATATTTATATAGGTTAATTGTATTCAGTACTGTACAACTTAAAATAAGTTTTTCAAACTTATTAATTCATAACAAAAACACAGCAAAATCAGACTGTAATTGGTCTTGATACCGTGGTGAAGAACCTCCACGAATTAACCATTTGACTCCCAAAATGACTAAAACAGGCCACTATTATTTTACTATGTCGAATGTCAGACAATTTTACTTGCCTTTACCCTCTGCATGTACTGTAGGAGACAAAGGGTTAATAATTTTGAATTTTCTATTCAAATACTGGTTTGTTTGAGAAGTTTGTTTGGTTAAACATAGCTATTGCCGTACTTACATGATTACACGTATTTCCCAATATTTTGTTATATTGATAACACAGTAAATTGTAATAAACACTTTATCATACTTCAAACTGTACATATACTATACATGTATATTGTAATATGTACATTGTTATTTGTACACGCAGTAAACAAAATGTCCCATAAAAATTTAAAGAGATAAAAAGTTACCTTCACAATTGTTGTTGATGACGGGGATGCTCCTTTTGAACATGATTTAAGGTGACCACGAAGCTGGTAAAGTGGTATTTGAATACCACACTCATAATATTCCTGCTTTTCCACATTCTGATCATCAACCTTTCAAAAAAGAAAAAAATTAAGTATAGGTTAGTTACCGAGAAGGAGGTAACCAAGTAGGCCAAGGTAACTAACTTTAGCTTATTTACCGCCCTCAAGTAGTTTAGTCATGATACAGACGATATTTGTCGTTATTTAACAAAAAGTACTATTCTAGACGTAGTTTTAAAGCGATAGAGTAGGTGGTAAAAAGGTTGAGAAATTAAGATGTTCTGTATGCAAGGATTCAATCAATCGCTGGATATTTAGATGCTCGAAGACAAGTTTAAATCCCCAATTGCGAATGAATCGCCAATAGGAAAAAGTTTAAAAAAGATGACAGACATCAACAGGAACGTTAGTTACACTTACTCGGTTCAAGGGCTTTTTCGTTTACGAATTTTGTCGCGCGATGTGACATCTCTATTGTCAAAATGGAATAGATTGGAATTAGTTCCACTCGAAAGCTCATAAAACAAAAGAAAAAGGTCGCTTCACGCGACAAAATTCGCCAGTGGAAAACCGGCTTAACGTAAGTTCTCACAACGTAAGTTCTCACAACGTAAGGTAAGGTCTCACAATGTAACGTAAGGTCTCACAATGTAGCCTAAGGTCTCACAATGTAACGCAAGGTTTCACAATGTAACATATAAGGCTTCATAACGCAAGGTAAGGTCTCGCAAGGTAAACTCTTGCAATCGACATATATCGTCTTTCAGCCTAGAGTAACAGTTTTCACAGCATAGTAGATTTTACGTTTTACAATTGAACTAACATGTTAAAGCGAAACATAACATCTTACAACGGATATCAAGCAACACAGCTTTCTTTACGTTTAAAAAAGACAACACAGATGTGTAGAGAATATAAAAGTTAGGTCTGACGTTCATATTACCATGCCATAACTGATCAGTTTAAACAGGCAGTTTTCCTTATGAAAGGGCCTGTTAATTATCCAGCGCAAAATCACTGCATGCAAGCACATTCGCTTTTGTGACGTTCTCAAAATTCATATCCTCAGGGGGGACATAAATATGTGTATTCGAACAAGAAATTTTTCAAAAAAAAATGCGAAGCTGTTTTTGAGCGGTAATTCAGACCATGTGATCGCGATAATCAATGGTCACGATTGCAATAAAGGATTTATCATCGTGACTGAAGTGTTTTAGACAAACTCTGTGATAATGAACTCAGTATCTCAGTTTTCTTAGGCAACCTCTGTGATCTTGAACTAAGTAAGTAAATAACTGATGTAGTTACATGTACCTCTGGTTCGGTAGCTAACCTATACTTAGTACAAAAGGTTTAAGTTCAATAAATTGTTATTGCTTTCCTGTCTGAATTAGAATAGGTATAGTACATGTACTTATTAATAATAATATTTTATTTTATGTATGTATTGCCATATAATAATATATTGTAGGGAGACCCCTCAGACATCAATGGGTTAACCAAAGTTCGAGTTAAATTAATTATCAATATTGTTAGCATCCTGGCTTAAACTTTAAATCATTTTTTCACTTGTACTTGTGTCAAAACTTGCATAGTAAATAATATAAATTATAATTGATTAGTAAATATCACTCACTTGTATGTTCTCTGTCACTTGTGGCTCCATAGATAGGTTCCTTTGAATTGGCAACACGTAAATTATTGCTGATTTGATTCCATAATCAAACTTCAAAAAAGGGATTCTGTAACCAGTAGCTGGAGGTTTGATATATATTAGATCTTTGCCAGTCCCCTGCCGATATAGTTCAAACCCACCAGCCACTTGTAGTTTACTAAAATGATGGTACAATTCTTCTTGTATGTGCTTGAAGTCTCCCCTTTTGTTTTTAAAAACAATTGTCCTTTGGCCAAGACCAGCCTCACGAAGCTCTTGCTTGTATGCTGTTGATGGGACTTTTCGCTGATTTTTGTCACTTAGGACACAAAAGTCATGTGTCCAACTTTCTTTTACTTTGTAAGGCTGAAAACGAGAACTTCCTTTACTTTTTTTTGAATTTAATGTAGTTTGATAAGCACGCTTACAACCTTGGTAGTTCCCTGGCCAGGATTCTTTTGCAGCTCCAGATTTTGAAGTACTAGGCCCACTGGTAGATAACGAGGTAGATTGGTATTGTCCTGAAGGCCCGGGCAAGGAATTACTTGCAGGTCTATATGTTGAAGTGCTATGTGTATTGGCATATAATGACGTAGACTGGGATGGTTCTGAAGGGCCAGGGAATATATTCCTGCAATACAATAACAGATAAAAATTTTAAAATCTTGACATTGTGAATCAACACAACTGTAAACATGATTAGATTTAACATTTATGATACATTAAATATATTACAGTCTCATGATTACATGTACTATAAATACAAATATTATAATTATGAATATACATGTAACTATATATTCATAATTATAAAAATTATTAGAATACAAAACTACTAGTAACATGATTATTGTAAAATTATCAAAGTAGTTTTATTATATACATATTGATTTTTTCATGAAATTTTTCAACTATTTTTATTGCCCTAGTTCACTCAATATTTGATATTTTTGTATGAAATTTGTACAGTGTATTCCTTTCATGCTTTAGCGTCATATCAATAAATATTGTAATCACAAAAAAACAACTTTGGCAGTTGGGTTTTCTCAGAGATGGTCACATTTTTTAAGGTGGCTGCATATAGTTTTATGATTGTGTGCAAGCTGCTTGCTAATTTGGCAGGAAATGTACTGGTAATCTGGAGATTTTTATGGCAGCACACATTAAAAATATGCAAAAATAAATGCATATATCTTCTGTTTTCTTTGGTAACTTTTACACAGTTGAAAAAGAAGCTTATATCAGTTATATGTTTTTAATTGTTCTTCTTTTTTCCAAAATTGTTACTTTTTTCCAAAAAAAAATAAATTCAGACAAATTTTGCAAAACCATCCATTAGACATCAATCCAATAGTTATTTTGCACTTTAAATTTTCTTCAAAGCAATACCCCCCAGGACTATACGTTTAAAGAAATTTCACTGAAGGAAACTTCAGAAATGGTAGGAAAAGTATAAAAAATATTAAAAGGTCTTGTATGCTTTAGGTTTATTGTTGCCATGGTAACAATCTTTTATAGGTAAACAACAACATATTTATGAGAATATTGATAAACAATCCCTATTTTACGAGACCTACAGTACACAAGCCCTTTTTAAAAATGCAAGATTTTTAAGTGCTTGATAAAACATTGAACCATACATTTTTAACTTTCATAAGTTCATGATCACCTCGGTTTTCTTTGATGTACCGTGGTTGTTTATTTATAATAATTACTCCCAACTATGCATAAATCAAGTTAATTGCCCTGGGCTAATATATATTAGCCTGGGGCATTAACTTGATTTATGCGTGGTTAGGAAAATAAGCGTTAATCAATTGTCATGAATGTGATAAAGGATTTGTTGCGACTGAAGTGTCTTTAGACAACTCTGTGATAACGAACTCAGTATCTCAGTTTTCTCAGGCAATCTCGGTGAACTTGAACTCAGTAACTATGTAAGTTACCTCAACCTTGGCCCTTCAGGCCTTGGTAAAAATGTAATGTAGTTACCTCGGATTCAGTAACTAACCTATGCATGTACTTATTTCATACTGGGTTTTTTTTGCTTTTTCACTAAAATTTCAAATTTGCACTATGAGTTTTTGGGCAAAAATCTTAAATCTTCTCGACTTGTATTTTTGACACGAATACCGCTCCATAACGTTTGATCATAATTCTCTGCCCCATGGTCGCGCTTTTGAACACTTCATTAAAAAAAATTCAAATCTCCCACCTTTTGCCCAGCCTCCCCACCTTCGAGCTTAACGCTGATTCGTGCAGTGACTAGAGTTCTTTGCAGAGTTCTGTCAACAAGAATGCCAACTGAACTGTTCTGAGTGTGCTCATAATACAATGTCTTCACACATTTAGCCGTACTTGTCCTGATCACCTCATTCGCAGTACTTTATGTAAGCATATTCACCTGGTAGCTAGCGATGAACACACTGATGTAGCAAGCAGAAGAAAGGAACAGTTAGGAATGCTTGCTAATAAAGCAAATAAACAGAATAAGTGTTCACCATCTTGCATACAAGAAAAAAAAATGCAAGTAAAAAACATATTACTGCAGTTAATAACACAACTAGTGGAAACATGCAACAACCACGATGCCTTACAGACACTGAATATTGGACTTCCTGGGAGACAATTTCTTTTTGAGTCAATGGGAAAAGATCAACCATTGTCAGAGATACCTACAGTGCAGAACAATCCATCAAACAGAAAAATTAATATTCAAAGACATTTTTTCTCCACTAAGAAAAAGAGAAAAAGAAGCAGCAATGTCAGATATGCCAAGCCCACATATGATGTGAAGAGAACTCTATTTTCAACCAATAGTAAAATGCTTAAATTGAATTATTCTACAATATTCACTTACATGTAAATATATGATCTTATAAATATTTATATCTTTATTTAGGTGACGTTGATGATGATGATGATATCTGGCTGTCACTACAGTACTGCAAAAAAATTGAAGAGGTAGACATGGTCCAGTAGGTCAATTCATATCATATCAATTCTAATATTATTTAATCATCATCAATTTAATATCATTACTAAATGATATACAAGTGAACTAATATTTACTTGGTGTATTTGTTTGTTTGAAGGAATTGTGCAGGAATCTTTGAGGCACCTGATGGGGATTGGTATTGCAGTATTTGCAAAGATTCAGCTGGAGACTAATTTATATAGGACAGGTCTACAAATCAATACAAAGGAATTATCAAAAATTTAGGACATAAATGAACTTGACTTTGTTAATGTTGTAGATTAAATTAAGTGTACATCAAGTTACGGTGATACAATTTATTTAATAATTATACTAAGTGTATGTATATTCATTATTACTTGAGTGTACTGTAAATAATTAGCCCACACCAATTATTGTGTGTTTTAGAGACCTGCCAAAAAAATGAGTTTGGTAAAGTGACAAAGTGGAAAACTGCTGAGATTGAGTAACAGAATACAGTACTGAACTCAACATCTTGGGAATTTATGCTCAGAAGACAATGGAATGTTTTTGTTTGTATTTTGAAACCACAATTAAAAAATTATTGGATTCAGCTTACGTTTAATATCCAGACTTCCTCAGATAGGGATTACTGTTATACCAAAGCCAAACGAAACATGATTGAAAATGTGTGCTTGACCAGTCACAGACCTGGTCAAGACTATCAATTATAGACCTGGAGTGAGGGGTATTCCACAAAAAATTACCCCAAGGGATGAAATATCCTGAGGATGAGGCCCGATAATTATACATGTTTTCACAACTGCTGTTTCCTTTCAAATCATGAAGCTACTTCAATCTCAACAACAATCTAATCTAATTGGTAATTTCAGAGCCTGTTCGCAGGCGAGTGGGGTATTTGAGTTTTGACATACTTTGGGTGACATCTATAGGCAAGCGGGGTATTTGAGTTTTGAATACCCAGGTGATATACACTAGTGGAATATTCGAGGTCTGGAAGTAATTCATTAAAATTTTTGCCAAAGAATGGCAAAATACGAAAATCGCCATTCAAAATGGCCGCCAAGCAAGAAGACCTACGATCGAGGTCTCCGTCCGTCCGTACGCAACGCAACGTACACTTTATACCTTTTTTAATCATGCACAACATATACTTACCCAATTTAGAAAAACAACTAAAAAGTCTGAGAGCTTCACCATAAACCTCACATGTAATATTTACTGAAAATATGTGAAATTTTATACATTTTAGAAATTTAAAAACACCTTCAGAAAAAAAAATTCTCAAATCCATGTTAATAGTTCAAATGTCTTAAAAATTACATCACATCATGATACTGATGTGATAAATCATAATAATTTCTTGTGATAATCTCTTGTGTGATACTGGCCAATGCTGAGACAGTCGATCTACGCTGAGAGGACGTGTTTGAATGAGCTCCGTATCCGAATTTTGAATTTAATCAAAGCTCAGCTGATTAACCCTAAGCACCTATATACGACATGTCTAGTGGTCGCCGATCTAAGTCATCTAAGAAAAACTTAAAATCCACAAGTCCACCGCTCTTACCAGTGGAATCTGTCAGTGAAGACGAAGACGAAAATGGCGGAAACGAGTTTGTCACAAAGTCGAACGTAGCCGAAATGTTGAAGGTACAAGAGTCAATGTTCCGATCTCTCTTTGTTTCAATGCTGAACAACGTTAACAAGAGACTCGATGATCTTGTTTGTACAGTGTCTGCTCTGAAATCCCGTCTAGAGTTTACTCAACACGAAATGGACGACATGAGACTAATTCGGGATAAATTCAAGAAGGTTGAAAATGACCTCGGTGCCGTGCATGACGATATTGTTTCTCACACCGGCAAGCTTGAATACATGGAAAATCAAAGCCGTCGAAATAACATTAGAATTGATGGCATCCCTGAACAGGGAAACGAAACGTGGGAGGCATCTGAGGTGAAAGTGAAGGAAACCATACGTGAGGCCCTGAAACTTGACGAAGAAATCGAGATAGAAAGAGCTCATCGTACCGGTAGGCGAACTCGGAGACTAGCAAGTGGTGAATCAGTCCAATCTCATCGTACTATTATCTGCCGTCTTAAAAATTGGAAGCAGAAGGAAAGCATTCTAAAGGCAGTTAGACGCGAGAAGCCAAACGGGATTTTCATTAATGAAGACCTGGCGAAGAAAACAATCGAAAGACGGAAAGGCCAGATGCCCAAGCTAAAGCAAGCCAAAAAAGATGGGAAGATAGCGTATTTTGTTCTTGATAAACTCATTATCAAAGACAGGCCTGTATAGTCAACGCAAATCAGATAAGTAATTACACTACAGTATAAATTATTTATATGGCTTGTGTTGGTTTAGAACATTTGCCTTCTAGTCATTTGGATGATGATGAATTTACAATCGCATTTTTCGAGCTTGCAAACGGTCGTTTACGTCTATCGGATGATAATTATCGAGTATGAAATTTAATCCACTACTAACTTGTGGACAAAAGCATCTAGCCTTTTCATCTGATCTAGATCCCGATGTGAATTATTATTCTGGTTTGCATGATTCTGACTACTATATAGAAGATCAATTTAATGAATGTTTTTCACAAAACTTTTCAAACTCAAATTGTTTATCATTTCTACATTTGAATATACGCAGCCTATCCCATAACTTATGTGGCTTAACTAATTTATAGACAAATATAAACACCAAATTTTCTATGATTGGTGTCTCTGAAACATGGCTCCAAAACTCTTCAAATTTGGTAGACATTGATGGTTTTAATTTCGTACACAATGATCGAGTACACAAAGTTGGAGGCGGAGTTGGTATTTATATATCTGCAGAATTAGATTTCAAAATACGCCCTGACTTAGCATTTCCAAATCAACTCTGTACGGAATCCTTGTTTATTGCAGTTCGAAGATCCAATGAAAAAAACGTAATAGTAGGTATTGTTTATAGACCGCCAAATCAAAACCCAGCAGACTTTGTCGGTGACCTTAATCTCGTTTTAGCAAATATTTCTAAAGAAAACAAAACGTTTTATTTTATGGGAGATTTGAATCTTAACCTAATTAACCATTATTGTCATCAACCAACAAGTGAATTTTTAGATTTAATGTATTCAAATATGTTTTCCCCTTGATTACGCGTCCCACAAGAATAACTGCACACAGCGCTACATTAATTGATAATATCTTTACAAACAATTTAGACAGCGATTCATTTAATGGTCTTTTGTTTACCGACATCACAGATCATCTACCAATTTTTTCGGTTTACCGCACTAATGACTTCAACAAAAGGAAAAATAACAGTCGGCAATCCGTTTATCGTGACAAAAGCGAACACAATATTCTCCAATTTAAGAATAAGTTAAAAGACATCGATTGGTCTGATTTAAACAATCATAATAATGATTCTTCTCGTGCTTATGATTTTTTCTTACAAAAGTTTACCGCGACCTATAACTCGTGCTTCCCAATAAAAAGATTAAATATAAAAACATTATTAGAAAACCATGACTTTCTCGCGGTCTTTTAAAATCTATAAATAAAAAAAATAAACTCTATAAACAATATTTAGCTAAGTTGACAATCGAAACCGAGATGAAATATAAGGATTATAAAAACAAATTAACTCATACACTACGTATTGCTAAGAAACTTTATTATGAGAAAAAACTTGAAAATTCTAAATCGAACATTAAAAGTACTTGGAAAATTTTAAATGAACTGCTTAACAGGAAAAAATGTAAAAATAAATTACCGTCTGTATTCAGAACTGATAATCAAGTAATTTCTGACCCGGCTGACGTCGCTAATCGTTTTTGTGGGTTTTTCTCCAGTATCGGTCCTAATTTACAAAAAACATCCCTGCTTCTTCTAAAAATCTTAGTTATTTCATGAAAGGAAACTTTTCTAATTCTTTTTTTTTCGATGAAGTCAATCAACCTGAAGTTGAGGATTTGATTAATGGCCTTCGTACTGGTATCGCTGCTGGGTTTGACAACATTCCTGTTAATATAGTGAAAGAATCTGCATATATAATTTCATATCCTTTAATGCATATTTTTAACATAGCCATTCGATCTGGCACATTTCCCGACCAAATGAAAGTAGCGCGTATCATTCCTATTTTTAAATCAGGCGACCAAGATTTATTCACAAATTATCGTCCAATATCTGTATTACCGGTTTTTTCAAAATTACTTGAAAGAGCCGTTTATAATCGTTTTATGAAATATTTAATCAAGCATAATATACTCTTCAAAAACCAATACGGATTCAGAAAAAATTATTCCACATCTTACGCCTTACTAGACCTGTATGACAAGATATCAGATGCTATTGATATTAAACATTATACCATTGGCATTTTTCTTGATCTCTCTAAAGCGTTCGATACTGTGAATTTTGACGTCTTATTTGATAAATTGGAGCATTATGGTATTCGCGGTTTGGCTCTGGATTGGGTTAAAGATTATTTTTCAAGGAGATTTCAATATGTCCAATATAATGACTGCTGTTCAAATCGTAAAGAGATAAAGTGCGGAGTTCCACAAGGGTCTATTTTGGGCCCTTTATTCTTTCTTATTTATATATATGACATCAATAATTCTGATATATTAAAATTTATTTTGTATGCCGATGATACCAACCTCCTCTACTCTCACAAAGACCCAGATTGTTTAATTGGTACTGTTAATCAAGAGTTAGCTAAGCTTAATGAATGGTTTAAAACAAACAAACTCTCTCTTAATGTCAAAAAATCAAATTTTATCATTTTTAAACCTCGACAAAAAAGAACTGATTTTGATTTTTCAGTATTAATTAATAACAATCCAATTAACTGAGTAAAAGAGACGGTATTCTTGGGCGTTGTGGTCGATGAAAATATAAATTGGAAATCGCATATTGCTCGGGTTGCATCTAAAGTTTCCCGATCAATAGGCATAATATTTAAATCAAGGTTTTTTCTTTCCAAGTCTTCGTTACGTACTCTTTATTTTTCTTTAGTATACCCATACTTTTACTATTGTATTATAGCCTGGGGCTCTACCTATCCAACCAATCTTAATCGTTTAGTTTTATTGCAAAAACGAGCTGTAAGAATTATTGACAAGGCTGCATTTGATGCCCATACTGATCCAATTTTCAAATCCCATAATTTACTCAAAGTTAGTCAAATCTACTTACTCCAACTCGGCAGCTTTGTGTACTCATCTATCAATAATCTGTTACCACAATGTTTTGATAATTTTTTTTCTTTTGTCCCCAAGGGCCACAGTTACAATACGAGAAGGGCTGCATTATTATCTATTCCTTTTTGTAGAACTAAACTTAGACAATTTTCTGTTAAATATCAAGGTCCCAATTTTTTTAATAGTCTAAATAATGATATCCAGGAATCTACAACTTTTCAAACGTATAAATGTAAATTGAAATCATACTTGATTAATTCCCACTTTTAGTTTAATTTCTTGTCTCGTTATGACTTTTTGTATTTCTGTAAATAGTTTTGCTTATTATTAACACTTTTCTGCACACTGCATCTCACTTCACTGCACTGTACTTTTCACCACTTAAATTAACAAATTCCTAAATATCGAGGGAGCCCAAAGTTTATAAGCCTTTGGTTTCTTTTTGGGCTTCCTCGCCACATATTACTAATGGTTTTGTTCCTAAAGATTTGTAATATTCTATATTTTTACATTGTGGCAATTAAACAAACATGTAGCTCCAAAAAGGCATGTTGTGCAGCATTCAACTTAAGGTCATTCTTATTAAGTTGCAATTGAACTTTCTCCAACACTTTTGCCAAATGTGGGAGAACTGAAATTTGCCTGAAATCATTATTACTATCTAGAGGAGGGTTGACTTTGGGTACAGGACTAATGAAATGATGTTTGTACCCTGAAGGATATTTGCACTGTACAATACTAGCCTTAATGATATCGTGAGTCACCGGGGCCAGTTCCTCATGATATCGCTTTAAAAACCATGCTGGTACCCCATCGGCTCTTGTGGCTTTCCTAGGGTTTAATTGTTTCAGAATAGATTTAACTTGACCAATACTAGGAATAGTGGGAGCTCGATCTTCAAGTGCTTCAGCCAATCCATTGATATCCATAGAGGATGGGACACGGTTTTGCGAAGGAGCTGTGAAGACTTCGTGCAATTTATCAGCCAAAATTTTAAGTTCTTCATGGATGATATTGGGCATTTCACTCGATTCATAGCACGTTCCAAGGATTTAGGGTGAAGGAAAATTCGAGTGTAGAATATATACATTTTAAGTCCAAACCGGGAGCAGTTGCGAAAAATGCAACTACAGGCCCTCTGGCAGGAATTGAACCCACGACCTTGCGAACTTGTTGGAGCAGAAGGTTTTGCCGTCCGTTGCTCTACACCACACAGTGCATGAATTGTTTTGAACCACTTATTGGGATTAGATTGACGTAGATCACAGGCCTTGTCTTCGTAAAACCTGACCTTTGCTTTGGAAACAAGCCTTGAAACTTTGGAGGAAAGATCACGGTATTTTATATTTTCCCGTCTTGTGAAAGCGCGTTACTGACGGAAAATAGGATAGAGAAAGGAAGTATTGGGCGTGTGACTAGTTATAAGCTAAGAATTGTGTTAACATGATGAACTTGGATATTAAGATCAGGCTTATGCTTATTAATGTATAAGGTTTCTTTATGTCCAAGTGAAAACAAGGATTTAGCGGAGTCTAAAATTTTGAAACATGATTGAGAGTATTTGTTCTTACAGGAGGATGATTTCTGTAGGTGCTTAAGGATGTGTGAGTTTTTATCTGTAGAAGTGTGTTCTTTTATCCTTGTAGTAAGGTGACGAGTAGTTTCGCCAATATAACGGGAGTTGCATCCCGCACAAGTAAATTGGTAAACTACAAAGGACTTGAGATCACTAAGAATAGGATCCTTAAAACAGAAAAGGTTTTTTATTTTGTATGATGAGAAGACAAGTTTGATTTGTATGTCTGTGCAGAACTGTTTGATAAGACCTTTTAATTTTTGTTCCGTAATTTTTGAATAGAAACAAATATAGGGAAGTTTGAAGTAGCGAGTATTTTGTTTATCTGCTGGCGGATCTGAAACCGTAGTAGAAATAGGTGCGTTCGAGTTAGTGTCATAGTATTTGTTGATGGCTTGATTAATTATGTGAAGTGGGAAAGAATTGCGTTTGAAGTGTAAAAGCGAGTTTATTTACATCATTTTGAAAACCACTAGCGGTATTGTTAATTTTTGGAGCCCTGTCAATGAGAGTTCTTATTAAACCGGTTTTATAAGAAAGAGGAGAAAAACTGAGGAAACTCGTGAGTAGGCCTGTGTAAGTTTTCTTATGGAAAATTGAAAAAGTACAATTCTTAAAGCTTCCCATCTAAACGATACTATAAAATATTTGAGCATATAATTAAAAATTTCTTACAAAAAATTGCAAAATCTCACCAGTCCAATTTCCCAATAACAAAACCAAAAATGTCCAAAATATTGCCTGAAAAAAACAAACAAGATTAATTAACATTTTTTATTCATGCACAACATATACTTACCCAATAGAGAAAATAAACTAAAAAGTCAGAGCATTACACTAAATGTACAAATCCTGACAAACAATGTTGGTATGTCCTACTTAATTATTCAAAATGGCTGACATGACAACATGTACAAGGTCGGCGTTAGATCATAATAGAGAGCTTAAGCATACAGGCGTTTTAGAGCCACAGACGGCGATTGAATTCAATAGCATTTTGCATTCAAAACAATGATAATGAGCAATTTAAAATTCCAAGAGCAAAGAGAACGCCGTCGTCGTTCTACAGAAGACGCCATTGAGAGCATTTTAACGTTCTTGAGACGACGGGAACTTCTAGAACGTTGAGGCCTGTCATCGTTGTTTTACAACAATGAGACATGCTTTTAAAGTAGACTGAAACTTGTATTTTGAGGGGGATAATTTTTTTACATTACAATATAAAATAAAGGATCTGTATTTTTATAAAAAGATGAAATTTATGCTTATGAGTTAACAGCCTAGATATGTGATTATTCATAGCCTTTGTTTTGGGTAAAAAAGTCTTTTCAAAGAATACGCGGTTCAGTAGTTCTGTATTGTATTCCTGCTCTTCCGGTCACCGTCCGTGTCTCAAAAACGCCTAGTATGCTTAAGCTCTCTATTGAGTTAACGTACAGTGACGTCAGAATTTTTATAGCAGCGGAAGTATTGAGATATGATACTTTGGAGTTTGGAATTCAACTTGCACTTTAAAAATGGCGGAGGAAGGCAAGTCGATTTCTCATGTTTAGGCGCATTTGCCTAATATATGTTAAAAGTAATTTAATTGTCAAGTCCGTCAAGTCTGAAAATACGCGTGTACTCTTTCACTGGTTGATCAATTGTTGGAAAGAAGATTGACAAAGAAAATAATGTCTGATGACAAGCAGAAAGCCGAAGCCAGACAAATGGTAGCAAATTCTGAATATCTTCTTTGCTTCTTCAATAATTTCCTTGACATCCTTCTTTGGTGTTAAAAGAAGGACAGATCACAACAATTGAAATTACTTTGATAAAATTAATAGATTACAGATGTTAGTAAAAACTTCTGAAGAGAACTGCAGGAGGTACTGACATTTTTTAGTGTAATTGTATGACCGGCATAAAAACCTTTTTGGGGGGATTCTTGTCGAACTTCCACCGATTCGCCGCCTCGCGACGTCATTTAATACTGTCAGTAGTAATTTCGCAATTGGTAATTTCGGTGATTTGCATCTTTATGAATTATTAAACAGCTGAGTCTACTTACCAAGATTCGATTCCTTGTAAACACATCGCCATCTGGTGCAAGTTTCTTTCTTAAAATCTTCGAAAGCATTGAGTAATTCCTCGCTTGAAAGAAACAATAACTGCCCTTCACTGTCATCCACCTCCTCCATTCTTGTTTTTTATTTTCACGTAACTTCCCGCCATATAATATGAAAGTTTTGACATCATTAATCTAGTGTAGTGCTAATCCAGCATCATGATACTTTCGCTGCTGTAAAATTCTGACGTCACTGTACGTTAACTCAATATGATCTATAAACGCCGACCCATGTACAATACTTCAACTTTAAAATCAACTTTAAAATCAACTTTTACTAATTGCTAAAATGCTTGTAAAATTGCAATTCTTAAAGCTTTCCATGACCACAATACTACTATAAAATATTTGAGCATATAATCAAAGAAATCTTACAAATAATGACAAAATCTCACCAGTGATATGACTTCACTGTTAGTCCAATTTCCTATTAACAAATCCAAAAATGTCCAAAATATTACTTGAAAAAAGAACAAGATGACATTAACATTTTTTATTCATGCAAAAAAATACTTACCTAATTTAAAAAACAAACTAAGACTTTAAAAACAAACTTTTTACTTCTTCTGTCGACCTACCTGAATTGCAATATACATATCTGTAACATTGGAAACTTATCTTGTATAACACGTTGCATTCTGGTTTGGCACTGTCTTTACTGTATTTCCAAACAACCCGACTCTTGGAAAGCACATCACCGGTGGTCCCACCTTGCCACAACTAAATGGGTGGCCAGGCCACGGGCGATTTATATGTGATATTTACCAATCGATGATAACGATCACTATCGCTCGTCGGACCCATTTAACGAAGTCATTAAATTTCGACCCCCGCGGTTGGTTAACGAGTTCACAGTGTAGTGGGGGGGAAATACGCGATTTTTTTTCGTGTACAATTTTGGATGATCGGTGATGATCCTTCCGCAGGTTCACCTACGGAAACCTTGTTACGACTTCTACTTCCTCTAAATGATCAAGTTTGACCAACTTCTCGACGTCCAGCAGATTCAAAAGAGAACCCGCCGGTGCCGATCCGGAGGCCTCACTAAACCATTCAATCGGTAGTAGCGACGAGCGGTATGTACGAAGGGCAGGGACGTAATCAACGCGAGCTGATGACTCGCGTTACTAGGAATTCCTCGTTCAAGATAAAAAATTACAATGATCTATCCCCCAGCACGACGATGATTCAGAAGTTTACCCACACATTTCGGTGAAGGAGCGACTCACTGCCATCGTCAGTGTAGCGTGCGTGCGGTCCAGGACATTTAAGGGCATCACAGACCTGGTATTGTCTTCCTGACTTTGGCTGAACACCAACAGTCCCTCTAAGAAGTCGAGGGCGATTCTGGAATCGCCTGACTATTTAGCAGGTCAAGGTCTCATTCGTTAACGGAATTAACCAGACAAATCACTCCACCAACTAAGAACGGCCATGCACCACCACCCATAGAATCAAGAAAGAGCTCTCAATCTGTCAATCCTTACTATGTCTGGACCTGGTGAGTTTTCCCGTGTTGAGTCAAATTAAGCCGCAGGCTCCACTCCTGGTGGCCATATGGACAGGCTAAAGATTTGCCAGATGACGTTCTCAAACGAGTAAATGCCAGGAACTGCGAGTGGCTCAACCGTTCCGCCTTTGCCGTGAGTGAGATGGCGTCCACCATACAAGAAAATGTTGACCTGTTGTTGACCAGATCTACACTGGTGAACAAAAAGGAATTTGCCAAGTTACAACAACAACCGCACCGTTCGTGGAGGCCCTCAAACGCTTAAACACGAAGAACACTTTGACGCCCTTGAAAAGTGACGTGAAAGACGTCTTGAGGAAACTGTACTCGGAGGGCTCGGAGTTTGATCTCAAAATGATTGAGATGTTTAGAGTCGGAGTCACTATGTTTGCTACGAGCATCCAATACGTAGTAGCTAAAAAGCTACTAAGCGATCCCAAAGGGTACGCCGGAAAACTAACTGCAAGTGACTTGGAGGCTACAGTTTTCAAGAAGGACGCCACCGTCATAGGTTTGAAAACTTACCTGACCGACTTGTGCGCTGGTGGAGAAGACAGAGCGAGCAAGCACCCGTCCGTGGCACCATCAGTTACATTGATTGACCTGTTGGAAATGTCGGAAGAAGACGTCCAACCAATCCCAGCCAGACTAAGGAAGGCCAAGAAGGCCCAACCAACACCAGTTCAGGAGCTTGAGAGTGATGGTGAGACCTACGAAGATGAAACGCCCCCGCTGCCACCTCCACCAAAGAACGCTGCACGAATTGTTTCAAGAGGAAAGAACCGTAAGCAGGCCGAACCAGCAGCAGTGCAGGAACTTGACAGCGATGAGGACGAAACGCTCCCACCTCCGCCAAAGAACGCTGCACCAATTCCTTCCAAAGGAAGGAAGAGCAAGAAGGGCCAACCGACGGCAGTGCAGGTACTTGACAGCGACGAGGACGAAACGCCCGCACTTCTGCCTCTGCCAACGAACGTTGCACCAATTTTTTCCAGAGGAAAGAAGAGCAAGAAAATCCAAGTGCAGGAACTGGGTGGTGACAGAGACGAGGAAGAAGCGCCCCCACCAAATCAAAATGCAACTGGCCGAGAGATCAAAATAAAAAAGCACAGGATGGCCCATCCGCCTCCAGCTCAGGAAAAGTTACCGACTCCATCTCTCAAACGAAAAGAGGCCAGCCCAGCGGAAGAAGTCGTGAAGGAAGCCCAGCCAAAGAAAAAGAAACACAAGAAGTCGAAGAAGCAAGAATGAAGGAACAGAACTTTTTGACATCTGTAAGACATTAAGGTTACAGGATAGCCAAGGAAGCCATTTCAAGAAATTTGTTACCGCTCGCTCAATTTTTTTCCGATTTGTCTCAAATTTGTAACAAATGTAGTTATTAAGTATGTGACGGACACTATCGTATAATACAGTAAATAAGAAATAAAAATATTGTTGCAGATATACTCATCAGTTTAAAATTACAGTACCTTTGCGCCACGGTTTAAGGCAGTCTTTAGTTTTACCAAAAAGCTCTCAACTTGATATTTACACTTGTCAATGTTTGTTCTAAAAAAGTGTGTTTGCGCGTTTTATTTATGTAAAAAATTACTGAGTTACAAGCTTTCATTTGTCAATTGCTTTTAGAACGAACATTGAGAAGTGTAAATATGATAAATTGAGAGCTTTTTGGTAAAACCAAAGACTGCCTTAAACCGCAGCGCAAAGGTAATGTGATTTTAAACTGAGTATATCTGCAACAATATTTTATTTCTTATTTACTGTTTGGTGCAAATTTGAGACAAATCGGGGAAAAATTGAGCGAGCGGTAACCAATTTCTTGAAATGGCTTCCCAGGGTATCCTGTAACCTTAAGTCAATTTGCGTGTAAATATTTTCTGATATAAATTGTTAAAAAGAGGATGTGTTGCCACGTTTAACTTTGATGAAAACAAGTTTGGCCAGCAATTTCCAGAAGGGCAGGGTAGGGTGGGTTGGTCCCATAACTTTAAGTTTAACACAGTCTGTCGGTTATCCCTGTTGTAACTTTTCTGACACCCCTAGCTTAAAACTCGTAAAGACTAAGGGATCGATAGGCCATGCTTTCACAGTTTGTATTCATAGTCTTAAAATGTGGATGCGAGGTCCAGCTCCGCTTCACCGAATAAGTAAAAAAAAAGATGAGTAGTGCTATTTCACTTGCGGATTGCTCCTCCCACTTATTCTACACCTCTCATGTTTTTTCCCCCCACAGAGTCAGACTAGAGTCAAGCTCAACAGGGTCTTCTTTCCCCGCTGTTGCTGCCAAGCCCGTTCCCTTGGCTGTGGTTTCACTAGATAGTAGATAGGGACAGTGGGAAACTCGTTAATCCATTCATGCATGTCACTAATTAGATGACGAGGCATTTGGATAATAATAATCTTTATTGATGGCAATAAACATTACATTCGGGCATAAGAAGGTGTAGCCCTCACACCATAAAATTAATAATAAATACTAATAAATTAAATTAAATTACAATTTAAATATAGGTGCGTTAGCCTATTCCATCTCGTTCATCTGGTGGCCATTGCTCACCAACGCCTTCCCTAAATGTAGATTTTATAAACGTTAACCATATGTGAAAACTTCTTCCCAAAACAATCACCGACAGGAGTACAATAAAACCGTTTGTCATTCCTAACCTATTTCACAATAACTCGTAAGATGGAGGGGCTAACGCACCCAGTGCTTCCACTTTGCAAGGAAATTTCCTTCCATGGGCCTGTCACCATGGGGGGAGGGGTCAGATATTATTAGTCTTCTTTGCAAAAGTTCTTTGTTTCTCTTGTTTATCTAAACCCTCCCCCATAGTGACTGGGCTATGCAAATAAAAAGTGGAAGCACTGAACGCACCTTTCTAATTAAAGGTAACAGAGGAATAATTAATGCATGCTTACCATTGACATGGAATACCCATGTGGTAACATGTGGTTGGTTGTAATACACCACTTTTAACTCGTGAGCCGCGTACAAGTCCGCATTATCTGCCACAATGGTGACGTCAATCACATACGCTTCCACGGCGTTAGCGTTCCATGTAATTATATCAGGTCGTCTTATACTTTCCGGAGTAGGTATTGCTGGTTCTACTAGGACAGACCATTGACTTTGTAAGAGCATTTTTACCACCCTCGAGAGTATGGTATTATGCCTATCTATACGTGCACCATGTGTTCTAGGACAGGCTTGCAAAATGTGACCCAGAATTTCAGTTCGCCTACAGGCGTCACAGGACCATAACATCTGTGGTCGACCTCTGGCCATCCGCAAAGCTGTGGGCATCAAATTACCTCTGATTTTAAGCACTCCGATGTAATTAGCGCCAGACATTAGGCGACTTGGTTCAGTCACCCAACGATGTATGTCCGGGATCAGCCCACACTGGACAGTCCTGAAGCCATCCACAGAAGTGTGAAGTTGGTAAGTATACACCCTCTTTAATGAGGGCTTATCACTGATCACCGTGCTGCCCATAGTTTTAATCATAGACAACTTACTCAACATGTTAGACACATAAGGTAGAGCCGACACAACGCAGATGGCAAGATCGCTTGATCGCAGAGCTTTCTTTAAACGAGATTTACGGTGTATCGCAAATTTTCTATACCCAACCCTCCTTCCTCAACCGGAGCATAAAGAAAGTTATTGTTGGTATCTTTAGGCAATCTTAGCCATTTCTTTACTGCTCCACGTATTTTTGCATCAATAAATCTCAAGGATTTGTTCGTAGACCTAGCGAGCACCAACTGATGGAATAAAGATGGAATAATATGTACTTTTAAAATGTACATGCGCCGCTGGAGCTTTAATGGTGCCCTCGATGTATTGTCAAGGTAAGTCTGCCGTTTTTCCCTGACTTGAGGAATTTCTCCCTCGGTGGAAAAGGGCAATCCCAAGTACTTATAAGCCTGCTTAATAGATTTTTCAGGTACGACCTCTTCACCAACGTGCAAATGCTCGCTGGGATTAACCACCCACTTTTTCTTTTTACCATCAACATCAACTCTTATAGATGCCGATTTACCCGTTCTGCCCGCACTGATTGAAAGACCACACTTTTTTAATGCATTGTTTAACCGCAACACTCCCACCGTTTACCCGCGCTTGGATGAATTACTTCACTTTAACATTCAGAGCACTGCGCAGAAATCACATTTCGTCAACACCAGTCACCAGCCATCGCAATGCATTGTTATATATATATATATATATATATATATATAGCATCTTGTCAAACAAATACCTGAATAAAATTCTCTTGAGACACCTCCTGTGTCCAGGCTAGCCTCTCCAATAAATGTACCTGTATAAGGATGATTCTGCTTCCATTTATTCCAACTTTTACTATAGAAATTATGGAAGTCACGAAATGCAAGTCCCCTCCTAACAGTTAATGTGACGTGTTGAGTTAAATCCATTGAAGCACCTGAATTGATAACCATCACAAGTTCATGCTTCAATTTAGATTTATTTTCCACATTGCATGACATCTGCCTGGCTATGAAGTATGTCATCCTCAAGTTCCTCTTGCTCACTTTCCATATAATTTTCATCTGGGATACACAGAAAGGGAGTAGATCGAGCCGTAGCACAAATATCAGCATGCTCTTCAACGTCAGACAGCGGAAACTTTAAGTTACAAACAGGGCATCTCATTAATGCTGTTACAGAACATGCACTTGTTGTTGGTTGACAATCATTAACAAGTTGATTGGCACCTGTAGATTTAACAGTTCTCTGACAAGTTGTATTGTTTGCGATGGAAGATACATGCTTGTCTTGATGTCCTGAAACATCAAAAGGGTAGGGTAGGGTAGGGTAGGGTAGGGTAGGGTAGGATAGGATAGGGTAGGATAGGGTAGGATAGGGTAGGATAGGGTAGGGTAGGATAGGGTAGGATAGGGTAGGATAGGGTAGGATAGGGTAGGATAGGGTAGGGTAGGGTAGGGTAGGGTAGGGTAGGGTAGGGTAGGGTAGGGTAGGGTAAGGTAGGGTAGGGTAGGGTAGGGTAGGTAGGGTAGGTAGGGTAGGTAGGGTAGGTAGGGTAGGTAGGGTAGGGTAGGGTAGGGTAGGGTAGGATAGGGTAGGATAGGGTAGGATAGGGTAGGATAGGGTAGGATAGGGTAGGATAGGGTAGGGTAGGCTAGGGTAGGGTAGGCTAGGGTAGGCTAGGGTAGGCTAGGGTAGGGTAGGGTAGGGTAGGGTAGGGTAGGGTAGGGTAGGATAGGGTAGGATAGGGTAGGATAGGGTAGGATAGGGTAGGATAGGGTAGGATAGGGTAGGATAGGGTAGGACAGGGTAGGACAGGGTAGGATAGGGTAGATAGGGTTGATTGATTGATTGATTGATTGATTGATTGATTGATTGATTGATTGATTGATTGATTGATTGATTGATTGATAAATAAATAGATAGACACATGTACAGTACAAACAGATAGATGGATAGTTTGAAAGTTTATTAAGTAATCGTGGCCAGAAATGTTTAAAAGCTTTAGAAAGCTAAATTTAGAATATTAATAAATGTACTAAGGTATAATAAATTTTAAAAACAATAATTATTCAAACATGGTATAATATATAAAATGATTTACAGATTTAGATTTACTATCAGGAATACTAAATAATTATTCTTGAACCTACGCTTATTCCTAAAAATTACAATGTACAGTGCATTCGTTACATTCAGCTATTCATATACCTTTGGCTTTGGGTAGTTCAGAATCTTCGGTAACATGCTGGATGTATTCCAGTCTATTGCACAAGTACAGGACAAGTTTTGAGTAGGGTATACAAAGCTCCTTCTTGTACAAAGCCACAGTGAATTCCTGGTCTGTTCCTGGTACGTTGTGAACTAACTTATGGTCTGGATAGATAAGAACATATTCCACATCTGGCAAAAAATATTGACCGTGATTCGAATGTATGGGCGGCCATCGCCACCAAAAATACAAATAATGTAAAACGGTCTAGCATAAATAGGAACGGAACGTATTACACTGAAATGGTCTAGCATTCATTTATAAATTGGTATAGCTAAACGTGAGTTGGTCTAGCTAAATGTGAATTGGTCTGGCGTAAAGTAGTTGGTCTAATCTGTTGTGGATCGATCTAGCGTAATATTGTAAAACGGTCTAGTGTAATGTGGATTGGTCTAGCGAAAACTGAATTGATCTAGCTAAAACTGGATTGGTCTAGTGTAAACTGAATTGGTTTATCTAAAACTGAATTGGTTTAGCTAAAACTGGATTGGTCTAGCTAGAACTAGATTGGTTTAGCTAAAACTGGATTGGTCTAGCGTAAACTGAATTCGTTTGCTAAAACTGAATTGGTTTAGCTAAAACTGGATTGGTCTAGCTAGAACTGGGTTGGTCTAGTGTAAACGGAATTGGTTTAGCTAAAACTGGATTGGTAAAGCGTAAACTGGATTGGTATAGCGTAAACTGGATTGGTATAGCGTAAATTGGATTGGTCTAGCGTAAACTGGATTGGTTTAGCTAAAACTGGATTGGTCTAGCGTAAACTGGATTGGTTTAGCTAAAACTGGATTGGTCTAGTGTCAAGCCTTCCTCGCGCTATGCGACCAGGCCTTATCGACCATTTTTGGGTGGCAAACCGCGCGGGGAGAGAGGATGACAACACGACAACGTCGATTTTGTGATATTTGAGTTGAAATTTTTGGTGGTTAAAAAGATACAAACGCTTCATTTTTTGATTGGTTCGTAAAAGAGTGAAGTCACCTTGGTCCTGTAGAAATTTTAGCTAACTTTCGAAATTTTAAAAGAAAACGGGTATTGAAGGTGCGACGTGCCGTCATCGACAACTCAATGTGAGAATGATTTGTTTATTTTAAAGCACTGTTTTTAAACCTGAACTGTATCTACTCTGTTGCAACTAAGATCATACAATTTGATCATATGTTATCATGTACGATCGCTTTATCTTAATTCGGAAAAAATAAAACACTAGCGCATAATATAGAAGTTTTTTTAGGGGTTTTTTAGACCATGGTCGCCACACATTTTTCCATTCAATTTGATGAAGCCTTCTTGGATTTGAAATCAATGGCATTAGTAAAGCCTAAAAAAAATCTCCCAAATTGTTGTAAATAGTACTCATTTGACATTTATCTAGTGAACTTTATAGTTTATACTGAAATTACCTGCATGGTATTGCAAATTGTATAAAGTAGAATAAATCTAAAGTAAATATAGAGTAAATATAAAGCAGAATGGCAAACTGATTGTATACAATGTATATATTATGTTAATAATAATATAAACATTTTATATTTATTATTTAATAAATTATATACTAGGTATTTATAAAATTAAATTCAATAATTGGAAATATATATAACCAATTCGATGTTTACTATTTATGCATACTTGAATAAACAATTTAAATCTTTTTATGAACATTTTTAGTTTAAACATAATATTCATTTACATTCATTGTAATAAATTAAGTGAGATTTATCTTATTCCCCCAACCTGGATGATTTGGGGACCAAGAGGTGGGCCCATATTGACAAGAATGCCAATTAGTTTCCATGTAAGTAAGTCATACTGGTTCATTGGCCAGACCTGTGACAGGATGTGCCAGTTTCTCATCCTTCCAATAATCTATTCAACATGAATGCATAGACCCGAGCTGTGTCAAATGTTTTGGTGCAACATTGATGGGGAAAAATGATATAGCCACCTCTCTGCACAAGTATCCTGGTACTGTAAGTGGATGGTAAATCCTCTAGCTGTTATGACACCTGTCAAAGGCTCTATATTATCAAATACACCTGATTTAATTAAGTGTTATCTCATTGTCTGATGTTAATCCTGGCATTAAATCACTGAAGAAACAGCCAACTCCATCTGGGGTCATACCAAATAATCCCTTGACAGTTGTACAGTTTTTATAGGAAGAAAGTTTCATACCACCTTTTGGTCCCCAAATCAACCAGGCTGGAGAATAAGACAAATCTTATTTAATTTATTACAATGAATGTAAATGAATATTATGTTTAAACTAAAAATATTTATAAAAAGATTTAAATTGTTTATTCAAGTATGCATAAATAGTAAACATTGAATTGTTTATATATATTTCCAATTATTATTGAATTTAATTTTATTAATACCTAGTATACGATTTATTAAATAATAAAATATAAAATGTTTATATTATTATTAACATAATATATTCATTATATACAATCAGTTTGCCATTCTGCTTTATATTTACTCTATATTTACTTTATATTTATTTTACTTTATACAATTTGCAATACCATGCAGGTAATTTCAGTATAAACTATAAAGTTCACTAGATAAATGTCAAATGAGTACTATTTACAACAATTTGGGAGATTTTTTTAGGCTTACTAATGCCATTGTCGTAACTTAGATTTCAAATCCAAGACGGCTTCATTAAACTGAATTGGAAAATGTGTGGTGACCGTGGTCTAAAAAACCCCTAAAAAAACCTTTTATATTATGCGCCAGTGTTTTATTATTCCCGAATTAAGATAAAGCGATCGTACATGATAACATATGATCAAATTGTATGATCTTAGTTGCAACAGAGTAGATACAGTTCAGGTTTAAAAACAGTGCTTTAAAATAAACAAATCATTCTCACCTCGAGTTGTCGATGACGGCACTTCGCACTTCAATACCAATTTTCTCTTCAAATTTCGAAAGTTAGCAGCTAAAATTTCTGCAGGACCACGATGACTTCACTCGTTTACGAAACAAGCAAAAAATGAAGCGTTTATATATTTTTATTACCAAAAATTTCAAATCAAACGTTATAGTTTTCCTATCATGACAACTTGTCATCCTGGCGGATAAGGCTTGGTCGCATAGCGTGAGAAAGGCTTTACGCTAGACCAATCCAGTTTTAGCTAAACCAATCCAGTTTACGCCAGACCAATCCAGTTCTAACTAGACCAATCCAGTTTTAGCGAAACCAATTCAGTTTTAGCTAAACCAATCCAGTTGTAGCTAGACCAATCCAGTTGTAGCTGGACCAACCAGTTTTAGCTAAACCAATCCAGTTCTAGCTAGACCAATCCAGTTTTAGCTAAACCAATTCAGTTTTAGCTAAACCAATTCAGTTTACGCTAAACCAATTCAGTTTACGCTAGACCAATCCAGTTCTAGCTAGACCAATCCAGTTTTAGCTAAACCAATTCAGTTTTAGCTAAACCAATTCAGTTTACGCTAGACCAATCCAGTTCTAGCTAGACCAATCCAGTTTTAGCTAGATCAATTCAGTTTTCGCTAGACCAATTCACAACATTACACTAGACCGTTTTACAATATTACGCTAGATCGATCCACAACAGGTTAGGCAAATCTACTTTACGCTAGACCAATTCACATTTAGCTAGACCAATTCACGTTTAGCTATACCAATTTACAAATGAATGCTAGACCATTTCAGTGTAATACGTTCCGTTCCTATTTATGCTAGACCGTTTTACATTATTTGTATTTTTGGTGGCGATGGCCGCCCATACGAATGCTTTTGCACAGCGGCAACAGTAACTTGCTTCGCGTTAAAATCTTTGCATACTTTTAAAGACAGCTTGCTTCCTCTCACTGCCTTGATTTGTCCATTCTCACTTTCAGCAACCCTCCCAACGTTAATAACCACGCCACTATCACGAGCTTTCTTTGAGGAATCAGTTAAAGGTGTTTTCTCCTGGGGTTTTTTCTCACTTAGACGTATCTGTGAAACGGAGGAGATTTTAGATGAAAGGTTAGGAAAACTGCGGGGACACCTACTTAAGAGAGGTTTTAACAGTTTGGTGATTGACAGCCAGTTACAGAAAGCTAAAGCGGTGGATCGTAATGTTTTATTATATGGGGAGGGTAATAGAAAGAAATATTTTGAAAGAGTACCTTTAGTGTTAGATTATCACCCAGCGTTATCGGGGGTTGGAAGAAAAGTTCATGCGGGCCTTAACATCTTACATGGTTCCAGTGACATGAAAGGTATATTTAAGGAGGCTCCGATAGTAAGCTTTAGGAGGCCAAAAAATCTTAAAGACGAATTGGTAAGGAGTAAAGTCAGAAAAAGGGTAGATGGTATAAAAGGGATGAGAAAATATGGCAAAGGCCAGTGCAAAATTTGTAGTTTAGTTGAGGAGGGAAACGAATTTTGATGGGAAAGGTAGTAGAAAGTATCATGTTAATTATGGCTTTGATTGTGATTCTAAGGGTGTTGTTTATCTTTTGAAATGTAAGAAATGTTTTAAGCAACACGATGGAAGTACAATCACAGCGTTTAGAATGCGGTTTAACAACCACAAAAGTAGTTTGTTAAGATATGGAAAGGGTCAAAGGGGAATGGCGGGTGAACATCTTTATGTCCATTTTTTGGAGCAGGTCATGAAGGTTTATCGGATATGGGTGTTAAAATTATTGATAAAACAGATATTAACAAGCCAGTAGAAAGAGAAGGCTTTTGGGCTTATAAATTGAATACGTTCGTTCCGCATGGCTTAAATGTTAAGGATTTTTTCTAATTGGAATTTGTAATTAGTAAGGATAATTATTATAAATACAAGTAGGCTACTGACTTCTGTATTACTTGATAAAGGGGCTTGCCCCGAAACGTAGTAAAAAAGTTGAAATGTGAAGAGTTTTAATTCTTTGATTAAGATATAAATGTTTCGTGAAGCTCGAGTTCGTGCAGGTTCTTTAGAATATAATAGAATACTAATAGAATAATAGAATACTCTACAAAACATTTTATCAATAGTTATGCAGTACAATATTCTACATTAACACACCTTTTTTGTCCAAATGTTAACACACCTTAACTTAGGTTTTCTAACACACCTTAAGTGTTGAAAGACACACCTTAAGGTGTGTTAAGCACACCTTATGGTATGTTAAAAAATACACCATGTAAGTTTTTTTTGGCTTGTCCAAATTTTGACGCGCCATAAGGTGTTTTTTTTGTGAAAAGGTGTGTTATTTCACACACCTTGGTTCGGTTTTCAAACACACCTTGGAATGTTATATAACACACGTTAAGATGTGTTATTATATATGTGTCTTAATAAAAAGGTGTGTTGTGCAACATGCCCTGATGTGTGCTATCTTACACATGTAGGTGTGCATAATAACATACCCTGAAACATGTCATTCAACACATCAATGACTGAGAGAAAATAAACATTTTTAAAAGGTAAGTTAGAAAACCTGGAATCCGGAATCCATATAATTTTCATAATCCCCGAGCCCGGGCGGAGGGCCGAAGGCCCGGAGCCCGGTGAGGGTGCTAATCTCGACGTGCGTGGAGTCCACTTTACACGCGAGATAAAAAGCTGAAAGCAATTCTGAAACCTGTTTATATATCTATATATATGTTATCAAATCCACAACTTGCGCAGTTCGAATAGCAGGGTACTGGTAACTAACCTGTTAAATTATTCAAATTATTTAAATTTACGTCAGCAAATTATAATTTATAAGTTCGTTGGATTGTGAAATAGTTTTTCAAAGATCAAGATGAAAGAAATCTTTGCCAGAAAAAATGGTTTCAACTAAAATGTACATTAATATTACTATGGAAAAAGACCAAAGAAAGAAGGCTAAGAAGAGATGTAGCAGCGAGAAAAAGAGAATAAATACGACTTAAAACCACTGGAAAAAGCCTAAAAATTAATACGATAAAGACCGAAAACGATGCCGATCGAAATGTAACTGAAAGAAGAAGGATGTGTCCTGAAACTGTTCAAAGCCGGTAAATAATTTTGCTCTGGTGTATTCTACATAACTCGACAGGGAACGATGAAGAAATTTTGAAACAAACGGCTTTTTAGATCATGAAGAGAACTGAATGATGCCTTGTCATATTTATGTGTCAACAACGAAAAAAGTAAGAAACCGCGAACGAGAAAAACAATCCAAAAAGAGTAGACTGAATTGGCAGTGTTTGTGGACACAAAAGCAGAAGAAAGTTTAACGGTAGGAGATTCGTATTTAATAGTTTAGCTGAGTTAAAACGGAAGAAATCTTGAAAATGAAAATTAATATAAATAATATATTGTCTAGAATTGTCTTTCAACGCTAGGACGTTGACATTGTGTGATTTGTGTCTTTTCTTGGCCACTATTTATATATATTTTTGAATGAAAATTTGTCATTTGGTTCATCTCGTGTTTTTTCTTTTAATATTGACATTGCATGTTCTTTCGGTGTGTCAATACACGGCTACAGATGACCCTTGCTAACTAATCTTCTGGATGCTTTCTGATTAATACAACAAAAAACAGAAATTAGGGGAGGGGGGAGAGGGGGGAGAGGGGAGGGGGGGGTTTAAAAATGCATATAAAGCGGGCGAGGGGTTGTTGCGTTCATGTATTTCTAGTTGGTATAAAATTATAACTAGAAATACATAAATGTAACAACCCCACGCCCGATTTTACAGCAACCCCCCTTGTGCTCTTTTTTTATTGGAGGCCTGGCAATAGCTACTCCTGTCTGAACGATGAAAATATAGTTTTAATTATGGTAGAATATTTGAAATTAAAAAAAACGCTCTATTTTTTTGAAGAAAAATGCCACAAAGAACAATTTAAGGATGATATTTCGTAAAACATATTGAGATGAAGAAAATTGCACGTTGCACCAGGGTTTGAACTCGATCTCATTCGCGTGCAAACCGACAATGTTACCACCACACTACCGAAGCAGGCGTCAGAATTTTATTAAAATATTAGGATTATATTTTATAGTTCTTTCTTCCCATGTTTACAAAGAACATTGCTTGATATCTAAAAATATTTGCATTTTGAAAAATACTCAAACTGCCTGGCTGGCTATCACGGCTATATTCATTGATGGCATTTTAAATTTATTTGAACTAATTAAACTAATTTCGAAATCTGAATTGCTGAAAACGTTTTCACATACATGTTAATAAATATTTCAACAGCATTTGTACGTTTTACAAAAAGAAAAAATGTTCCTTCTCCTAAATTATAAACAACCGCTAAGTCATATGTAGTTTTACAATAAGAAAACTATTTAAAAGGAGATAAGACGGCAGCCACAGGTAAAAAATACAACTAACGGGCACTCAAAATATAAAACAAACTTAACAGTGATAGATGTAAACAGAGCGACTGCTCTATATTTTTACCGTAGCTTAAACGTTTCGGCCTTCACCTTCGTTGGTTTTCTATTTTGACTATTTCTTTACCCTTCTTTCGAGTTTTGGTTTGACAGGTTTCCTTTAGTAAAGACTTTATATACGTAAACGTTTGATTTGTTTCTGTTCTTTTCAATCTTTTGAAAAGGATAATTAATCAAACAATAGGGGAGGGGGTGCATTGTATTCACGATCGTGCGCGTAACAAAGATTGCCTATCGTTGTGTTTGCTTTATAAATTTAAACAAGTTGGCACAACTTTAAAACAGTGACCTTAACAATATGAATACAGTGGCGGATCTAGCGTTAGTCAAATAACGTTTCATACCTCATGGTGGCACTGATTAGGTTTGCCGAATTTGGCACGAAGTGTGCGATCTGTTTGCCTCAATCATGGCTTCTACAAGCATATGCTCAGATTTAGAAAGCAACAACAAGGTGTTATTGCGACAAATATATGCATCAATTTCATCTGAAAGCGTCATGGTTTGTCGAGTTCTCAGTAAAGAAGAATATTTTCTCAAGACTGCTTTACCTAATATAAATACCCCAACACGTGAAGTCGTGAAGGGCATTCTATCGCTCAAAAAGTCCAAGGCAAGTTTAATTTAAAATGTTTTCATATATTCGTTATGATTGGCGTTTATGAAGCTGTCCGACGCAATAGTGCTGTATGACATTATAACTGGTCTCGGAGCGCGAAAATGTTTATGAATGTTTAGTAAAACACGGAACAGCGGAACAGCAAAGAATGGAACAAATAATTCTCGGTTTCACTCACGTGACCGCTGGCCCCGTTGGGGTGGTGAAACAATGCAAAATATTTGAATAAGAATAGAGTAAAATTCCCATAGGATAAAGGTTGTGCACCAACATGGCCGCCATTTCATTGTTCCTGTGCACCGACATGGCCTCCGTGACGTCAGATGAAAACCAAGAATAATAATATATTATTATTAATAATAATAATAATAATAATAATAATATTAATAATATCAAAAATAATAATAATAATCATAATCATAATAATCTGATCTGGCTGTGGCGATCAAATATTGATCTGCTGGAAGTACAGAAAATAAGCTGACCCGGGCTTTGTTTGTTTCATGCATCATATAACCATCATATAAGTGCAGGTTTGAAATGGTTAAGTTTATAAAACACATAATTTTAAGTGAGATTTCAGAAATGAGATTTATGTAATCTCAGAAAATATATGAGCATATGGGAGAGCTGGTGGGTACGATAAATCTTTGCTAGACTTCGTGCTTCGCTGCTTAGCGATACCGTAATAATGCTTTGCGTAATACAAGCTTTGCTAATTATCAGTTGCTGTCAACAACAAGCTGGTACTCACCTCCTTGCACATCTGGATTCCATGAGATTTACTTGATCCCAGGACCATGTGCGGTGCGCCTTCCTGTGGTTTAACTTCGGTTATTTCATAAAACTATTACGCGCAATTTTTATGAAGGTTTATGTGTAGTTAATGGGAACCACATTGGAGTTTAGTCGCGTATTGTTGTAAAACGAGGGAGAATTTGAATGAAGGGCGCAATTAGCCTCCGGCTATGTGGCGTATGAAAGGCAACACGGAACACGCTGTTGGACACGCTGTTGGACAGTGTAAAAATACTGTTTAAGAACCATGAAAAAACATCATCATCATCATATTATTATTATTATTATTATTATTATTATTATCACTATCGCTGTCGCTGTCACTGTCACTGTCACTATCACTGTCACTGTTACTGTCACTGTCACTGTCACTGTCACTATCATCATCATCATCATCATCATCATCATCATTATTTGTTCCATTTTTTGCTGTTCCGCTGTTCCGGTGTTCTGCTGTTCCGGTGTTCCGCTGTTCCGTGTTTTACTAAACGCCTTTATGAATTTATCAGCCTATAAACATTTATCGAAATTACGAGCTGACAGCTGTTTTATTTCGCTTTCGAGAGGCAGCTTGAGATACGTGAAATATTTTACAACACGATTCATTATCCCCATGTTTGTGGTCGTTCTACGATATAAAAGATTGCTAGATTTGTTAAATTTATTCAGAGTTTGGGTTTCAATTTCAAAATACGTCTGGCTGTAAAATCTGTGTGCTCATTTGAACTCAGTAAACAGTCGTAATTTATAAGTTTTAGAGTAGGTAATGCGAACCACGCTGGCGTTAAAGTAGCGTGATAGCAGATATAAGCCCGATAAGGGAGTAAATCGTCGACGAAGATATTTGATTTTATACTAACAAAGCGCAAATAAATTAGCTCGTTAGTCTGTGGCTATGTTGCGTATCAAACTCGTAAATTTATTTGATCAACAACATCAATACCAGCTTTGGTATATAGGATACAAACGTGACACTAACTACAACTACATGGCATACATATTACATATATATAAAGTTAATTTCTATTATCTACGTTAAGTTATCAAAAATTGTTAAAACATCGAAACAGTATTTCCCTGCCAAAGCCATAACTGTTCTGTCTTGCATAGACATAAGGTACATAAAAATATCTTGAGAATTAAACAATTCGAATGAACTATTTACTTTATATAGGTTATCAATAAAACTTACTCTGAGATCGGCGAACTTTGTGTTTGTACATGACGTTAAAAAGTGTTCTTCATTCCCGATCTCGTTAAGATCGCAATGTTTACATAGTCTATTACTGTATGAAACATTGCTGTATCGACCAGTTTCAACAGGTAATGTATGAGCTGAAATCCTTAATTTTGTGACAGCTGACGGTGTTTGAAATTCTGAATTTCAGAAAGATATTTTTCACAACCAAAGTTAGTTTTCAGTTTTTTGAAAATTCTTAACTTGCCATTGTTTTCACCCTGTTGAATCCGTTCTTTCCAGTATTCAATAAAATATTCTTGTATTTTATTTTTCAAGTAATGGCAAAAATTTCCTAGTCCTTTGGTAGATAATACAGAAGATTGAGAGTTGCAAATTTCTACCCCACCTAGCTGTAGTAAATATTTTGTGAATGATATTGGTTGTAGGTTAAAGTTCACGCAGACTCTCGCCGCTTCACCAACAAGGGTATCTTAAAAGGAGCTGCCGACTTGACCTTCCATATAATGGTAATGCTTAATAATTAAGTTAGTTACAAGGTGTTTTCTTGGTAAAATCATCGGATGACGCGCATTGTAACCAATCGAAGCCCTTTCGAGACGTCCACCAACTCGAAGTATACCATCCACAAGAATCGGGTTAAGCTTGCGTAAAGGACTGAGGTATCCTGAACCACGCAGAACTTTACCTCCTGCTTTAATAATCTGGAATTCCTTCGCAAACACCTGTTACTGCACCATTCGAACAATTTCTTTGGTAGTGATCTGAAAATCCTACACCTTAAGAGGACCACATTCGAGTTTTCGCGATGAAGAAACACTAATTTGGGCTAACAAGTATGATTTATACCGAAGAAGCCAAGCCACGGAACTTTGAAGGTGGAGCCAATTAAAAAAACGTGTAATCAAAGAATACATGGCGTCTCCTTGGATGACAGAATGGACGTAATGGGACTTCTTCTTAAACTCCTTGTCGTTATCAGATAACTCAGGAAGATCTGTCGGTTGTATTGGCCAGTGACTCTCGTTTTTCCAAAGAAAGGAGGGACCATTCAGCCAATATTCTAATTGCTCGGAATCGTTTGGTTTCAATCCACGCGGTGCGTGATCCGCTGGATGTAATTCTGAAGGAACGTGTCTCCATTGCGTAGAAGAAATATCGTGAATAATTGCTAATCGATTTGATATGGTCTGAAATCTTCTAGATTCATTTCGGATATACTGGATAACGATTGTTGAGTCCATCCAAAATATCGCTTCATGGATGGGTAATTCCAACTCTTTCGTAATCAAATTGTGCAAATTTACCGCTACGGTTGCAGCTGTAAGCTCCAATCTAGGGATTGTGACGGTCTTCAATGGCGCAACTCGAGATTTTCCCAAACGAATAACGCAATGTATGGTTCCAGACACGTCCTGTAGGCGGAGATACGAAGCAGCACCATACCTATTCTCTGATGCGTCCGAGAAATGGTGTAGTTGAGTAGAAGAAAGTTCACCAAAGTCCTTAGGCTTTAGACAACGTGGCACAGAAATGTCCTTGAGTTAGGTAAATGATCTAGCCACTCTTTCCAGATGACGAAACTCTCTTGTGGAATGATCTCATCCCATCCATAGTGATATCTGCATAATTCCTGTAAGAATCTCTTGGCTGGCAATAATAATGGGGCAGCGAGATCAAGCGGATCGTATATCGAAGAAAGAAGGGACAGAATCTTTCTTCGTGTATCGACCGTATTTCGACTCGCAACTTTAAAGCCAAAGGTATCTTTCTTCACGTCCCATTGCACTCCCAATGCACAATCTGTTGGTAGATTGTCCAAGTCCAGATTCACTATTGTTGGAGCTCTTTCTTCAGCTGGTATACTAGCCATAACCTCGCGTCGATTTGATACCCATTTCGTGAGGTGGAATCCACCTCTGTCCAACAACTGAGGAAGCTCCTTTACTAAATGTAAAGCGTCGTCGACAGTTTTCACCGACTTCAGGCAATCGTCAACATAAAAATTACGATTTAGCGTACCAATAGTCTGAACGTTGAAATCTTTCTGATTATCACCTGCAGTCTTCCTAACGGCACCAAATAAATGTACTTGCATCTGGTGGTCTTTGGGATCTTTCTATAAGTCACCGTTTGGCCACCACAAGAATCTAAAGACGTCACGATCCTCAGGAACCACTGCAACTTAACGAAACATCTGCTTCACGTCTGACATCAAGGCTACATACTCCTGACGAAATCGCAGAAGGGCTCCTATAAGTGAATTTGTTAAATCTGGACCACTGAGCAGTTGATCGTTCAAAGATGTTCCCTTGTAACGCGCTGAACAATCAAATACAACTCTTACTTTACCCGGCTTTTGGGCATGAAACACAGGGTGGTGAAGAAGGTACCAAACGGGTTTATCTTTCGGATTCATCTCATGCACTGGAACCTTTCTGGCGTGGCCTTTCTCGATGTAGACATCGATGACGTCTTTGTATTTCATCCGGAATGACTCGTCTTTCTTCAAGCGCTTCTGAAGTAGATGAAGTCTCCTCTCTGCCACTTGTTATTGGGAAGACAAGGCAATCTGTAACGCCAAGGTAACGCAATTTGATAATGACCGTTAACTTGACGAACCGAGGTCTCCATTACGGCAAGTGCACGACGATCTTCTACTGACATAGACTTCCCTACTGCTTCAGAGGACTCGCTAAATTCGGCGTTGTACAGCCGTTCTATTTGAGAAGTTATTGTCTCTTGATGAGCATGTACGAAGTTGACATTGGCTTCGTGATTGTTTGCATTCCCTACTGGACCCAGTAACGTCCATCCAAGCAAAGTGCGTGCAGCCAGCGGCTCCTTGGGTCTACCACGTCTTTCCTCAAAGACCCAGTGTGCTTCAGGGACATCACTTCCAATCAGGATTGTAACTTTACCGTGATCTAGCTTAGGAAATTTGATATCGTGCAAGTGCGGCCAGCGGTTGGTCTCGTCGACTGTCGGAATAGCTCTTTCGGAGATAGGTAAACTTTCGACTGTCCACACACGCTCTATTCTTATTCCACTGTCACTGCTTAGAGCTCGTACGTTTAACTCCACTTCCTGGCCAAAGCTTCGTTTATTTTGATCATTAACTCTGGTTAGAGTGAACTCAGCGGGTTTACTTGGGAAATTGAATTATTCCACTGAGCTCTTTGTACAAAGGTTCGTGTCCGATCCGTTGTCAATAAAGGCGTATGTTTTCACTTCACGAGTTCCGTCTCGATTACAAACCCTGACAGGAACAATTCTTAGGCACACCCTCGCATTCGCTTTCGCTGTAGCTCCATAATTTCCAGTATTGCCGGCCTCATTGACGCGCTGAGACGATTCACCGCCTGGAACTTCTTCAGAATT
>CAXIUP010000210.1:10000-172500 GCA_964035015.1 Corallium rubrum | reverse complement strand
GCTGGTCGAATGATTGCATCATCTATAATCAATGGGTGTCCCGGTTTTCCCTGTTTGGCTCCACCTATATACACATATCTTGTCTGTCACAGGGTCAGTGGATGAAGCTATCGAAGTTGCTGTAGTAGACGATATCCCTGATTTGGAAGTGAGAGAAGCACTTAATGAGGTTTGTATGTCAGCATGATGTATTATAGTCTGTATACAATAGTGTTGTAATTACTATAAAACATACCGTCACTTGTACAGTATTACTATATGCTAGAGTTACATATGGTTACAGGTTAATTATGTCAAGAGATATTTAAGAAATGGTTCATGGTTTGGCGTGCTCCATCGAGCTATGGATGCGGGAAGTTCGGAGAGCACGAAAAAAGCGTATTGAAATTCTCATTACGTTTGAAATTACTGTGCTCCATCGAGTTATGGAGCACGCACGGTAGCCAATCAGTAACGCCGTTGTATTGCATCTATGTTATAAACAGTACTATACTAGAAATACATGAACGCAATAACTCCTCGCCCGCTTTTGCATGAATTTTTGTAAATACCTCCTGATATTCCCCTTGCGCTCTTTTTCATTGGGGGACTGGAAGTAGCCACTCCTGTTGATTAAAATATAGTTTTAATTCTAGTAGAATATTTGACATAAAAAACTGTAGTTTTAATAAATCTATTTTTTGAAGTAAAAGGTAACGAGGAACAAAGAAAAATTTAAGGATGATATTTCGTGAAAAATATTGAGATAAAGGAAATTGCACGTCGCTTCCAGGGTTTGAACTCGACCATATTACCGTGCAAGTCGACTATGTTAACCACCAGACTACCGAGGCAGGCGGAAAAATTTTGTCAAAATATTAGGGTTATATTGTACACTTCTTTCTTTCCGTGTTTACAAAAAACATCGCTACAGCATCTGAAAACAGTTTTCAAACCTGGCAGCCTTCCACGGCAATATTCATTTATGACATTTCAAAGTGCTGAAATTGTCTTCACCTACATGCTAATAAATATTTCAACAGCATTTGTAAGTTTTACAGAAGAAAAAATGCTCCTTTTCCGATTTTTATGCCAATTAAATTAAGGACAAGCTACGTTAGTCACAAGTGGTTTTGACAATAAGAAAACTATTTGAAAAAAGATATTAAGACGGCAGCCACAGATAAAATTTTAAGGACACACAAAAGAGAAAACAAAATTAACAGTGATAGGATGTACATAAGGAAATTGGGAAACTCGAACAGTTTTGCTACTAAATGTTCGTGATTACTGAGATCGTAAACTAAAACCGTTTCGCCGGCCTTTATTTCTTCGTCGGTTTTCAAGCTTCACTCTTGCTTTCTCCTCCTTTCGAGTTTCGGTTTGACGGGTTTCCTTCTACTCAAGACGTTGTTTTGCTTTACTGTACGTAGACGTTGATTTGTTTCTGTTCTTTCAAAAGTGATATACGTTTCCCAAACACTCCTTTCTCAAGTCTTTTTGTCAAGAATAAATTATGTTGTTAGTTCAAATCTTTTTGTCAAGAACTATATTGTCCCCAGTGCCCCACAATCTTAACCGCGGATGGTCCGTCCACACACATATATATATACTAGAAATACATGAATGCAACAACCCCTCGCCCGCTTTTATTAAACGCTTTTTTGAAACACCCACCACCCACCCACCCTGATTTAAAATAAGCAATCCTGATATACAACCAATATAAAAACAAACAGATTTTAAAACAAATGATAATCCTCGAGATAATTATAGAATTTATGGATAGGATGAGGATGACTAACTGATTTAATAAAAGTTGAACATATCAAAGCAAAACTTAGATCTGGTTGTAAAAAATATATTGTTTTTATAGGAGGATTCAAAAGGGATTAGTTTTAGCAAGCACTTAAATGGCTTATGGCTTCCCTTATGGCTTCCCTTCTTCTTCCTTATGTGGCTATGTATACATGTTTTGCAAAGGCAGAATTAAAAGTTGACAGCTCAAAATTACATTTATAATAGAGTCTGAGATAAAAACAATTCAGTAGAATTGGATCCCAGAAAGAAGTATTAAACAGACCATGTTTCAGTCGAAAATTTGGAAATACAGCAAAAAAAATCGCCAAAGCCTATGCAAAGTCAATCAATAACATCAACATAACTACATAAGCTTATAAAGGAAGTGTTTTAAGTTAGCTTTAGTTAAGCTGACGACTTACGGTTTGGACGAGCAAAGGGAAAGCACGAAAACGTGAAGCTGTATACTGTTTAGATTATTAAGACAACAAGAATCCTACCGTTTATAACTTTAAATTTTTTGACCACTGAGTGACCACAACCACTGCAATTCAGACCGAGTTTTGTTTACCATACGGCGTTTGGTTTCTTCAGGTTCTCTGGTTTCGCGTGAAGATATATTAAACCGGCTATTTGTATCCTTTTCTTCGTTGTTCTCTTCTATTATTTAAGTAGAACAGGCTCCATTTCGTTAAACGAAAGCAAAATACTGACAGATTTTATAATAGTTCTCTTCGTCGCTAGTCACCAGTGTCCAACTATTCTTACCGCGTGACACCGTACCAAACATATATATATATACAAACAAACAAACAAACAAACAAACAAACAAACAAACAAACAAACAAACAAACAAACAAACAAACAAACAAACAAACAAACAAATAAATAAATAAATAAACTACGTCCCAGATTTCGTCTCCCTCGCTTTTTCTACACGCGTGTAAAATGGACTCCACGCGTGTCGAGATTAGCACCATCACCGGGCTCCGGGCCTTCGGCCCATCACCCGGCTCGGGGATAAATATTCAGGTCACAGAAATTCGTTCGCATATCACGTTTGTCCACGCGTGTAAAATGACTCCACGCGTGTCGAGATTAGCACCCTCACCGGGCTCCGGGCCTTCGGCCCTACGCCCGGGCTCGGGGACAATAGTGTATGTGCAGTAACACCCCCTCCCTCCTCCCTCCCCCCCCCCCCCCACCACACACAATATGTCTCAAATTTGTATCGTACACTACAATAATATTCAAGACACTTCTAATAAAGCGTCTTTGTACTTATGTAGTGCTTTAACTATTTATCAAATACAATAAATTCTTTCCTGACCTGATTAATATCAAAAACAGTCTGTAGAATTTGTGACCAATTATATGCAACATCTTCGTTTCGTTATCATTTACTAAGATTAATTAATTTTTAAAGAACTTGTTTTTCTGAAAATGAACTGCAAATAATTTAATTTCGGATGATCTGCCTTCCAGGAGGTAGTTTCAATAATAAAACACAATCGTAAAAATCGAACTGTTTTATGGTTTTATCGGTTCACAATATCTCCTAACTGTTTCGCTCTCATACAAGACAGGCAACTCTCAGTGATCACGTAATAGTTTTATTCTGGTTAACACCAGATGATTTTATTTATCACTGTGAAATGTATTGGCTACAGGTATAAAGTGTTAACCAAATTGTGTGCTTCATGCCGTAAAAATTACAGTTTCAAATAAATTATAATGTGTACTTGAAGGAACTCTTGATTACGATACATTGGCATTTACAACTCTTTCATATATTACCTTATTAATTTTACATTCTATGTTTTTCTAAGACATTTTTTAGTTAAATACTAGTTTATTTTAAATTGAATGTTGCAGTGCGTAGGATCGACCATGAGAGCAACGCCTTTGTTATCATTCCACCCCTACTTGTAAGAATCACGAATGTAGAGGCCTGAGAAAGAAAAACATTGTTTCCAAAGTTGTTTTTTGCGTTTTACCCTTGTCACACATAGCCCAAAACTTACACTCTAAGAATTACAAATGCTAGTGTCTCTTGATAAATATCAATTCCATGGTGAGTAGTATCACGAAGAGGGTTAATCTCCATCCTAAGAGCTTGATAGTCAATGGACCTTAAAGGGGATTCTGTTATAGGGACTTCCACTTGACCCATTTCATCAGCAGAGATAGGACCATCCCAGTCAACTCCATATAGCTGCAACTATAATGTGGTACTTATTAATACGACTTAATAAGCATTGTATCTTCACATCTGCAACAATGAATGCTTTGTCAAATGTCAATGGTTTAGAAAAATGTGTGTAATGTCAGTAGTGTATCTATTTCAAAAACTTAATTATTTGATGAATGAACAGAAAAGGGGTGTCTTCAGAGCTAACAAAACTCTAACATCAACATTTTTATAATTATTAATTATGTTTTATAATATATGGCAATCCATGAAAACATGGTTAATTTAGAACAACTTACAAAACGACTGACAGTACATTACGTAGTATATCATACAAGAGAAGCCGTTTATCTGATCTGAAAACAACGAGAAGTGTGTTGAAAAACGAGGCGATAGCAGAGTTTTTTAACTCACTTCGAGGTGTTTTTAAATCAGATAATAAATGGCTTTCGAGTGTATGGTATAGCTTCTCAAACAAATCAGTACTTAAAGAGAAATTAGTAAAACCACTGCTGATTTTCATTATGTTTTCCTCGTGAATTATTAATGAGTTTGAGAAGTATATGTAAAACGATATGTTTTTAGGACGTATATGTAAAACGATATGTTTTTAGGACATACACATGCTCAAATATGATATGAGCAAAAACCGTTTTCTTTAATTTTTTGGGGGTAAATGGTATGAGACTAATACCATTAATACCACGCCACGCCGCCCCTGATGAGTGTATGACAAACCTGGAAGTCCTCTTGCCGTAATTCTTGAACAATAACATGCTGAGAGTTAGCAATAGAGTACAGTCCTGAGTACCATAGCCTGTCAGGGGACTTACTGTGAGCTGTTCTAATTGGTTTTCTGTTTCATTCCTCGAGAAATAACTGTAAGTGACGATCTATACGAGGTTGATAGACATCCTGGAGGCACCAAATGTGTATTTCATCAGCAGGGTCCAATAAACCAACATTCTCCATGTGGTGAAAAAGGTTGTAATAAACATATGTACACCCTGTAAAAACATCCCTCCACAATCGCTCTATAAAAAAGAGGAATAATTTAATTCAAGTATCTCTATAGATCGTTTTCATTTGACGTCACGGCAGCCATATTGGTGCACAAAAACAATGAGATGGCGGCCATATTGGTGTACCATCTTTATCCTATGGGAATTTAACGCTATTCTTATTCAAAATTTCGTGTTGTTTCACCACCCCAATGGCGCCACCGATCACGTGAGTGAAAACGATCTAAGTCAAACCCTTTATCCTACTTCATGTACAGTATGTCTATCATTTTGTCCTCTGTTAGGATTAGGTGTGTTGGAGATAGGTCAATCTGTACATGAAGTAGCCAGGTTTAGGCATACATGCCATAACTAAAAAGTGTGTTTTCAGGTACAAATAGTTACAATAAGATATTTACCAATCCTTTGATTGTGCACACTCCTCCCACCAATGAAACTACCTCTATCTGGACCTCTGTCTTCATGTGTTAGCATGTACCATGATGCAACATCAGCGTTTTCTTCACACGATCTCCTAGTGGTAACACATTTGTAACAAATTAAAAGAATGTAACATTTTATTTTTGGGATCAACACAGTAATATTTAAGTGCATGGTTTAAATGAATCCCGTTTACGCTTTACACCATATAAGTTTCTAATGTTTTTTCTAGTCATCCTTGTATACAGATTAAACAATAAAAACATGTAAAAATATTATTATATAAATGATTATTGCATTATGCTACTCAACAACAAATGTGATAAAATAGCCTAACTGACATAAATCTTTTGTCAAGTATCAACCTTCACACCCTGAGAAGTTTTTGAACAATGTTTTTTTGTTATTCTATGGATCAAGATTTGTAGTATTCTGTTACCCATCTAGTATAAAGGATAGCAGATTTTTTTATTTTACATACCAGAGAGTTAAAACCTAAGTACAGAACATAATTATAAGAAATGGAATTTATTCACTTAATATGTTCAATTACCACGAACATTATCATACAGGGCAAAATTACTTGAATATGATTGACTAATGAGGGCATTTTTTTGCAATTCAGGGCAAAACTACTTGCACTTGATTGGTTCCTTGATCAGCAGTACTTGCACGTGATTGGTTGCTTTGTTACTTAGCAACAATAAACCTCAGAGGACTGACCTTTTTTCAACAAATCTGCAAGGTTTTTCAGTCTGAAAATGCTTTTTTGTTTAGGGGCCATCGACAAATAGATTTAGTCCCCAATCGCGGACTTGTTCCGTGATTGTGTTGACCCCCCCCCCCCCTATCATCACGGACCAGTGGACATATGAGTCTAGTGGATTGCCATTTTGACCATGAGTATAGACACAGCATAGTATGAATATTAAGAAAGAATATTTTAATATAAATATACTTATTGTCAACACACCAGAGGGCAAATGCTATTAAACAGCTAGAGTTCAGTCACAAAAAAGTGAAGTTTTATATAAAATATTCATCAAATTCAATATATAACACCCCCCTAGCATGTTGTGGTATCCCCCCCCATCGTGGAACAAGTTCGCGAATGGAGACGAAATCTATTTGTCGACGGCCCCTTACTTTGAACTATTTAAACTATAAAAGGAGTGTAAATTATTAGTGAAAATGAATACACTAGAAAATTTACTTTCACTCGTGTTTTCAAAATCTTACAAATTGCCCTCGTCGCTTTGCGACTTGGGCAATTTTGTAAAATTTTGAAAACACTTGAAATTAAACCCTGATTTTCCTCGTCCCCATGCGATTACCTATACAAATTACTAAGAATAATATAATAATAAAAGTTCAATTAAAAAACGTCTAGTAAAAATAGGAAACAGAATAATAATTTGTACGAAGCTAATTGTTCAAAGCTAAAAATAAGTTTAGTCTTATATTAATTAAAAATCTGTTATACAGGTAGATCCCCTTAAACACAGTTCATATTAAAAAACCCTGTTCTAGATCCCCTTAACCATATACTGTATATAATTCTAACTAAGATGTCACTGAAACCTGCAAAAATATTTATATAAACTAAATGAAATGGACAAAATCAGATTATAATAAGTAGTACCAAGATGAATTAAGGGATATTACTGTAGTGATTACAGTACATGTTCCACTCGCATAAATACTATCTGAGATATTAATCACAGGCACTTTCCACCCAAACCCCAGAAGATAAAAAAAGCCCAGTCTAAACGATAGAGGGGTACCGTCGTGCAAATATTTTCCAAAAATTTCAAAGCACATTTTTTAAAGCATCTGGATAAATTTTCAGTTGGGATAACAGGTCTAAAATGCTGTTGTTACCTACTAAAAAGGTGAAAGTATAATAGATCATATATGTTGTTGTTTGGGGAGAAGGAAACGGCTACCAGTACTTTACCACTCTTGGAGTTGTACTAATTTCTATTTATAAACATTACATTGCCCCACTTACCTCGGACACGTGAATGCAGACCATATTTATCAACACCATGGAAAAAGTGAGACAGTACTGTTGATGCTCTATTATCTGTTGAACATCGCAGGAAAATCACCATTCGCGAGTAACTATCAATCATACCATGAATTTCAAAACACCACCGTATAAGTTGATGATTACCATCCAGATGATAGAGAGCTCTAGGTGCATAAACATTCTACCCCCTTCTTTGTATGATGTGACTTTCAAGTGTTCTCAGTAAAATCCCATTGGGATCAACCCTGTGCATGCTTTCTCTAAACCTATTTTCCTGTACATGAAACCCTCTAGCAGCAAGAAACCCCAGCATTCTTCTGTAACCGCAGTTAGGGAACAACTCCATCACCTGAGAAACTTGCTCATCTAGTTCTTCATTGGAGAGCTCAGCATATTTTTCTCTGATGGACAAGGCATACACAGACATTCTTCTTTTTACTGTGCTAGCAGATACCCCAAGCATAGCTGCCATTTCAGGGACACTGAAACCAAGCTCTAAAAATAATTTCAGCTGCTCTTTAGGTATATCATAAAAGGGTCTCCCTCTATCGTGTGTACACACTATGGAAGCTTGGTATCCAATAGTTTGCTGGCACTCTTGACTTTGAGATATTAGATCTTCGGCTCTGTCCAAACACTGATAAATTTCTTCTGGTATATTGGTTAGTATCCCTTCGCATCTGACGATAAGATACCGCAAAGAGTTGATCCGGAAGGTTAAACTATTGTAAACATCCTCGTTTACAGTCCCTTCCAACATGCGACAAACTTCATGGATATTTCTCGTATAATATTGGAGTATTTGCTCCCTAAAATCGTGTTCCTCGCCCGCTATGTTGGTGAAGGTGAAAGTCCGGGGCCAGAGGTCCAGGGCTATTACGCGTCATTACCGTTAGTTACCAGACTCCGAGGCGGAACATCGTATTATTTTTTACCCTTTCACCGCGTGTTGATTTGTGTCGATGTTCCGACAGTTCAAGTAACACACGATAAATACGAAATCGTGCTCAGTAATCTCGGAATGTCCTCTCGTGTAGGCTGAACGTAATGTTATTAAGACGTAATGCCTAACAATGTCGTGGTAACATTACTTTATGAGCCGCAACGTCGTGTTGTACAGCCACAACGTCGTGTTGTCAAGCCACAACGTCGTGTTGTCAAGCCACAACGTCGTGTTGTCAAGCCACGTCGTGTTGTACAGCCACAACGTCGTATTGTCAAGCCACAACGTCGTGTTGTACAGCCACAACGTCGTGTTGTACAGCTACTCCGTCGTGTTGTGAAGCCGCAACATCGTATGAAACAGTTCGACTTGTGTTTTTGACCCGAATACCGCTCCATATAATGTAGGCAAATTGACCCTCTCTGCCAGGAACGTTTGAAAATTTCCTTTAGAATATTTAAATGCCCCCACCCCGGGGTTACAATTTAAGAGCAAATGCCGCAGGGTGGGGATACAGATGTTTACCAAATCCCCCACCTTTGCCCAGCCTCCCCCCCCCCCCCCCCCATCGGGCTTAACACTGATTCGTGCATTATTATATAGAGAATAATACATAGATGTGTGGAAATATGAAATTTATTTTGAGTGTTGAACACAAGAAATAAATTTCATATTTCCAAGCATCCACCCACAATCTTGGACAAAAAGACTTGAGAAAAATTGAAAAATATGAAAAATACTGCATATTTTAGGCTTATTTTGATTTTTTTTGCCCCCCCCCCCCTCCCCCCTTTATCAATGTTGAATATTTTGGTAGAGGAGTCACCCAACATTGATTTGGGGGAGGGGGGGGGATACTTAAAGTTATTATCGTATTTTTATGTTTAAATATTAACACTAAGTGAAATTCCAAAATTTTCTCAACAATTTTGTCCAAGATTGTCTGTGAGTAAGTTTACATATTTACTCAGTGTTTTTGTATGTGTGTGCATGATTATGTGAGTTATTTGTGAAATAACACATCAGTAAAGTCAGCCTGTAATAGAATGATAAAATATTGCGGTATGTGGGAATGTAAAGGGTTGAATAGGGTTATTTATGTCCCTGGCTTCAATTTGATACTTTTGTTTACGTATGAACAACCAAGCGTCGTTTGCTGTACATCAAGAATGGCATTGTAGACGAGCGTGAAACCGGGATGATGGCTGTCAGATGGAAAGTATTCGACTTCAAATTTCAAATTCCCGAGGCTAGACAGCGTCGTATCCAGCCGTGCTCTAAATGCTTCGCCGACCTTGTGTATTCGTGACATAGTAATAGCTTTATACAACGACAGTATAATAGCATGATGTACTGAGTTTTGTTATGTCATTTTCTCATTTAGTACGTTGATAAAACATCGTAAACCCACGGTTAACAATGGTTAACACGTCAATTACTTTACATATACCACAATCCGGGAGGAAAAAGCTTAAAAAATTCACGGTTTACACCACTTCAACCATTCTACAAAAATGTATGATCATCAAAGGTTTTTTTAATAAAGCGGTGTAAACCGTTGTAAACCGTGTTTTATTTACGCCAACATATAAATATTAAAATTATTTGTTAAGTATAATTGTTTGTGTACTGTGAAATAGGTTTTCTTTGCTATAAAACCATTTACTGGCTTGACAAGTTGTTTGAAACAGTAAAAATATAAGACCTACGCGTGCACGCTTTACAAAGCGGAACTTGCCATGTTGCCTGTAAACCACCCTAGCCAACATGTACATAAATTTACATAATTTAAATTAATTCTGAATTCAAATTCTGTTAATGTACTAGTATACAGCATGAACAGCATAATTTATTAATACTTTATTCTATTTCCTTTACTACGTATTATTAAATCAATTCTCTTGTTCATTGAGTCAATAATGTTGTCAATTGTGTTAGAAGGAAAATTAAGAAATGTTGCAATGATGCGATTCTTGAATTCTACGTAACTTTCTTGTGTAATATTTTGCTCTAAAGCTTGATTTGTTAGTTCTTTTCTTACTAAATGAAACAGATTTTCAATAGGATTGAGATCTGGACTTCGAGCGGGAATGGAAAACAATTCCGCTTTAATACTTTTCAGCACCTTCTTTACAGCTGCTGAGTTTTGGCTTGGATCCCCATCCTGAAGCCAAAGCATTGATCTTCCTTTTTCGGCTTTTTGGAAAAGACCCGGAAAAGTTCGCCGTACATATCCTTCAAAATATGGTCCATCAAGTTTTTCGTATGGGTCGCATGCAATGACTCCTTTGTTGTAGGAAATGCTTACAAATAACTTAACCACTTTTCCACCGCTATCTTCCTTACTCCCCTTTCGCTGTGCATTCCTCCGCTAAACCTTCCTTTTTGTTCTCCATATACGTCCTTGAGGTGCTCTAGCCTGACCTGCTGGATTCCGTTTATAATAAAAACTAACTCCATCTAAATAAAAGTTTATTTGCGAAGTCCAAAAATTGGTTGGTCTGGGTTTTTTTACTTCTTTTTTAAATTTATATCGCTTTATTAGGTCTTTACCAGTAAGAACTCCCTTTTTTCTCGTCTGCATATATCCGTAGCCATGTTCATTCAATCGCCTACGCACTGTTCGGTTGCTCACGTTCTTTATATGTATCCCACACGCCTCCAAAAGGCGGCCAGAACAAAAGTTTGGATTATCTTTACGCAAAACCTGGACTTGGCGAATGATCTGTCTCTCCATGCGCACGCTAATTTTTCTAGGTCGCCCAGGACCGCCTTTCTTTTTGACGGATTTCAATGAGGACAAACCACTTTTCTTAATTCGATATATTGTAGCAAGTGAAACACCAAGATCAGTGGATACTTTCGAGGGCTTTTCTTTTAGATCTCTCACACAAAATAAAATATACGCCTTTGTTTTCTCTGGAAGTAAGCCTTTGAAGACCATCTTCCCAGTAAATTTTGCTTACAAATGATCTACGTCATAGTGTTTAATTGGTTAATTGGCTGTCCAATTGCGTAATAAATGAAAAGACAAGAAACCCTGGGCACTAGTCTTTACCCATACCATCATTTAACCCCGTATACATTAACAAATTTAATAATTTTATAAAAACCATTCTCAGACAATCTTGGACAAAAAGACTTGAGAAAAATTGAAAAATATGAAAAATACTGCATATTTTAGGTTTATTTTGATTTTTTTTTGCCCCCCCCCCCCTCCCCCCCTTATCAATGTTGAATATTTTGGTAGAGGAGTCACCCAACATTGATTTGGGGGAGGGGGGGATACTTAAAGTTATTATCGTATTTTTATGTTTAAATATTAACACTAAGTGAAATTCCAAAATTTTCTCAACAATTTTGTCCAAGATTGCAGCTAACACACAACGTTGTCACAACGTTGCTAGAAAGTTGTAGTTTGGTTAGGTCCGACCTAACGTTTAGATAACCTTTCCACAACGTTTGGTGAATAATCGGCAATGTCGTAACGTTTTAGCGACGTTGTGGCGACGTTGAAATACAACGTTATATTGCGACATTGTCACAACGTTGTGGCAACGTTAAACCAACGTAACAATACAACGTTATATCATGACGTTCGTGCAACGTTGTCGCAACGTTAAACCAACGTAGTAATACAACGTTATATCATGACGTTCGTGCAACGTTGTGGCAACGTTCTACTGACATTGTAATACAACGTTATATCCTGACGTTCATACGACGTTGGTGTAACGTTATACCAACATTGAAATACAACGTTATATCCTGACGTTCGTACAACGTTGTGGAAACGTTCTATCAATGTAGCAATACAACGTTATATTCTGACGTTTGTTTAACGTTGTGGCGACGTAGTTTAAACATCGATGGGAATGACGTAATCGTATTCAGACTTATCAAAACAACGTGGTGGCAACAACACAGCGATATAGCAATACTGTGCTAGTCACTCGAGATCTTGCTATGTTACGTTCGATTTCACATAAACGTTTAATTTGAGGAGGATAAGTTACGATATCTGATATTCTACGATATCTGAACTTCGCAATAATACGGTATATTATTAATCTTTTGAATTAAGCTCTGTGTTGACCGCTGTTCGTATATGAGGTATATCCTATTTTCGTTTATTGATTGTTCTTCAGTTTTTATTTCGTGTGTGTTTGGAGTGCAGGGTAAGCTCGTTTTCGCAAACACACGGTTTGATATAAGTGCTGTACATACGTATTTCCTGTATTTTTTCTAATATTTTTTCTTCACGATCGGAGTCGTGAACGAACAGGCAAAATCAATAATATGGCGTGTTCAGTTGTTAAAGGTTAATGACTAAAACTAAGCAAATTAATTAATCATACAATTAGGTATATATGCTATATGTAATATGAAAACGGTCTAAATTAAGAACGCAAGTTCAATCAATATAAAAGCATTTGTGAAAACGTTGTCGAAAGGCCACTGTTTAACGTTGTCACAACGTTGCTGATAAAACGTTGTCAGAACGTTGTCAAAACGTCGCTGTTTCGTAATTTATAACGTTGTCACAACGTTGCCTGCTGTCTACAAATTTTCGTTGCCACAACGTTAACACGCAACGTTGTCACAACGAAAGTCTAACGTTGTTACAACGTTGTTACAACGTTGTTACAACGTTGTTACAACGTTGTCACAACGTAAATTTGTTAGCTGGGCATGTATTGTAAGTTCTAGGAATTTTTTGGTGAAAGAAAACTTGAGTGTAGAATATTTTCATTTTAAGACCAAACCGGGACCAGTTGCGAAAAATGCAACTACACAGGCCTTACGGCAGGAATTGAACCCACGACCTTGCGATTCTAGTGCAATGCTCTGACCACTGAGCCACGGAGGCCGTTGCCGAGAGCTTGATCGCGAGTTCTGTATATATTAAGGTGGTGATGCCAATCATAATGTAATAATTTTGCCTTGTGCAATAATTTAATATTTTGCTTGGCTTTATATATTAAAAATCAAATCATTGCTTTCTACTTTAAACTGATTTTAAGCGTCTTACTTTGGGTAGTCGTACAAATGCCATATTCTTCAACTTCAGAAACTGTTTCTTCTGTGGAAAAGAAATATGTGAATGTATTATTTGGTAAGAGTTAACTGTTGGCAGGGCACATGATGCCAATTTTGTTGCGGCGCAAATTATTAACAAATCACAAACAGTTAATAATTGAAAATAGAAACGTTTTAGATTACTTTCGACTTAATACAAGATAAAATTTGAACCGCAGAAAAAACATCTTTTGAGTAAGACAACGAGTCGATATAGTTTCCACTCGCGTTCTGTTTCAACTCGGATATTTTCGCGTTCTCAATCATGATAGATGTTTTTTAAACGGTTTAGCTTTTATCGGCTGGTTATGTTTTCTCTACTTACGTTTGGGATGTTTCCAAGCTGAAATGTAGTGCACAAAGGAGCAGCAGCGAACATCTCGAAGAGTATAAACCACGAAGAGTTTGATGAAGAGAATAAACCACGTTTATCGGAATCTCGCAACAATGAAAACATGCTTCACATGATTGATCAGAGAGTACCCAAAAATATTATAATTAGTGCGTGTATTCCCACAGGGAATACAACCTTGACAGATAGCGTGTATCATATTACCATAATCATAATGATGTAAACGCAGTGTTGATATTTTTAGCTTGGTGAAGGTCTGCTTTTAGGCGCATGTTCTTGTTTGGCGGCGATTTTGAATGATGGCGATTTTCGTATTTTGCCATTTTTAGGCGAAGATTTTAATGTATTACTTCCAAACTTACAGGTCATGTTAGGTTTCTATTATGCTTTCTGTGGTGTGGTACAAATTTGAAAAGTGTGCGTTGCATACGGACAGAGACCTCAATCGTAGGTCTTCTTGACATGTGGCTAAATCGGGGAATGGCAGATCTCTCGACACCATCTTGAATTCAGCACAAGGACCTGGCAACGAAGTTGTATGTAGTGATGTAATAACATCTATACATGCATAATGCCATAATATAATTGCGGGGGAATTAAAAATGCGCGGGAAGGTTGAATGCATGTACTATTGACTCCTTTAATATATTCTGCAGTTCAAATACATCTTTGATCTTTGAATTTTAATAGTGTTATTTGTTTTGTGCGATTGACTTGTATTATTGTGAGAGTACTGAGACAAATGTGTAAACGTTTCTGGCTTATAGATGTCGAAGTTAAGTGGGACAGAGGTAAGATTTAACGCACGTTCTCACTTCTGTATATTTTAATTCAACACGCGAAGCTGCACATGGTTCATCTGATCTCCGCACGAATTCATCTCAAACAAATACTGTCCACAGTAGCCAGAAGAATCGAGGCGATTCTAAATTCCACTGACTTAAAATATAATTACCATAAATACCGACGTTGGTTTTACACTAATTATTCATGTATAATTCATAATGAATAAATTTTTAAAGCAAAATTCATAATAGTAATAACAAGTTGTAATAATATTATAAATAATATAATATTAATGATATAATAAATAAATATATATCTCATAACAGTAACAGTAACAGTAACAGTCAGGGGCAGGAAACAAGTTAAGGTTAGTCAGGCACAGCTTTTGAAGGGCATTTCCTGAAAATGTTGGAGGGGGACACATGCCCTTTGCCTCCCCAGCCGTGCCCTGATAACAATGGTAATAATAATATAATAATAATAATAATAATTATTATTATTATTATCCTTTTCCAAATCGAGTGGGGTACTGGGTCCATTGGAGACTGCAAAGCATCTAAGGATTGTTTGGAAGGACAGCAATCACAACAATGCAAATGAGCTGTCCTTGCAGTCTCAACTCGAATCCAGTAATCTGCTCCATTAGGAAATGACAAATTATAATGACATATATGATAACATATTAATAATAGTAATAATAATAATAATATGATAGTAATAACACAATATTTAAAATAATGTTAACAATAGCAATTAATAATAATGGTGACATTTTGAATGGCAATAAGAACAATTATATTGAATGTCACAGAAAAATATATGATTGAAGGATTGTAATACATTTGAATTTTTACAATGATCATTATTTATTTAAATAAAAGGTTGCATAATGTATTAGCCACATCAGTTTTGCATCATACCAGGCCGAGAAAGTAGGGTGGGTCAAAAAACATGGTTGTACAATTATCACAAGATGGGCAATTTTTTCAATAAAATAAGTACATGTGTTCTCTTGCGATGACAGTGCAATTAACACTAATTGGTCCAAGTCTGGAACTACCGTATTGGTACAGTAATTAAGCACCACAAAAAGACATTTCATTTTTATATCCTGAAATTTTAGGTTTCTTTCCTCAGTCACAATTCAAGAAAATTTACTTCTCATAACATCAACAACTTTAGCAGAGGTGATGCTTTTGAATGTTTCATTCCATCAATGGCTACAAAGCACTGGAAATCAGCGAAGTTCATCAGTTATTCAGAACCGCAACAAACATTGGATCCATTTGGTGTTAAGTCACTATCCTCGGAGTATCAGTTGAACTCATGAAAACAAGATACTCTTAACAATGGTAGCATGATATGGCGATACATCGAGACACCGTTAGGCAGGTTGGACACCAATTGCATAGATATTCTATTGAAGTTACACACTGCCAAAGGTATCCAAGCAGCTGTTGAACAAGAAATGAACTGGTTTTCAAGGACATACAGCAAACCGCAAACAGTATCCCAACACCCACCAGCTTCGCTGATTGCAAATTTTCAGAATATGCTTTACTCCAACAGATATGATGAAATACGTCAACCACATTTAATGTCTGCAAATGAATTAGCAATGGTATGCACTAACCGTTGGATTTCCTCTGACCACATTTGTTGGATGATGAAAACCCTCACTGATTCCCAGGTGGACACATGCTGCATCTTTTTAAATGGTGTGTTAGGCAAAGACCCAACAACACTACGCAGATTCAGGAGTGGAAATACGGACATGCCATCGCCATCCAAATTGGTCTTTGTAATTAATGTTGGCCGGAATGAAACAGGAACCTTCTTTGGGACTGATCACCAGCAAGGTTGCCATTGGACTTTGTGCCACGTTGACATAGCTGGGAATAAAATTGTCTATGGCGACTCCCTTGCCTGGCCTGCTCCAAATGGCATCTTGAGCAAAGTGGACAGGTACTTGAAAGCTGTTTGTAAAGATGATGATGTTTCCAACTATTCAGTAGTTATCTTACATGACGCCACAAGCAAATGTCCCAAATCTGGTTTTCATCGCTGTGGAGGCACTTGTGCCCAATTTTATCCATTGCAAACATGTTCCAATATCTGTGGAGTTGTTGTAATGGTTGCAGCTGCCATTGCTTGCCACAACCTTGAGTTTTTCCAGCACATCTCAACTGCACACGGTCATGCCACCAAGTCATTTGCACCCGTATTTCTCCAGACTCCATCCAGATTTGGCAAGTACCTTCGGCTTGTCGTTGCTTCTTGGATTCCAGGTAATGCAGTGAACACGGAACACGTCATCCCACAGTTGTGGAAGCAGTGCCAACAACAACAACCAATGTTCAGCAGTTCCTCTACACCTAATGTACATCATGAGCATGATTACTGTTCAGAGAGCACAAAAGACGGCAGTGGCAAAGGTGAACGATCAATGGTTGTAATCAGCGATGATGATGATGATGATGATGACGACGATGAAAGGACGACTACAACAGCCTCCCCATCAGATGATATGCAACACAACTGTCCTGTCACCTCCACAAAGAAGGCAATGAATGGTGGACCTGCAAAAGAAAAGAAGTACGAATGTGTTAACTGTGACTCGTCATTCACAAGAAAATTCACACTCAGACGTCACATCCGAACCAAACACCCAAAACAACAGCTTGATGGTAACTGGAAGGTCGAAACGCGTCGAGGGTTAAGCGTGAATGGAAAGTGAACAAACTTACACAATTTTCCACACTTCTCTTCATTCCAACATACTTCAGGCCACACCCATTTTACATACATCAACCCACAAACAACACCGCAGTTTACGCATTAGTACACCTCGTTTGTTTGTATATATTATATGCTCGAAAACCTATCCACAAATTAACGCCGGTGGAGGTCTCACTACCTACCTTATTATATAAATTTGTGAAGCTTCTGTAGGGAAAGGGTTAGAGCTAAACCAAGTCTCCCTCCATATATGGCAGTTATAAAACCATTAATGGTATTACACACTTAACATTCTTCACTCTACATTACGCACACTGCAGGAAGGCTTATCACAAAGACCAGAATAATTGCACTTGGATATTCCACTTGCATCAAATATTATAAGAATTCACTTTGTGTATCTATATATCAGTATATGCGGTACAAATGTATCTGTGGGTAGTATGTGTTATATATGGTGAATTCCCAACCAATTGTAATCATTCCAAAAATGCACACTTTTATCCACAGCCGTACCATTCAAAACAACTAATAAAGAGTCTGTCGACACTGTGGAGAACAGTATCTTGGAAGAGGACAACAACAATACAATGGAAAACCAACTGCTAGTCAACAATAACGAAACGGACAATACAGAACAACTAAACCAAACTGAAGAAAACAGACTTTTAGACGATGACAGTGACAGTGACACGGGACTTGAAGGCCTAACACAATATACACCTAACAGACCAAGAAAACTTCATGACCTCACCGACACCACAGATGACGCTGTAGAAATGACAGACATCCAACAGAACAGCATACCAACGAACACGCAACACACGACACGGATGATTATAAACATTCCACCACACTTATACACCTCATTCCAGACAGAAAACAGACTTTTAGACGACGATAGTGACACGGGACTTGAAGGCCTAACACAATGTACACCCAACCGACGTAGAAATCTCAATGACCTCACCGTCACCGACACCACTGATGACACTGTAGAAATGACAGACATCCAACATAACAGCGGACCAACGAACACGCAACATACGGCACGAATGATTAAAAACATTCCACCACACTTATACGCCTCATTCCAGACACTAAACACACTTAAATACAAACGAAATAGAACAACTACAACTATAGAAAAACTGACACATCACAAAGTCGATGGAACATTACCCGACGGTCTAAACACTACAACGAAATGTGACATAATCTTGGACGACGACCTACGAACACGATGGATACAAGCATCAAAAAACGCCTGCACGGAACAACTTAACATACTTTTGGAACAACATCAACGGACCCTACAAATGACTGAACGCAAGATAGAACATTCAACAGAACGAATACATAACAACAGTGCTACCGATGACTTCGCACAGGACATTATCACAACAACGGACCGGATTTCCACAACATACAGCGGCAAACACCTGCTTAAAAACACGAAATCACGTTCCAACAAACTGTACCTTAAACGACTCAACAATGAACGGAAAACCCATAACAACACAACTACGAAAAGACTATTTACCACACCAACACAACGGGAAAATAACACCAATCGAAATGTACACAAACAAACACTCTCAAACCTACCACAACTCCGTCCAATACCCCCTGCTGCTACTGCCACAATCACAAGACCAAAACCAACGATAGTCCACCACCAAAACCGTACTGCCACGCACACAACTACTCGACCTACAACACCAACGTTCCATCCCCACACTCCTAACTTTCGGCAAAGTAACAGCAACACAACGGTCAACAACCTGGTTACAGAAAACATTCAACAACAGATTCAGAATTTTCTAACACCAGCACACATACGGACATACTGGCAACAAACGAGAAAACACAACAAACCAAAATAGCGACACCCAACAAAACGAGACTACTTAGACATCTTAACACAAAAAGGAACCACAACAACAACAGAAATAAAAATAAATCCAAAATATACAAAACAATCCGTAACAATAACGCCAACGACAGTATCGTAAATTTATCGGACACGCCAATCCCAACGACGACCAAAAAAATTTTATCAAAAGGCTTAAAATTCATTCCTAAACCGAAACCGACAACCTACACAACTATATACCAATCCTTCCTCAACTACAGACGAAACATGCATCTCAAATACTTCTTTAGGGACAAACCTGACACAGATAGACATCCTTTTAAAACGAAAAGTAAATTCACTCCACCTCCACCAGACAATGAAAATCTAACTCAGTACATCTCTCTGGTACTACACGATCTCAAAACCACGACAAACAACCATAACAAGCAACGACCCAACATCTCTAATGGACAACATAACGCAATTATATCTCTACGTGACAACGACGACCTAATTGTTAAACCAGCCGATAAAGGAGGTGCAATTGTAATTTGGCCAAAGGACGCTTACTTAACTGAGGCATACAAACACCTTGACAACAATCTACACTACAATCACATACCAAACGACCCCTTTCCACAACTAATTACCAGCATTAATCAATTTGTAACTACGACATACAAAAACGGAAAGATCGACTCTACTACATACAAATTTCTCTTAATCGATAAATCGACTCGAACACCGACACTTTATCTGTTACCTAAAATACACAAGCCTGACGTGCCTGGAAGACCAATTATATCCGGCTGCGGAGGTCCCACCGTTAGGTTATCTGAATATACTGACTTCTATCTAAAACCTTTGATGAAAAACATCAAGTCCTACGTTAAAGACTCAACTGATTTCTTAAAACGACTATTCGCACTAAACAGTACACTTCCTAACAACATCATACTTGTCACTATTGACGTAAAAAGTCTTTACACTAATATACCTAATGCGGAAGGCATAACAGCCTCAATTAATCTTCTTAACAAATTTAATGCGTTGCCATATGTAGACACCGACGTTATTCGTAACAGTCTCGAACTAATTTTAAACAACAACTACTTCGAATTCAATGGCCAATACTACCTACAAACACACGGAACAGCAATGGGTACACCGATGGCACCATCGTACGCCAATCTATTCATGGCAGCCTTAGAAGATAAAATGCTATTAAATGCACCTGGTGGGCTGACTCCACTTGAGTGGATCAGATTCATCGATGACATTTTCGCAATATGGCCCCATGGAATAGAAACTCTTAAGATATTTTTAACTTACCTTAACAACTTTCACCCGACAATTAAATTTGAATACGAATACTCAGAACAATCAGTACACTTTTTGGACACAACTATTTACCTTAATGACAGACGACAACTAGAATCTGAATTATACATCAAACCAACCGACAAAACATTACTCTTACACAACACTTCATTTCATCCAACCTCGTGTAAACGAGGAGTGATCTACAGTCAAACACTACGATACAGACGACTAATCACCAACGATATAAAACTCCACAACCAGTTGGAAAAACTTAAAATCATTCTGAGCAGCAGGGGATACAAGAATGACATTATCAACGAAGCAATAACCCATGCTACACAATACACACAGCAAGAACTTCTCTACCAGGAAAAAAACAACAACAAAACCTCGCCATTGACATTCGTCGTCCCGTACAACAACAACACAACTCACATTGGACAGATTCTTAAACGACACTGGCATCTCATTGAAAACGACTCAACGTTGAAAATCTTATGGCCTGACATGCCAATAACGGCATATCAACGTAACCAAAATATAAAGGACATCCTAGTCCACAGTAAATTTGACACAACAACAAACAATGACTAACAACAAACGACAAACAATATACACACGAGAAGATACCTTCCTCATCAATATTAATGGAGCCAAACCGCCGCCGCAAGCATGATCGACAACCTCAAACATCGAATTTACAGCCCACAATGCCTGATTAGCCAATGAAACCAAAAGTACCACTGATGCAGCATTATATCTACTACAAAGGCCAAAGAGTGGAAGACAACGCCCATGCAGAAACCAAGTATTAATCGAAACTACACGAGTAGACAATATTATAGTATCGAAACAATTTAATTTAACCAATTTTATTTTATTTCATTAATTTGCTTGATCTTACCAACAAACAATTTAGTCAAACCAATTATACAGACAATGAACACCTCTTATGCAGAATGTGCAGAACGTATGCATGCTCAAATATGTATATATGTGTATGAATGTATGTATGTGTGTATATATATGTATATATATCTGTATATAACCTGACAATGACATATCTCATGTTCCTATTCACCTATACAAATATAATCAATCGGTAAATGTAACCAAGACACCAAAAAAATTTTTTAAATACAACCAAGATATAACACAGGGAACAATGTGAGTCTGTGATATTGCCTTATTCCTAACTACTCAAACGTACACTCGTACTTGCAACTTAACAGTAAAACAAGACCAATCCAATCGCACGTCTCAACGTATGACGTCACAAAACACAACTAGGACTATTAACACAACTAACTCAACAAAATTAAGCCTTTCCACTCTAACACCTGACCTGACAAGGATAGCGAGAAAAAAAATTCTTAACAACACGGGAGTGAGTACAATGGCTTCAAGAAGATGCGGGCTGCCGAGGAACACAACTTTCAGTAAGATCACAATTCTTTTATTATTATTATTTTCATCATATATACTCTTATTATAAGCTTTACTCTACACCAACATACTCATTGCAATTTTTACACACATTCACATATCCTGACTCTCATCAACATATTCTTATACCAACATACTGAAACATTGACTTGAGAAATCCCTCCTGAAGAAGACTGGAAGGTCGAAACGCGTCGAGGGTTAAGCGTGAATGGAAAGTGAACAAACTTACACAATTTTCCACACTTCTTCTCTTCATTCCAACATACTTCAGGCCACACCCATTTTACATACATCAACCCACAAACAACACCGCAGTTTACGCATTAGTACACCTCGTTTGTTTGTATATATTATATGCTCGAAAACCTATCCACAAATTAACGCCGGTGGAGGTCCCACTACCTACCTTATTATATAAATGGTTGTAATCAGCGATGATGATGATGATGACGACGATGAAAGGACGACTACAACAGCCTCCCCATCATCAGATGATAATATGCAACACAACTGTCCTGTCACCTCCACAAAGAAGGCAATGAATGGTGGACCTGCAAAAGAAAAGAAGTACGAATGTGTTAACTGTGACTCGTCATTCACAAGAAAATTCACACTCAGACGTCACATCCGAACCAAACACCCAAAACAACAGCTTGATGGTAACTGCATTTGTCGTGATTGTGGATTCAAATGTCACAGGATTGGGGATCTACGGAAGCATCTGGCAAGAGCACATAATATTCTCTTTAGATCGGAACAATTAGTTTTGGAAAACATGACCGGTTAGTATTAATTTAAATTGATTTACTGGAAACTCACTGAACTGATCTCAGTTTCAGAGATAAATGACCCCTATGGGATACAGGGATATTGCAAGCATAGAAATCTGCCGTTGGAGTGGTGTATACGTAGGTAACATGTTACCATCACAATGATCCTAAACTACCTACAATAGCAGCCAGGAGAGGAACAGTGAAAATATTGTCACTACCACCTTACCCTACAGTTTAGGAACCATTGTCTGGAACAGGATATAACTAAGGAAATCTCACCATAAACTAGATATTGTTTTTATTTTCTTTGTTAGAGTTTCAAGAGCGGAAAGGAAGAATTGAGGAAATGAACGTTTGTTCTTTTACTAAGAAAACCGGTAATAAAGGACAACAGGGTGAAGTGCAATACTACCAATGCAACCGTGGAGGAGTGTACAAATCTTGTGGTACTGGAAAAAGGCGAACCAAGTCACAAGGTTCTATCAGACAGAGTTAGGAAATAAAAAAATACCTGGGTTTCCGGTTTCCTGACCCTACCTAGTTTTTTGCCAGTGAAATGCTGACCCTAATATTTTTATTGAATTTTTGAAGAGCCTGGACCCGAGTTGCTGCATGATTTTCATCTTGGGATAGCCAACATGGTGGCTGATCCTGGTGGCATGCTAAACATTAGCTTCAAAAAATCCATACAATAGTGTTTGAAGGTGGTCGAGGAGTGGAGCCACAGTGACAACAATCCTGTCCTTTTTTGCAAATTCCAAGGTGAAGATGCTCCCCATGGATTTGACTTGACAAATGAGGACTTCATGATTGTCATGCAGAGTCCATTCCAGAAAACGATGGCCCATAAATTTGCCAGTAAGGGTGTTTGTATCGATGCAACACATGGTACAACTGGCTACGATTTCCTGCTGACATCCCTTGTAGTGGTGGATGAATATGGAGGATTCCCAATTGATTGGTGCCTATCCAACCACGAGGACTTTACCCATATGTGCATATTCTACAAAATGGTAAAGGAGAATTGTGGAGTCTTGACACCAAGATGGCTCATGTCAGATTTGGCAAGTCAATTCTATAATGCCTGGGTGGGGGTGATGCGAGGCAGACCGGTACGACTGCTGTGCACGTGGCATGTTGATAAAGCGTGGCAGACAGAGTTGCGAGCAAAAGTGAAGGATACAGGTTGGTAATGTACATGTATTTGCTGTATTAGCTCTATAAGGTTTTAGACAAGTTCGAGAATCATAGGTAATTCACCCGTGAATTTCACCCGTGCAGTCATGGGTCAAGTGTTTCTTTTCTGTGGCCTTATTACTATTAAACAATGTGCAAATATTGTATCTGTTATACAAAGGTACAAAATATTAAATTATAATTCTTTCTCCCTTCTTATAGTTGTGGCAGCAGAGATTTACAAGATGCTAAGAACTGTCTTGCAACAGACAGATGTCACATCCTTTCAAGATTATCTTTCTCTACTTCTGGAACGCCTTCCATCACTAAGCTTGGAGTTTTCCCAGTACTTTCAACGCGAATGGTCAGGAAGGAAAGAGGGGTGGGCGTACTGCTACCGCAAAGGAATGGATATCAACACCAACATGATGGTTGAAGCATTTCACCGTGTTTTCAAGTACAGTTACTTGAAAGGAAAAGTCAACAAGAGAGTCGACAACTGCCTGGTCAACCTACTGCAGTACATTCGGGATAAAACATTCGATCGGGTTATTAAGCTGTCAAAGGGGAAGAGCACACACAGGCTTAAATTTATATAAGATCGACACAACAAGAGCAGAGCATTAACCATCGATAACATTGAATGTGTTGATGAATCTAAATGGCTGGTAAACAGTGAAGATGGTTGCAATACATACACAGTCACCAAACAAGAGCATGCATGCATGGACACCACTTGTCAGTTGAAGTGCACAGAATGTAGCATACCGGTATGCATCCACCAGTACATGTGCAGCTGTCCAGATAGTCTCATCCAGAGCACTATTTGCAAGCACATACATCTTCTACAGCGCTTCTTGTCAAGCATCCAACAGACAGAGACAGACAATGACAATACTGAAATGGAAGTGGATTTTCATGTCTTGCATCAAGATTTTGTTAATAATGAAGTGAAACTTGTATCTTCACACCTGCAGCAACACAACAGGGCACAAAATGACATTGCATCACTTCAGCAGGCTGTAAAGGGGAAACTTCTCACGCTTGCAGAACAGCTTGAGTCATGTCTTGACAAAGAGGCACTACAACAACTCGACAAGCAAATTAATGCTGCACAACACTTGTTTTCATCACTGCAGAAGCGAAAAAGGGTTTCGATCAACAAAGAAAAAGACAAAAACCACAAAGAGAGTGCCATTCACAAAACCCACCAGAGAAGATGTCCATTTGCTCTTCCTTAAAACCAGTGATGCTAATGGTGAGTTATTAAAATTCTTCCCTAGTAATTATTTTCATAATTAATTTATACAGTGTACATGCATGTACATCTCCAGTAAGTGTCTGGACATCTTATTGGGCACTTATGAAGGAGGATGTGCTTAATAGAGCGATGCACGTTTTTTACTCCTTCTACAATATCTGATTCACTCACCTAAAAATTATCAGAAAAAACCCCAAATACAAAGCCTTCATAGTGAAGTCATACCAATGTTGATTTACTTCACACAAATAACTCCACAAACCACTGTATGCTTTCTTACATGTAGAATACTGAATGCATACAGAATTACTTCTCATTTGCACGTAATAGAGGCTGCATTTACAGTACCGTATAAAGTAATGACAATGCCTTTTATGGTTTACAGTGTAATAATGCAATTGTATTCTAGTGATTATCAAGTTCTATAATGTATACATATCTATTATAGTCCAAGAGTCGCTGGAAGCCTTAGGAGTCTCAACAAGAGTAATCAAGAGGACCATGGAGACTAAGGCGGTAATTTCAGAGAAGGACATTCATCTTGGTGAGGACCACCCACCAGCAGAGGCACTTAATTACAGCATTATATCTATCAAACCCTACTTAAATGTGGAAGCCTGGAAAAAAGTCACCACCTCATGTTATTAAAAATTGAACTTGCCAATAAAGACCTTGCGGTAAACAATTGTGCATAATTATGCAACAATTAATGAAATGTATTTTTGTTTATACTTTTATCCAACAGTTCAAGCACTTGAAGAAGAGTGGAGGTGTCATACATGCAACAGTGCCAAGTTTGAAGACATGATAATGTGTGATTCTTGCTCAACCTGGCACCACTGGTAAGTTAAACAATTTATTTCTCGAAGAGGAAAAAGTAGTAAACTGTGGAGAATTCAAGGAGCGAAATACACATACTGATGATGTAGTATATTGAGTGGAGCTCTTTATTAGAGTGCAAATTGTTTTCTTGACATGTTTTAGTACAGTACAGTACCAAAACGGTAGTCATCACTCAGTGCCCACATTGTGTTTACTTACTTTTTTTTTACTTTTTTGGACTTAAATAGGAGATGTGTCAAGATTGAAAGTGAAAATGATGAATGGTATTGCCAAATGTGTGAAAATCTAAATAATAAGGTAAGTCTATGCTTGTACTGTAAACTCTCTTGGACTTTTTGGTGGGCTTATGTTTGGAGAAGGCTTTAATAAGGCCATGTAGATGTAGCTTTTTTCATGCAACTTGCATTGCAAAAAAAAGCAAAGTTCAGGTTGCTCGAGCACTTTGCAGGATGGCACACACTAAAAATGTGCATGCAACTTCAACTTTGTTGTGTGTTTTTTTAGCCACACAAGCTGCGCGAAAAAAGATACATGCAACAGGGCCTTCACATTCAGGAGGGTAATTGCTTATTTTTGGAACTAATTTTGCATTTAAGATGTAAGGAGCCTAAATTCAGGAGGGCCTATATTTAGGGGGTGAGTTTAACAGTTATATAGTTACTGTTATATACAAATATCTTATTCTATCACTTAAATCACTTGGTTTCCATGTAACATACTAAATTAACATACTAAATTAACTAACTGAAAGATTTATTTCTTTAGGACACAACATTGTAATGTTGAAATTGCAATACCAGTTCCAAGATGGATTGTATACTGTATAAATAATATTATGTCCTTATTTTGTTACATTAACCATTCAGAGACAATTCATGAGACAATTCTTCCTGTAACCGTCCCCCCTGGACCACCCCTGGGACAATGCAGAAACAAGCCAAGTGCTGTTTAACTTTACATAAATTCCGTTTTATGTATCAAAAATAAATTTGCAGTCGATATAGTGTAAATTATGTATTAGTTCTTATATTATTTTTCAGCCTTGCCCCAGGGGTGGGAAATTTGCAATGAACACAAATCCCCGGGGTATTACCGGGGGGGGGGGGAGTGTTACAGGAATAATTGACTTATGTAAATACCACAAAGAAATACAGTACTATTTACAATACATTTCGTGTATGAATCTGGCTACAAGACGTATATTTAAATGCATTTAAAGTAAGTTAATATTGGTGTTGAAACATTCTCAACTTAATATTTAATAATGTAGCCTGTGTAGGAATCATAGGCGTAGAGATGTCTGCTATTAATACAGGTTTTGCTGTACATATACTAACAAATTAATATACTGTACCTTACCTTTAAAAAGACTTTTGAGTTTGACACGAAACATATGACACTTTTTATATAAAAAATTGCGTCAATGTGCGTTGGAAAACATATTATGGTGTCGTTGGAGTCGCATCACATGACCCAGATTCCTATGTATCCACAAAAATCCACGACATCCATCTTCCAACGTACGTTCCCGATAGTCACTCCCAGGTCTTTGCGCTGAATTCAAAATGGCGTCGAGAGATGTGCCATTCCTCGATTTAGCCGCATGTGTCTTCTTGTTTGGCGGCCATTTTAAAAGGTAAGCACTAAATGCCATACCGTGAGGCCCCTTGAGCCCGCAATACTACGGTCATCTAAGCAAGTGTTGTAGTTAACATCACCGTGCTGCCGATGTCTGCCTTTACCTCTGTAGCAACCTTAACGTTTAAGATTTTACTTATTCGTGCATACATACACCAGTGCCGTAGCAAGGTGTCAAAAAGTGTGTGGGGGGGGGGGGGGGGCAGCTGTGGATTACTAGCTCCCACGGGAGACCCTCGAAATTTGGGGAACAAATTCGGCACTACCGGGGTACCCTTAGTTTGTACAAATTCAAATTCAGGTTATCAATCAAAATAAATTAAAATCTGCTTTTACAGTATTAAAGTTATTAATAAAATATACACAGAACATAAATCCAGAAGTACAGTACTCATACAACGCATTCAAATCAACCTGGTCCAAAAGCCGCACGGCGTGATTCCTTTCGTTGAATAAATTCGTCGACGACTTCTTCAATGTTCAACATGTCCGTCATTCCTGTGTGTACATGGAGAATCATCGAATGATTCAACCTGTTAGCACCCAGCGTTGATCTCAGGTATGTTTTTACCCTTTTGAGTACAGAAAAAGACCTTTCGCTTACTGCGTTTGTTGCCGGTAACACCAACATCAATTTAACAAGCTTTACAGCCTAAATGATAGCATAAAAACACCACATAAATCATATGGAAGAGCTTTCTCACTCGGTTTTTGTGATATTTCAATATTAAATATTTAGTAGTAATAACAAGCAATAACTACAATCATATATCACCTCAGCAATCAATAGCATTTCCGGATTACTCAGCTTCCTTACACATTCAATAAGTTGCTTTACATCTGAACTCTGATTCCACTTCGTAGAGCTGAAAATGAAAGGAAGCAGTTCCAACTGACCTTCCAAACCTCGATAATCGAGGTCATCGCCATACGTCTCCCTAACTGCATCCAACTCCACTCTCCTCCGCAGAGGCTTCTTGAGCTTTTTAATGGGCTTTTCTGTGGGCAGGGCTAGGGGGGCGCGCGGGGGGATGTACTGAGACACATTGGGAAACATAGGGACGCAAAATTGCAAGCGCGCGGGGAAAGACGGGAAGACGGAAAGAAACGAGGGAAGCCTCTGCCATATAACGTGCGGTTCTGTGGACAAATTTGCGGTTCTGTGGACATGGAGGAAAACGATAGTGAAATGGAAGAACTTGAATGGTCTCTTCATGATATGAGTCTAGAAGGTACGTGTACAAAATTTGATTGAAATTGATAGCCAAATACATGATTTTTTTACATCGTCAAATTGTGAATTTGTCCGCCATTTTGGATTTGTCGATCGTTTTGTTTTATTGCCAATTTAATTGTTTTTATCAAGTGAATTATTTTATATTTCTCCCTTTTATGCTTTCCTTCATTTGCTTGGACCTTCTCTATAACTTACTGACCAATTCTGAACATTTGTTACTGGCGATAAATACAAAAGTGAAAAGACCCTTGAATGTTTGATAGTTGATATTAATATATAAATCAGACTGCTCACTGCATTTTACATCATTGGTATTTACTATAAAATTTGTAGATGAAGACGATATTGACTACCTTGACACTATGCCTATGCTTATGACAAGTACCCCAAAGAAAGATAAATATGATCGTGAATATGGAAAGCATGTCTTGACTCCAGAGTCCAAACAACAAAACGAGCCATCTTCAAAGAGAGTTGAGACATCTGAAAGCTCCCTGACTACATCTGGGCCTTCTGGTGAAAGCGGTAAGTGACCAGACTACTTAATACTTTATATAGAATTAGTAGGAAATAAAAATTGATTGCTGTGTTTGCATCTTCCAATATACATTTATATACACACAAGAAAATGTTAAGGTAACTTGAAAGCTTCTGTGTGAGCTTATATAATGCAAAATGACCAATGCACAGATCAATTTTGTATACTGATACTGTTAGCTTTCACCATTCTAAACTGTAACTGACAGAATTACAGTATGAATAAGTGAATGACCCAGGGGTAAGGGCATTTGACCATCGATTTTCCTTATGTAAATTGAAAGTCTTGGCAATTATTGAGGGGGGGGGGGGGCACCAAATGACCCATTTGGGTCATTTGGTCCCCCCCCCCAATAATTGCCAAGACTTTCAATTTACATACTGTATCAATTGATTAAAACAAGCTTACATATGATTTGAGGGGAAGGGAGGGGAAATTTGTTCCTGATAGCAGGTATGGATGTTTTCTGGAATGACCCATTGTTATAAACATATAGTAATCAGATATATACTATTAGTTCAGGGTGTACACTGTTGCATTAGAATCATGCTTGATTGAGCTAAATCCACTTGAATCTATTCAAATAAGGAGTCATTGTATGACAATAACAAATAAAATTGTACTCTTTTGGCAGGTGGAATGTTAGATTTATCCAATCAGCCAAAGCCATCAAGTACATTCTACAAGCAGAGGAGAGAAAGCTATGTGAATGTGTTTTTAGAAAACTTTGAGGAAAGAATGGGTTCAACTTTGAATCAAGATGTAGTCATGGAAGTTCTACAGCTAAATGAATTTCAAAAAATTCAAGCAACAAATGCAGTTAAACGAGCATTTCCCAAAGCAGTGGTTGATAGAAAGAGATTGGGAAAAATAAAGTTACTGTGTATAACCATGTTGGTCCCAAAACAATATTATTGCCAAGCGAAGAAACCTTTTCTTCTGCATCTTCAAGTGCAAGAACATCTTCATTTTTGGAACTTAATGAAAGTGCTGAAATAGCCAACATAAAAGAATTGTTAAGCAATGCATCATGTAAACTTGACTCTGTGACTACAAGACTTGATAATCATCTGTCTCAAGAAGAAATACAGAAGGATGTTGTGAAAGTTTATGTTCAGATGCAGCACAAACTCCAAGAAAGAATGAAAGAGCTACAGGATAATTTGACAACACTGCTCCAGAAAGAAGTTCACCGACTTGTTGCAAGTCAGTTTCAGTGTGAAACTCTCTGTGCCCATGAAACGATGCAGTTAAATAGAGAAATGTCTGTCTTCATTGAAAATTTGAATACAAACATTGCATCAAAGAATTTGTCTGAAGATGATTTCAGTGGCATGTTTTCATCCTAACTGATAATGTTCGACAAAATTGTCCTCTATTGTTTAACATATTAGATACTATTCTTCTACATAAGAAAGATGGTAGAGAAGTTGACAACAGGCGTGTCGAGTGCTGTACATTCCCTTGCTATCCTGGTTAGCTTAAAAAGCCAGAAAATTCCAAATGACTTCAAGTTGATGTTCACATGTTTGTGCATATCATTTGGAGCAGGCCTCTGTTTCATCAATATGCTAAATCATCTTGGCTTTACAGTGAGTTGGGAAAAGTGTATGAAGTTCTTTGACAGCAGAAGAATGATGCATAAGGAGGATGTAGCCAGTTTATCTCCAGCAGATACTCCAGTAATTTTGATGATGGATAACGTGAATATATATCGAGGGAAGAGGAAGCATTTACGTTTATTTAAATCTCTCAGTCCATTAATGTGGAATTTTACTGCCCAAGCTGTGCTCATTCCAAACGTTGATGGTATGGAGGAAATTCTTAATGACAAAGATGCCTGTCTTTCCCCCCAAGGTTCAGCCACCAAAATGAAACCAGAAGAGATATTCCTTGAGAGTGATTTTGAAAAGGCTGCATTATTTTCCAAAGCTGTTGATAATTATTTACTAGAAGTGTTAGATTTAAGTCTGAACAAAATTCCACTAACTGCTGGGCAGCTTAAGGAAATGACTGAACTGCAGGTAAACTCCCACCTGAAGAAAGCTACCTTCCAATCACGCCAATACAATATAGATGTACCAGCTAAAGATAAAGTGCTGACCAATGCTGTTCCAAATGTTAAGAGCAATGTGCACATTCTACCTCTGTCTTTGGAAGATAACAGTACTGTCCTTGGCACAATGACTATCTTGGACAATTTATCCAAAGAATTCAGCATGCCACATGAAAACAGAAGTGAAAAATACTTAGCATTTGACTGTTTAAATGATAACTTTGATGTAGTTTCTGCACGGTCGCATTTCGAACTCCTTCTCAGTCAGAAAAGTCATATCAACTACATGAGGAATGCTGAGATTCGAATGAGGTCAAATGACAAAGCATTAGACGGCTCAACTGAAGGTGATTTGGATCATAATGATGGCAACAATGTTGATGATGAAGAAAATGCCGATGGCGTTGATGAAGATACTTCAATTTTAGAAACAATCACACTTGAACACGAGAAACAAAGATTTGAAGTTGAAGACAAGCCTTTCTGGGAAACTTACAATTCACTGAGACAGGAACTGGTAAATGTGGCTTCTACTAACAGTGAAGAGTCGTACATGAATTCTGTACAGAACCAGAAAAACAGAAAAGATGCAACAATTGTGGATCATCTGAAGAGGAGTATGTTGCATGTGGCAGTCGAACAAAAGCATGTGAACTTTGCCAAATATCTTGTTGATCTTGGTGTGAATGTTAATGCAAGAGAGGGGTGTGGCATTACACCGTTAAGTCTTGCTGTTCTTCACAAGAACTGTGTTCTCTGTAGATTTTTGGTTGAGTCTGGTGGACAGTATTCTGGACCCTTGTTCACAAGTATCCCTTCACCACTTTTTATGGCCAAAAAATTAAAGTTGACTGAAATTCAGCACATTTTCGATGAGGACGGGGCACAATCTGATGAGGAGGACTGCTTAGTGCAAGCTATTGATGCAACATTTTGCAAGAACCCAACTGGACACGTCTCTGCTTCACAAGAGGTGAAGGAGTGTAATAGAACATGTTCTGGGTTTGTAACACCAGTAGTTGGAGACGTCGAAACATGCAAGACAAATAACGCAGCAATGGGCAGATCAGTATCCTGTCACTGGGTTGGAATTTGCCCAGGGGATCTTCACAACAAAGGGTATTTTTGTGAAGCAGTATTTAAAGTACATGGTTCCTCGGGGTTTCACTACCTGTGGTATGAAGTACTGAAACGAAGAAGAATTACATCCGAGGTGTTCAAGAAGAAGAAATTCCAGGAAAGCAATCTGGTGAAAGTTAGAGAGGCCATAAATGATGCGTGTAGGTCCTACGGTATTGCTGCTGCTCTCGAGTTTGCTGATAGCAGCATATTTCCTTCAAGTGAAGAGCTCTCCCAGGCAGACGACACCAGCCTCCTGCTCCTTCGTAGATTTAAACAGTGGCTTTCAATATCATCCAAAAATGATATTGCTTTTGAGCACATGGCGACAGCAATTCTATATTATGGCCCCCTACAGCAGTTGTACGATGATGCAATCGCATATGGTGATGGTATTGCACGTGAAGCTGTCTACCAAGCTCAAGTCCCAATGTATGCACAGCTCGGATTTCGCAACTACTATACCGAAGTATTTCACCATATTGTGAATTTCAAAACAAAATGGCCAATTGCGACAAGAATGCTGCTCCAGAAGAACTGTTGCATTAATCTCCTAGGTAAGCTATGCGTGTTTTTGTATTATTTTTATTAAATGCGCTTGAGCTAATTTATTACATTGTAAATAGTATCACCTGCATGCTTATCAAGTACTAGTGGATAACGAAACTTACAAACTGGTGTGATTGTTTTAGATTTGTGCATGTTTTGCTATAAAAGCACCTTGTAAGTTTCTCTCTGTCTACTAATCCTTTTAAGAAAGGCCTTTTCTCCCATTTTTCAGGCTGTCAAGAATTCAAACAAATTTGTTTTTGTATCTTGAGAATGTATAATGTCTCTCTGTAGGAAAGAAAGGTCATGGAATTGAGCTTGATGGCTATGTTGAAGCTGAAGTTGTGCAGCCGTTGAAGAAGTATGTTTCTGGTCATACAACAGTCAGCATGTGTGAGCGGTTGATGTCCAATCTGGACATGCTGAAGTCCACAAGAAGGGCGTACATGGGCAAAGACGGCTTTGATGTTCACTCCACTTCCAGACATTCTGTCCAGTCACCACTGCCAGACCAACTGAAAGGCGCATGGTTTTGTCTTCAGAAGGGATTTTTTGAAGACAAGAAACGGAAAGACGTGGAATGCTACCCCCTTGATGCAAAAGGTTGTGCTGCTGGAAAAGTCTCCAAAAATGTTCTTGATGTGCTGCAGAAAGGAAAGAAGAAGATCGAGGACTCTTTTACAGCTAAGCTGTATGAGAGTTTCCCTGATTTAAGGTATACCATCTTAATGGAATAAAACAAACATTGTGTGACCACAGTACACTGTACTGTAACTACCATTCTCTAATGATGCAGATTACTGTGTTGTTAGCTCTATTTATTTTTGGTGAATAATATACATGGCAAAATGTTTAGAATGTTGATATAGTGTAGCCAGTACTGATAAAAAGTACTGATAAAAGCTTTTTCCCTTGCAAGACAAAATGTCACTATCGTCAACAAGTCATTTTGCCTTCTATGTTATTAGTCATTGTAGGTAAAGTTGTGCACTTGTGTACATACAGTATACAGTACCAGTCTTTACCAGAAACGTTAGAAATCAACATAATATTATTGTTAATTTAAAGCCCAAAATACTTTGCTATGGATACAATAATAAAACACATTCATATACACTTGCAATTCAAGATAAGTTGACAAATGATGTGTATTCATTATATGCATGGTCAAAGTATTTATTTAAAATCTATGTACATACAACTATATGCAGTATAACCTCTCTAAACTCACTTAACCCAAATTTTTACAGTAGTTTACTCTAACTTGCTTAACACAAAATCCCCACTAACTTGAACAATTTTTCACTTTCCTTGGGTTTTCAAGGGGTTCTAGTATATAAGCTGTCTTAAATTCCCATGTGTATAATCCAGTTTGCTAATTAGATTTGTAAAGTAATTAGAAATTTGTACTAACCATTTGCAAAAATGATTGTAAATTCAGAATGTTTGCTATGCATATTTAACTGGATAACTAACCATATATTTTACTATGTACCAATCAATCTTGAAACATAAATGAGAAATGCATATTTATACATGCTGTATATACAGTAAGTTCAACAAATTTCTGGATTTATAGTCATTTTTGCATTTTGTTAATTGGTGTACAGTATAGGTTGGTTTCACCAAGCCTTATTATGTCACACTTGGTGGTCAACTTCAAAAATGCTGACAGCTGTCGGAGGGAGTACAAATACTGCTAAATCAATTTAATTTTACATGTCATCATACTGTAACCTTGTATTTGGTGACAAATATATAAACTGCAAAAATTTAACATCATTTTTATGCTTCTATAACTGTCATCATTTTTGTAGTTGACCACTAATTATGGTGTCACAAAGCTTAGTGAAACCCACCTATATGGTGTATTGTATATATATTAAAATATGGTAGTTTATATATTAAAATATTACTGTACATGTATTATTGAGTAAGTTAGCAACGTTTCCAAGAGTTAGGTATGTTAGCGAAAGTCTATCTTCAACATTCCGTAAGTTCTCCTTTAAAAATCCTTTAAAAATTAGATGCTGCACAAATTTCGTTAGAGCTGTACTGTTTCGAAAATTGTTTTTACCTTTACCATACTGGAGAACATTGTGAAATCCATTATCAATGATATCCTTTGCTTTGGAACCCATGTAAGTCATGACCAGTTGACTTGTTTTGACCTTGGAATGGATAGCAACTAAATTTCCCAAACATTCCATCACATTCTTGGCTTCTTGTGTGTAATCGCCAACCTCGTGAATTACTCCCTTCTGACATACATCACACAATTTGCATGGTTCCCCTGCCTCCTCAGCAAAATATTTTGCAATGACTTGCTGTCTGCATACTGACTGTTCCATACAGAAATGTGTCAGTGAGTTTAGCAGCTGCATCTTAATTTCTTTTACTTCTTCGAGAGCCATTCGTGATATGTTGCGAAGGTGAAATGTTCTATCTGCAAATCTGAAAAACAATAGGCATGAACAGCTTGAACCATCACGACCTCCCCTCCCTGATTCCTGGGCATAATCTTCAAGTGATGAAGGCATTGAAAGATGAATAACGAACCGTACATCTTTTTTGTCAATCCCCATACCAAAAGCATTAGTGCAGCACATGACTTTCACGTGATCACTTAACCAAAGGGACGCATTTCTCATTCTGTCAACACTTTCCACACCAGCATGGTAGAATGTTGATGACACACCAAGTTGCTTTAACACAAATGCCATTTCAACTGTGTCCGATTGGGTTGCACAGTATATTATGCCACATGTATCTGGATATTCATCCTCAATAACTTTGCATATCTGCTGCTTAGTTTTTGTCTCTTTCTTTTCAACAATGGAATAAACTAAATTTCCCCTTCTGCATGGCATTCTGACAATATGTGGATTGTTCATATGCAGGGTTGTCTTAATGGCATCCAGAGTTTGGGCAGTTGCAGTGCCAGTAAGTGCAGCAACTGGAACATTGAATTTCCGTAGAATACCTAGTTGCTGGTAGGCTGGTCTAAATTCATTTCCCCAAGTGCCGATACAATGGGCTTCATCAACAATGAAAAAGCTCAATCTTCCATCACTGTTAAGCGCATTCAAACAACTTTGGAAATTGTCAGTTACCACAGCTTCTGGGCTAACAAACACAAATTGGTACTGACAATTGGATTGTTTCAAATTGTGCAAAATATTCTGTCTTTCACTGTCATTCTGCATAGTGTTATAGTAACATGTGTTTACACCAAGTCCTTGCAGCCTTGAAACTTGGTCACACATCAACATTATGAGTGGTGAAACCACAATAGCAATTCCAGGAGTCATAATACATGGAAGTGCATATGTCACTGTTTTCCCACCTCCAGTGGGTATTAGGACAATGGTATCTTCTCCAGAAATTAAATGCTTGATTGCTTGTTCTTGGCCAGGTCTAAAATCATGGTGTCCAAAAACTCTTCGAAGCACCTGCAATGGGGATTTACTTTCAAGAGAATCTTTCATAATGGATGCATCATGCAACATCTCTTGGTCAACCATGGGGGCGTGTTGTCTTGGCAGCACCATGTACTATATAATAAAGAATGGTAAATGTTGGGTAATTCAATGATTGTCTTAGGACAGTCGAGGAATGGGTTAAAATGTTTCTAGTATTATGTTTGGACATTACAATAAAATTTACATTTACAAAGTGCAGAGTATTTCAATGAAATACAAACCAGATCCAATGGATACATGAATACAGTTGACATTTTAATATTAAAATGTTACCTGTATTGTTAGTATTTGTTGTTTTGTATTTTAGTACACTATAATTATGTGGTTTTTTATTTTTGCATGTATACCAACAGAAAGGGTTGTGTGTGTTGTAAATATATGCTTGGTGGTTCTGTGTTCAAGAATGATCAGTCCCGAGACACCAGGCTTAAGGGTCACCCCCAACCAAAACAATAAAAAAAAAAATAAAAAAGACAAAAATAATATAATTTTTCATTTCCATGGTGTCATCATAATAAAGTTGCTTGCATTGTAAAATACTGTATTAGAACTTACCCTTTTAGGAGTAATGTAACATTCGGCATATATTTTCTCTCTTGCATCCCACAACTTGAAACATTGGCCAGTGTGATCATTGTCGTTCCCTTTTTGTTCAACTCGAACCTGACAAGGAATCCATCCTAAATACTTGAGATGGCCCTGGTGTTTAAGTATTAAACCATACAATTTTGCAGCTTCTCTTCTGCTACTTGCTACAATTTCCATGGTGTGGCTTGCCTGCATTGCATCATCCATGCTTTCACTCACATTGATATGTGTGACACTAAACTCTTGGTATTTTGTTTCTGAACTGGAACTGTCACTATTCTATCAGAAGAGAATAAAATAAGCACATTGTTTTAAATGTCATGATGACCCAACATTTATTCAATATTTCAGGATTACAACCACAGTTTTAATATGATGCTTTAATATGGATATAAAGGTATTTAAACTGTAAAATCTTAAATTTATTCCCAGTCAATCCCACATTTATTCCTGAAATTTCATTATTTATACAGATGGTTTGCAATTGACAACCAGATGCAACTGTTTAAGGCGAAATCTTGACTCTGCAGTTGATCAGGCACTTGTAAATATTTCATGCAAAAATGAGTTAATATAATATAATAATATAAATGAATTTGAGCTGTTCAAAATATTCAGCTGTATACAATATACACTCTCCTCCGCATAGGCTTTTTTGTTTATTTTGGGAGAACCATAATACTTAGTAATAGAATAACCCCAACATGAAGACTTCGATACTGAAGAACAAAAAAGCCTCTGTGGAGGAGAGTATACAATATATATATATATATATATATATATATATATATATATATTCTACCGTATATAAACAGAAAGTTATTAAACTTGCCAACTAAGAATATAGTGCAGGACATTCTTACCGTCTTAAGTCGTATTTCGGATAGTTCCTTTAACATTTTAGCCGTTTCCTGGCCGTGGAGATTTTGGAAAAGTATTTTACAACGTTTATTCATAGTGTTATCCAGTGCCAAGTGACCATGCTTCATCCTGAAATGCTGCGTTAAGCCCGCTTCTTCCAAAAAGAATTTAATGTCTCCATATTCGCTAAAACACTCTGAACAGATTGTCCTGCTAACCACTTTCGCCTCTTGAAACGGTCTATTTGTCAAGGACAAAACACTTTTAATATTCTCAAGTTTATCATTTGCATTATCCATCGTGCGTACCAGTCTCCACTCGGAAATTAGACGCCATTTTGAACACATTATATGGCAGAGGCTTCCTCAATTTCCTTCTTCCCATCGCTCCCCGCGCGCGCAACCCCTCCCAGCCCGCGCGCCCACCAAGCCCGCGCCGACATCGAAAAGTCCTCAAAAAGCTCAAGAAAAGCCCATAGAAAAGGCCATTAAAAAGCTCAAGAAGCCTCTGCGGAGGAGAGTGATCCAACTCTTTGTGGTAACTTTCTCCTCGTACTGCCTTGAAAAGTAACTCTTGGAGATGAATGTACTTTTTGAAGTCTGGCTGCTCAAAACGACCGGTGATAGATGCGATTACGTTGTCGTACGCCTGATAGTATACTGAACGGTAAAGTTCTTTGGCAGTTCCCGGGTGGTGGTTGGTACCACTAGGCCCGTAACCCCAGCATGATTCAAGATTCTTGGGAGCTTTCCGTCTGCGTAGCAAAACGGGTTCAGCAACATCCACTCCGTTTCTACGTTTCAGCACGAATTCCCAGAACAAATTGGCACTCTCCTCATTTCGACATTGCTTCAGTGACTTTAGGACAAGCTGTGCAAGAGCATATCCTTGAGCTGCAGAAATTGAAGGATCCTGTAGTGCACGACTTAGGTTATCCGTTTGCTTCATTATTTTTCCCCCTAGAAGAGAGCAGAAAAAAAATTGAAAAGTTGCCATCTGGGCTTTTACTCCTGCGACTCTAGCTTTCATTTCAGTATCCGAGAGCTCAACCAGTGACCAGTCCCATAACTCCATTAGCTCCCCATGGTTGTTGCTAAACGATGCTAACGCTTCGCCGCGAATTCTCCATCTTGTCGGACAAAGAGCATGAATGCCTTTGTAGGAATTCTTGGTTTCCTCTCGTAACTGATCTATTTTCGCATTACGTTTTGGCGATTTTTTCACTAGCTTGCAAATCTCTTGCGCGGTGTCTAGTGTGTTCTTGAGGAGTTGAACATTCTTTATCATGTTACCAATAGCTAGATTCAGGGCATGGCCATAACAATGTACCACTAACATTTTTGGGTTGATTCTTTTCAACTGCGTTGCTACACCAGATCTACAACCCATCATAGATGCTGCACAATCATAATACTGTCCTCTGGCATCAACTACATTTAGATCCAGACGCAAGAGAACGTCCTTTATAACAGCAACTATTTGATCCACGTCAGTTCCCATTATGGGATGTAAACCAATGAATTCTTCGTGAACGCCAAGTTGATCATCTACCCAACGAATGCAAATAACAAGCTGTTCTGTGTTGGAAACGTCTGCCGTTTCATCTGCCATAACCGAATAAATTTTTGCATGTTTTATGTTAGACCTTATTCGCCGTAAAATCTTTAATGCCATTATTTCAAGAATTTCATTTTGGATTTCAGGAGATGTGTAAGTGTCTCCTTTTCTCTTTAGCCAAGCAGCCATTGCAGGATTATCTTGTGACCTTAATAAGTTCAGTTGATGGAAATTAGAGTCTTCTTCGCACCCGACTTCCTTTTTCCAGTTGCCTCTTGATGGAAGTGTTTGTCTAGCCAAAAAACGGATATTTTCTACTTATTGTTGATAAACACTTTCGATTTTTTTTCTGCTCTTCTATCACCTTCGGAGAAGCAAATAGATAATCTATATCCCCTTTCACCTGATCGCAGACAGTGAAGCATCGTTCAAGGGCTTCCTTGTGACAGGCTGACGATTGATGTTGTTGAAAACCCTTTCCCGTTCCAATTGCATGCTTCCAGTTGCAAAAGCCTGTCTTAACAAAAACAGAATCCATACTCCTAGAAAACCTGCCGGCACTTATAGCTTTCTTTTTAACTCCTTCCATGCAAACAAAACAAAAAGCTAAATCTAGTTCCTCGTTGTAATGTAACCAGGGAAACTGCGTGAACCATTCAGACTTGAAACATCGATTGTCTTTTCCAAAGAGACGTTTTGGAAAGTTGTAACTTACTGGTTGATTTGGCTTGTCGACTTGTGGTGTACTGGTAACTGTTGGCGTAACAGCTGCAGAACTTTGCTCTGATTGTTCAGTCAACATGGTTTGTGATGCACTGCTTGTAGCTGTTGGCGTAACAGCCGCAGAACTCACAGAAGTTTGTTCTGATTGCGAGACCTGTTCATCTGAAACACTTAGAGAAGGTGTTTGTTTAAACCACGAGGAGAGAGTACTTTGTTTCTGCTTCGACATTTTCTAAAATTTCACTATTGACAAAAACAATTATATACAAAACGTCAACGAGTTGAAATGTTTAATATAAACAGCAAATAATTCAACAAATTCTGCCTTACTATACCTGTTCGTATTCTCTATCCGTGCACTGGCGTGCGAGTCCGAGTTGAACTAAGTTAGCTGAGCCCACGATTCAATAAGCGGCTATTTCAGGATAAAACTTGGTGTACCATTATTATAAAGTCTGCACGAAGTTATTTTTCGTATTTTGCAAATCACAACGTCAGTTTTCAAGTTACATTAAAGTTAATCGGTTCAGTTTCACTTTAATTTAATAAATAAACTCATTTTTAGGAATTTTTCTGAGAAAAATGTGGGGGGGGGGGGGCAGCTGCCCCCCCTGCCCCCCCGCCTGCTACGGCACTAACACACATACATACATACACACATACATACATACATACATACACACACACACACACACACACACACACACACACATACATACATACATACATACATACATACATACATACATACATACATACATACATACATACACACATACATACATACATACATACACACACACACACACATTAATACTCACGGCAAAACTTTAGTGACTCACGGCAAAACATTAATACTCACGGCAAAACTTTAATACTCACGGCAAAATTTTAATACTCACGGCAAAACATTAATACTCACGGCAAAACTTTATTATTATATAGCATGCTATCGGATATGAGCTTTTGCGTAATCCGATTGGTTCCCTACTACCAGGCTATCAGCTCATATCCTACTAGTAGAGGAAAAACAAGATGGCGGCATGTTTTTTTAAACTGCCGAAAAGAGTTGAAATTGACGGATTTTTATACAGAAAAACATCAACACCCTCAAACCAATGTATAAAAAAACAACATTGTGTAATAATACATTAACAAATACACAATTTAGCATGTTAAATTGTAAAATTCACCTAAAAATTACGTCTTTTTACTTCAAAAACCCGACTAAATTAACGGGTTGATATTAATTTGTTGCTAAACAAAGATACTCGCGGTTAAAATCAAGCTTACAATACACATTTCGTAGGAGATCACCAGTAAAGAGACTTTGGATTTAGATAAGCATTTGGGGCAGTAAAAAGCATGTTCTTTTTCAAAAACAACCAACTAAGTAATTTAGTTTCACTGCCGAAGGTGTTTCAGTTTCATTTTTGCATGAAATCAAAACCTTTTTCACGACAGAAATGCTAATATAAACAACTGACCCACCTTTTGACTTCATAAAGGTACCTTTTAATCTTTTTTGTTGATCTGTTTAACACATTTTTTGCCTCTCGAGCAAGATTTATACAACATTTCGAAGCTGTTTACAGAACAGCTCAGCGAGAAACTCTATGTGAATGTATCATTACGCATGGCGGAAGTATTAGTTGCCTAGCCGGAAGCTTGTTGTTGCAAACATTTAGCTGTAATTTTGCCTCTAGTACAGTGCTTGGCTATATAATAAAACAGTTATACCATTCGCTCTCGTTGTATACGAACTAATAGCCAACTCGGCGAAGCGCCTCGTTGGCTATGAGCTCATATACAACTCGAGCTCATGGTATAACTGTTAAATACTCACGGCAAAACTTTAATACTCACGGCAAAACTTTAATACTCACGGCAAAACATTAATACTCACGGCAAAACTTTAATACTCACGGCAAAACTTTAATACTCACGGCAAAACATTAATACTCGCGGCAAAACTTTAATACTCACGGCAAAACATTAATACCCCGATTTCGTACCCAGACCCATACGCGGCTTACAAAATGGCAGATGGAGATAAAGTCGACGTTGATGAAGAAAGTTTGATAAAATACTATTTTTACAAGGGTTTTGAGTACAACAATATCATCGCATTTCTTAGCTCTTATCCTAACATAGAGATAAGCAAGAGAACATTAGAAAGAAGATTGCAAGTGTACGGACTACGATGAAAAAACCCAGAGTATGATATTGACTTGGTAACTGAAGAGGTGCGACAGATGTTAGATGGACCTGGCTGTATTCCTGGTTATAGGCACGTATGGCATAGTCTGAAGTTAAAAGGCTATCAAGTACCCAGAATAGTTGTGGAATTATTACTTCGAGATATTACCAGGGTTAAGTCACGTTGGCCTGAAAAACAGAGAAAAATCTTCTCGACGTTTCGAGCGAAGGCCCTTCGTCAGGAGAAATTAGTAAACAACTCACATGTGGTCACGCGTATTTATAGCAGAGCTACAATGGGAATCACGTGAACACATGTAAGCCAATAAAAACAAAGTAAACAAATAAATTAATATGTAATTTTAGCCTGTGTGCAGGTGCTGACCCAATTTGTGGGTCAGCTACCTGTAAATAGGCAAAGAAACAGGTTATAAATTACAATTTAAATCATCAGAAAAAGGTTAAGGAAAAGGTGTGGAATATGGTGGTGGAGTGAGCTAAATGAAAGAGAATCGCTCATTGAGGCCGTGAGGGTGAATGGTACCAAGTTTGTAAATGAGACGCATTTCTTGTTTACGACGAGTATCGTTACAACCTGTAATGGGCTGAATGGCACAGATTTTCATGTTGGAAAAGGAGTGGTTGGCACTGTTGAAGTGCCTGGCAACAGGTTTGTTTGGCACATTCTTTTTGACATCACGAAGGTGTTGAACAAACCTGTCACCTAAACGTCTTCCAGTTTCTCCGATGTAAAGCATGGGACATTTACTGCAAGAGATACAGTAAATGAGGTTGGAGGAAGTGCAAGTGAAACTGTGGGTTATGTTGAACCTACATTTTGGAGCCGAAATTGAAATTGAGGAGTCTAAGTATTTACAGGTGTTTTTTTTTTTTTTATTAGATTCGCCATTATAGTGTTATAGTATATATATATATACATGCATTACAAAATGAATTCAAAATATAACGGCATGGTCACCGCAACAGCAATAAGCCAATTACTGCGGGCCCAAAACTAAACTAAACTAAATAAACTAGTAAATAGATATACTAACTACAAAGTCAAATCTTAGCTACAATTAATAAATCAGCAAAATACTAACTAAACTAAATATGTTAATAACAACAAGAAATAGGGTACCTAAGGCTACGGGAACAGTTACATTTTAAACAGATTGTTTTAAATGTACGAGGGTTTTCACAGTCATAAGTAGTTTCCAAAGATGAGAAATAATAATTAAACATAACGGATTTAAACAAAGGAAGGTTGTCCATGGTGAGGTTAAGTTCATTTGCTAAAGTATTCCATATTCTAATTGATCTTACAAAGAAAGATTTCTGGTATGTTGATGTTTTGCATTTAGGAACGACAAATTTTTTAATGTTAGCATTATTGGAGGATGATCTAGTTAGTCTGGTATTTCGGACAAATACTGGTAAAGTGGAGGAATTTAAGATCACTAAGCCGTTTATTATCTTAAAGAATAGTACCATATCTAAAAATTCATGCCAGTAAGAAATAGGAAGTAAAGACAGAGATTCCAACCTAGATTTATAGCTATCAGTACAAGAAAATGGTAGTTTCAAAATGTATTTCGTAGCTCGCCTCTGAATTCTTTCTAATCGACAAATTAAGTCAATGGTCTGCGGTGCCCAGACTTGTGTTGCATAACCTAACTGGGAACGAACTAGTGTCAAATAGATTGTGCGCCTCACCGCAATACTTCGGATATACCGCGTGTTCCTCCTGATGTAACCCAAGAGCTTGTTGGCACGGACTGACTGTTCAGAAACTTGCTTCTCCAAGTGAGGTCAGCAGCTATCCATACACCGAGGTCTCGTTCAGATTTTGTTGACTGTAAGTTGTTGTTGTTCAAACTGTAGGTAGCAACATTCGGCTTGATTTTTCGCGTGATGCTCTGCGATTTGCATTTTTTCTCATTGAACATAAGGCCGGATGCTGTAGACCAGGTTTCTAGGTTGCCTAGATCTTTCTGGAGTAAAGCAGCATCGTCTGGTGATTTGATTGCTTTGAAGATCTTTGTGTCATCAGCGAACATGGCGATTTGACTCGAAATAACAGCGTCTGGGAGGTCGTTGGCGTACAATAGGAAAAGTAATGGACCAAGAATAGAGCCTTGAGGTACACCAGAGCTGACAGGTAATGTATCCGAAGTAGCACCAAGAACTGTAACACGCTGGACACGATCCGTGAGATAGGAACTGAACCACTGGAGTAGGCTGCCACCAAAACCAAACTGTCGTAACTTGTGGATCAACAATTTATGGTTTACCTTGTCAAAAGCTTTCGACATGTCCAAGTAAATAACATCTATTTGCCCTCCATCATCGAGGAGAGAGCCAATAATGTTGAGAACTGAAACAAGGTTTGTGACACAAGATTTACCAGTTACGAACCCGTGCTGACATACATTCACTAGTTGGAAGATTTGGTTCTTGATGTTAATAAGCACGCACCGTTCCAGTGTTTGCACCTACCACGACAGCAAGAGCTGGTGCCAACATGTGATACCAAGGCTTGCTGCAGTGAGTTGTGAACAACGTTTTCCCGGATGTTTTTGCTATGCCGAAAAGATACTAGGGGTTTCTCAGAGAAAATGGAAGATGTTTCTGGGTCATTTTTAATGAGGTCGAAATTGCGGCTAATGATGTCCCTTACTTTGAAATTGAAGGGATGAAAAGTGAGAACTAGAGGTACTTTTTCATTAGAAATGGTAGCCAAAGGTTCGCTTAAGGTGTCTGAACGGGAAATGTTAGAGACCTTGTGTAAGGCAGTGTCTAAGAGGTGGGAAGGATAACCGCGATTAACAAAAAAGTTTCTCATTTCCAAACATTTGGCATTGAAATCATCATCTTCACTGCAGAGGCGGCGAAGACGAAGAAATTGAGAGAAAGGAATGGAAGTTTTGGTGTGTTTAGGATGATGAGAGGAGAAGAGGAGGTAGCTATGAGAGTCAGTGGTCTTGTAAAAGACAGAAGTGCTCAGCTTATTACCATTAATGGAGACGAGAATATCTAAGAACGACACACTAGTCTCACTGATCTCCCATGTGAACTGGAGTGCTGGGTGGAAGTCATTAACATAGTTAATGAAGCAAACCAGGTCAGCGCGTGAACATGATGCAGTGCCTAAGCAATCATCAATGAACCGACCATAGTAGTCAGGTAGGAAACCAGTGTATTGTTCAAAGATTTGTTTTTCCACATAACCAACAAATAAGTTGGCATAGTTAGGGCCCATTTTGGTACCCATGGCTACACCACTAACTTGTTGGTAATGCTCACCATCAAATGAAAAATTGTTGAGGGTGAGCACTAACTCGGCCAGGCGTAACAAAGTAGTGGTCGATGGCTCCCGAGTTGTGCGTTGATCAAAGAAATATTTAAGTGCTTGAAGACCATCATGATGCGGGATGACAGTGTAGAGTGATTTGACATCCATGGTGAAGATGAAATGATGTGAACCCTGAAAACTAATGTGGTCACAAATTTTCAGAGCATGTTTGGTGTCCTTGATGTAAGAAGGTAAATTCTTAACCAAGGGCGCCATGATGTGGTCAAGGTAGGATGAAATGGCTTGGGTAGGGCAACCACAAGCAGACACTATAGGTCTACCTCGAGAGCTGGATCCTGAAGAATGCGAAATGAGAAAACAACACAAATTAAAAAGAAGAGTATATAAAAATCCAGGTCCCAATGCGATATGGCATACTGATGAGTATGACAAACTAAAGCCATATGGCTTTGCGATTCACGGTTGCATCGATGGCTGGAGCCGAACACTACTATGGCTATTTGTGACACGGTCTAATAATTCCCCAGATAATATTGCTTCATACTACCTTGAAGCTGTGGATAAATTTGGTGGTTGTCCTGTCGATCTAGTCACTGATTTGGGGACAGAAAACGGTAAAATGGCTGCAATGCAATCATTTTTCTCTAACAATGAGAATGTTCACAGATATGTTGGATCCCCAAGGAATCAACGCATAGAAAGTTATTGGTCAATGTACCGAAAAACCCAGGCTTCATGGTGGATTAACTGTACATAATACATATAATGTAGTTAATAAGAAAAGATAAAAGTTTTCACATCATTGTTATTCTTGGTAAATTTAATGAACACCCCCTTACAAAAAAACCCAATAGGATTTCCTATATAGTAAATCCAATAGGAAATCCTATTGGAAATTGGCCCACAGCCCTATAGGATCCTATAGGAATTCCTATAGGATCCTGTAGGTATTCCTATAGGATCCTATAGGAATTCTATAGCAGATGAAGAGTGAAGACATAACCAAATTAAAGTGGAACCTATATTATAGACTAATAACTAATAAATAAAATATCCTGATAAAATAGAATACACCAATTAAATGATAAATATATTTTAATGCATTAATTCAACAAGTTATTACAGTATAAAAATATAATTAATAGTAAAATTTTACGTTGGGTAAATTATTTATAAAAATATTACCAAATGTTAAAAACTATTTACAAGGTATTAATCATCAGCTTTTTTTACTTTAAAGGACCTTTCCATATTATTTAATTTGGCCTTAAAATAACTTTTAACTGATTTGTCATCTGGAAGCCGGAACCTTTTAACAATCAGATCTGCAACAAAAAAGTTTTATACTTTCAATTAAACTTTTTGTACAAGAGCCCTCTAGATGCGCTTATGCTTTTGGTACAATTGTGTTGAATAAAATAGGTTTAACCAATTAAGGGGCAAGGGCGCATCAGAGCTCATTACTTAGGTGAACAAAATTGTCTGGTGTTAGCCAGAATAAAATATTAAAGTGCACCCTTGCCCCTTAATGGGTTGAAGGAAAAAAATCCAAATGTGGTAAACAGTGAAATATGTTCAAATTGCCCTATGTTGAAAGATACTTACCACACAGAGCACCAACTTTGGCCGGGTCCAGGAAAGGCTTTGCCAGTGAGAGAATGGGAGACCAATACTTCTCTTGATCATACCATTTCCATCACTGCGTAAGTGTAGGTTTTGGCATTGCCATGCAGTTCCAACAGTTCTTTTTGGGATGGTAGAATCTTTATCCCTGGACAAAGTTTTACCTAAAACAAATGTAATTTTTCAACAATTTAGAGCTGTGCCTAGCGGGTCATATATATAATCAATTAATCGTTGTCAACAATCGATTGATAATATTGCATGAATCACTTTGCGACTGTCTGTTGCAATGGATATCCTCGGAAGATAAATGAACAACAACAGAAGTTGGGTGTGTTAATAAATTCCATCTCTTTGTAAAAATGTGTCCTTGTTTTCTTGCAAAGCTCAAATCTTGAACAGAGAAGTGTTGTTTTGTTGAAATTGCCACGTTGGTGTTACTTTTACACAGGGCGATCCTTCTAGAAGGGTCTATTAATGTCTTTCTGGTGTGTTTCAATGCTGAACTGGAAAGCAGAAATCACCTGAAATATTATCTAGTTGGAATATTATGTAAAAATAAGGGAGCCTGTCAAATAGCATTATGCAAAAAAATTGTATGTCGAGTAAAATAATGCATTTAATAATTTATTATATGCATGACAAAATTATTACAACATCTACACTTCGTCTCTATCCACACCTTTAAAAATGTCTCTGATACATCCCAAGATAAATATAACATTTTCCTACTTACCAAGTTGCTGTCATCTTCATCTGTCTTGACCTCTGATCCAATTAAAGGACTTGGGGAACATGGTCTAGGTGAAGATGCTCTCACGGATACAAAGTTTGAAAGTGGAGAAGGTGAAAAACTTGGGGATGCAGGTCTTGAATATACAGGACTTGGAAATACAGGACTTGGTGATGTAGATCTTGGTGATGAAACTTGTGTCAGGGCTGATTTTAGCACTGCAACTGACGCTTGCAGACTTTCTACAACCTCCGGTAATTCTAAAGATAGATATAGAAATATTTATATGTCAGGCTACAGCCGTAATACATACTACCAAAAGAAGTCAATTGTTTGTCTTGAAAAAGCCTATACCTGTAATACCACTTAGAGTTGAAGTGAGTTGCTTGATCTGCATTTTAAGCTCAGAACATTCCTTCTTGATTTTCTTGAGCTCTTCTTCCAAAGTGAATTTTTTCCCCTAAAGGTAGTGCAGGATTAGAATTAGTAAGCAAAGAATGATGAGCAGTTTTCTGCAGAAGGAAAATTTCATCAGTTAAACACAGAGAAAATTCATAAAAGAGAGAACATGGCATGCTCCCCTGGAAAAGTTTTGAATCTAGGGTCTCTGAAATGGCATTTCCTGCACTTTGAGGACACTTTGAGCAAAATCTAATCACTCACACTCCGATTCAATCTAAGCACTTCACACTCCGATTCAGATTATTTGAATAGATTCATAACTGCATTCATTCCATTCCGCATAGCCTGCGTGCAGACATTTTACCCAATCTCCGCGGATTGGGTAAAAAGTCAGTGCACACTGCACATGCTAATAAGGGCACTTCTTGCCAAAATTTTTGGGGGGGAAATACCCCCTACCCCTTACCCCCAGTCACGCTCATCAAACCGAGGACTTGGTTAACCCATTAACGAGTGATAGAAACATTTACAGTGTGTGAATAAATTAAAGAGATCTGCAAGCTAGATCTGGATAATTATAAATATCGATAATTAACCTTGTAATATACATATATGAAAACATATACCATATACAATAATATATATTTCCATATTATATATTTTATCGACATAATAAGTAGCACTATAAAACAATAAATCTGCAAACCAGAACAGCTTTCCCTACTAATTCGAATTCATGGCTTTGTTATTTAAGCAGAAACACAAATAACCAATAAAATAACATTAACTTATTAATGACTGAGCTAATCTGTCTAAGATCTTATTGCACATCCTATTACTGTATTATTATGCAGTTTTCCTAATTTTCACAAATGAATTGAAAGTGTGTTTGACAAGACATTCCTATATAAGCGTTCCACATTTACTGTTTTAATCCTTATATCATTCAAGAAGATATTTTGGGACTTACTGATTTATTGACTTACTGATTTATTGCTGGGCACCTGTAGGTCACATTCTTGTTCTGTGTCGTCAAAAATATTAACCTAGATTAAGAATAAGAAACATTTAGTTTACATTCTGGTCACATTTGATTGTCATTTTCATCCTATTTCATTGTTTCGGCATGTTTTACAAGTCTTTTGTTGTTCACAGTAATACTCCAGCAGCCAATCAAAAATGTTGTTATATTAAATCTGTGTTATTATAAATCCTTATATCCTAAATCTTTAAGTATTTGATGACAGTAAGATTGGGGTCTGATCAATGTACACACGTGACACCATTTGAAAAAGAAGCATTTAATCCAATTTTCTTCACTTTATCTATGTCCTGTCAAAAACCTAGCTCCAATTGTCATGAGAAAAAAAGTTGCGAAGGCGAAAATACAATATACAGTATGTCACAAGAATAAAAAAATTGTTGTCAGGTTATAAAATTTGGAATTATTTTCTAGAATTAAAAGTTTTGTCAAGCTCAAAACATGTCAACATAATACTTGTGGGTCACCATATTTTGCCTTTCAAAAAAGGAAGAATTGGAAAGCACAACACACCTTTCTTGCTTTATACTTATTCTTTACTTGAGTTAGCAAAGAGCTTGTCATATTTGAGCTGTCTTTTAGTGGTCTCCTTTTCTTTGCAGGTGGCTAAAATTTAATAACAAAAATGGGTGGCTATTACAAATCTACAGTATGCATTTACAGGCAAACCGGATGTTCTTTCCTGCGAGACCTTGCAATATTGGCAGTAACATCCCAATGTTGACTTGTAAACGGTACACTGCAATTACTTGGCAAGTTGCTAAAAATTCGCATTTTATATATTGAATTTCACATAACATGAAGTTTACTTAGAGTTAAAATGGGAATCACCGTGTAAGTCAATATTGCAATGCTGCTGTCAATATTGCAAGGTCATGCAGGAAAGAACATCCGGTTTGACTGTCAAGGTCTACTACATACTTTGGTAAAATTATTTATGGAATTGCCTTGTGTACAAATTGTCTAGTGTGAATATAGAGTTAAATGGAGTCATATTGTAATCTTATTCTTATTTATGATGAAACAAAATGGCTGCCAAACCTAAATGAATTGATTACACACATACTGTACTAACCTTCTTGACCGGGCTTGTGTCCACCTTGGACTCCTCGCTTTCGCTTCCATAACGGATGTTCTTTACTGGAACTCTATGTCCTCTTCCTTTGTGTGGAGTGGTGGTCTTACCAGTCTTGACATATGTTTCCAGGCAAGATTGCATGACACTAAGCTCATCTAAAGATGGTGTAAATTTGACAAGAGGGTTGTGAATCGAAGGAACACAAACAACATAAGTACAAGGCACAAAATAAGTGACATCGCATCAATTTGTGGTGGGGGAAAATTAAAGTGCAATATACATACAGTACTTAGACAAATTGTTAAACAACGGGAATCCAAAAACATTCAGAGAACAAAGCAAGCGCAAGTCTGAGTTTGTCTTTTCTGGCTTGAGTCAACAAAGGGGGTGTTTACATGAGACCGGCCTGAACTTGGAGGAGTTCAGGCTTCTCAGTATATATATATATATATTTATTTATTTATTTTAGTGCAAATTCCTCTAGGTTGAGCAAGCAAGGAGCTAAAAGGGGCACTACCTGGGGTAGGTAAAAATGTTGCTGTTACAAACTGAAGGTATTTTGTGCAAGGTAGCACACCACAGTTAGTTGGTCTTGATCTATGCAATAATCTTCGTCCGTTTAATACGCACAAGCGCACAATCAATGAGTGCCATTTGCATTATTGTGATACGTATCAGTGTATCACAGTATTAAATAGCGATTTTTATTGAACTGTCAACTCGCCTGCTATTTAAACCGTGAAATATATGTTATATTTATAATATATATTTATAGGATTAGTTAATTAGCTCGAATACTATATCGCGCTCAAACAAATTATCTGCAATTGTTTGTGATTGTTAGCGATATAGTGTGACTTCTTGGGCGACAGGAAAGCTAAAAGAGCAATTTGCAATCCATTTCCATCCTTTTTTGTTAGACATCCTTAGTTCAATACTGCACCATTTCATGTTACTAGTGCTAGCCTACATTTTAAAGCTGATAGTTTGATACATGTAGTTCCAGGCTACAATCTATTAGTGTAAATATTTACTTTTTTTTAATGTGCCAAAATACAGTAGATAAAAATATCAATATTAATTTCGCTATAAAAAGACAGAAGAAAGCACTTACCACCGAATTTTACTATCTTTGCCGAGAACCTTTCAGTTTCTACTGTAGTAGGATCCACGAGTAAATCTTTCTGCATCATCTTCGCGGCCTTGTGGAAATCTTTGGACCACTTCACAACAACCTCTTTGGAGCATAACCAGCGACTATTATTATTGAAAAGCTGATCGTCTTCACCGTAAATCCACGCTGTTTCACCAACCTCACAAGAAGAATCTTGAAACTCAAACATTGCGAACTTCATTTTGTCAACACGTGCAAAAAAAATTGAAATTTTCCTAACGAATCTTCAAGCATTGAAACAACTGCACCGTCTGCACATTTATTCGATACTATAAACATTCAAAACACGTGTAATTGTAGCCAAAAAACGTGATGCATTATGGATAACCGAAAATGGGCACAGAAACGTTCGTGTCTTTCGCTGGATGCTTTTTTTGTAAATAATGACTTCAAGGGGACCGTACAAACGATATGCAGTTGATTTTAACATCGAACTCCCAAGAAGAACTAACTATCGAAAGCGAAAAGAGTTGTGCTTGGTGATTAATGAAGAATTGGGTGAAGACTCTATTGATGTTTCTTCTGCTGACAATACTATAAGCAATACTCCATGTGGTCAACAGGTAATCAATAAATTTATAATTCATATTATACTTTCGATGTTATCACATAACGAAGTTATATCATTATTGTGGTGATTATACTAAGTAATGCTCCATGATCTTTAATATCTACATGTAGATACAAGATGATTCTGATGATGACTGTGTAGAAAGTGAGGATAGTGATTGTGCAAACTATGGCATTAATAGGGATGAAGAAATATTGCAGGTGTGTATTTTACGCATTTACAATTACATTAAAGTTAAAAATTTATTCTCTCTTTTTCTACTCATATTTAAACTTGTTCCATGCACTTTATATAGAATGAGTCCAGTTTTGAAAACATGGAAGATGAACCAGCAGAAAATATTGAAGATGACACTGACAGAGATCAGGTATATATATTAAATAGTTTGAGTTGGCAACCAGAAGAATAAAGGCACTAAGGCAGTTTTACACTATGCAATTTTTTTGTGCAACTTATCTCACGATTTTGTTGCGACGCAAGTTGCATGAGAAATTGTATGATGTAACATGATGCAGTCATCAAGTCCCACAACATTTTTGTTGCAGCAATCATCGTGCTTAGTAGAATCAAGTTCTACTTTCTTGCAACTTGTTTTGCAATGTGTGATCAACCAATAAAAATACACCTTAAAACTCTCCCCAAGGTCTTCTATGTGGGTTTTTCCGAGAGTTGTGAGCCATGTTGCAAGAAACATTGCAGAGTGTAACACTCCTGCTTATTATGCAACTGCAATTTAACAGATTTAGCCAGATTTAGTTTAAAAGGGCACCCACTCCTTGTCGTTGACAAAACCATTTTGTCTTCCTGTAAAGTGAAAAGGTGGTGAAGTGCCAAGAATTTGAGTAACAAGAAAGGGCTGATGAAGGGTTCTGCTTGAAATGTCAGTTTCTCATTACTCATATTCTTGGCAGTTTACCACCTTTTCTCTTTGCTATATCTAAAACACTGCCTGCACAGCACTATACGTTTTATGTATTTGTCATCTGGGTTGCAAAATCTTATCATGACCCTTGAAATATTTTGCATGAACAATGTCAAAAAATTCATGTAATACTGTACAGTGTAGGACGTTTTCTATTACAATTGACCTATTCCCAGCTTGGTATATTCAAATGACAAGTAAGGATTTCCAGTAATTTTTTTAGCGCTCCTCGGTACGATAAAGTGATTGAACCACTGTCCAGTGTCATAATTGTATAGTATCTCACTGACATTACAAAGTCTTTCACACAATATGGGATATTGCATGTGCAACCATCTATTTCACGAAGTAAACATACAGGGTGATTGATTCACTTAAATTGCATTGGTAATTAATGCAATTAATTAATGGTAATTAAGGTAATTAATGGTTAATTAGATATTGAACGTTGAAAATGGAAATGAACCCCTCTACCCTGGAGCACTTGTCACATGTGCTCAAAGTATTTTAATGATGGTTACCTTCCTGCTAAAACACAACCTAACCGATGCAGCCTTAACTGATATGCTAAACATTTTGAACTTGTTTCTGCCAAATACATTTCCACCGAGCAAGTATAAATTCTACAAGGCTATTCAAGTAAACGATGCTCAGGTAAGGGGAATCTTTAACATTCACCGTAGATGTAACTATAAATTACACTTTAGATGATTTAGATAAAAACTAATTCAACTCTTTAAGTTGTTGTAAGTTACGTCTGTTTGACCAGAGATTTTTCATATTGAACTTCCTAGTCTTTATAGAGTTATAAAGACACTTGGGAGGTTGTTAAGCACAGTCGAAAAGCTGAGAAGAACTTGGTTTACATGTAGCTATGCCTCATTCTTCTCTACGCTTTCCTTGTATCCTTAGCGACCTTCCGTGTGTCTTTGTAACTCGTTTAAAGACTATTATTATTCGAGTTATTTTTCTCTTCCTTTCAATTGGCTGGGAGACTGCTACGTCACTTGCAAATAACTACCTACAAATAATGGTCTGCTCATGTGCATTAGTGTGTTGCATTGTCTTGCTGCAAATAACATTCTGGCCACAATTTCCTTTTGTGAGGAAATTTCCTTGCAAGTGGAAGCACTGATCTATAATTATATAACATATTTTAATGAAGGCCAGTCTATAATTACATGATATATAATGAAGGCTATAGTCTATGAATAAATAATAAACTATTAGAACAATGAACTTGTCATGGTAACAATTTTAAGTATAGCAATCATGATCAAAACCATTTGGCTTCAACGTTTTCAAAGCTTAGTAATAATATACAGGGCAAAATTACTCAAATATGATTGGCTAATGAAGAGGGCATTTTTTCCATAATTCAGGGCAAAATTACTTGCACTTGATTGGTTCCTTGATAAGCAGTACTTGTATGTGATTTGTTGATTTGTTACTTAGCAACAGTGAACCTCGGAAGACTGACTTGTATGCTTGTTTGTGTACTTTGAACTACAGTGTGATTCAAACTATTGAAGTAGACTAAGTGTAAAATATTAGTGAAAATGAATACACTAGAAAATTTACAAACTTTTGCCTGTGTTTACAAAAAGAAACCGACAGGCACAGCGATAGAGTGAGGAAAATTGGAATGTTACCGAGCAGCGACTGTGATAAGATACATGTACTTTGACATTTTCTGGACATAACATAACTCTTGAATAATTTGCCCACTGTAATTGTTATTAACACATAATCGCAGATGTTCTCGTAAAATTAAGGTTTAATTTCACTTGTGTTTTCAAAATCTTACAAATTACCATCATCGCTTCGTGACTCAGGCAATTTTGTAAAATTTTGAAAATACTCGTGAAATTAAACCTTAATTTCTTCGGCCCCATGTGATTACCTATACTAATTTGAATTGTTTAGTGATGAAATCAACATTCATTTTAAGGTGCATTTCTACTGTTGTTCGTGTCTATCATATTTGGGGGCAAGTAAAGAAAGAAGGGACTGTGAATATTGTGGTACACCATTCAACCACGATGAGAGTATGAAGAATGGCACTTTTTTCCTCCATATCCCACTAGAGGAACAACTTAAACAGCTCCTGACTGATGCAAAACTTTACAGTTGTTTAAAGTGCCACTAACCCCAAAAAATTTTTCTCGCAAATCTAAGAGCCCTTATTGAGTGGATTAGGCCAGTTAATAAATTATTGGTATTGGACGTTTCGTTGATCTTCTGTAGACGACCAAAGTTGCATCTGCATGTCCCATGGCGGAGTAGGAAAGGGAATGGGTATATTCCTGATGTTACGTCAGACAAGTCAAACAAGGAACTCCTTTGAGCTCTGTCTGGTGAATACATAGAATTTTTTGGGTTGAAAATTCATTTTCCCAACTAACTCAATGTAAAAATTCTATGCTTTCAGCAGACAGAGCTCAAATGAGTTCCTTGTTTGGCTTGGCTGACGTCACACCAGGAATATACCAATTCCCTTTCCTTCTCCGCCATGGGACATGCATACACCAATTTTTGCAACTTTGGTGGTCTACAGAAGACCAAAGGAATATCCAATACCAATAATTTATTCACTGGACTAATCCACTCAATAAGGGCTTTTAGATTTGCGAAAAAAGATTTTTGGGGTTAGTGGTACTTTAACTAACAGAGATGTAGAAAATCTTGCCCAGTCCAATGTTATTTCTGATGTAACAACAGCTGAACTTTATCAAAATCTGATAAATAATCATGGCATGTCTGGTAATGATCTCTCTTTGACGATCCAGTGCATAATAAATGAGTTACCTCCTCACCTCCGATCAAGCAATATTTTGCTAACAGGCTTATGGTTTGGCCGAATTAAACCAAAGATGAATACCTTCTTGGTATCATTTGTCAATGAATGCAAAACGTTGGAGGAGAAAGGTTTTCTCTTAAGTGGTGAATCTATCTGGTGTAAAGTGTATGCCCTGATATGCTCCAGTGACAGCCCCGCCCGGGCAATGATAAGGAACTGCAAGCAGTTCAATGGAAAGAATGGCTGTGACTGGTGTGAACATGAAGGTGTCACAATCAACCAACATGGAGGTCCACCAACCAGATATTATCCGCAGCGTGGTAATCCGTGTGTGAGGACATCCCAAGTTCAAGCTGAATATGGCATTATGCAGATTGATGATTCTGATTGATGTTCTTCCCACTTTTGACACAGTGAATGGCTTTACCCCTGAATATATGCATTCAGTATGCCAAGGTGTCATCCGGCAAGTGTGTAACCTTTGGCTTGATTCAGCAAACCATGAGGAAGAATTCTACTTGGGTAGAAAAGTGAAGAAGTTAGATGAGCGATTGGTAGCCATAAGTCCACCTTCTGAAATTACAAGAGCTCCAAGATCTATCACAGAGAGAAGATTTTGGAAAGCTTCAGAGTGGAGAGCATTCTTGCTCTATAGCTTGGTTATTCTACATGGCCTGCTTCCACATGTCTATTTGAAGCGCTTCTTGTTTGTGCATGGAGTATACACTCTCCTTGGTGACAACATCACAAATGGCATGCTCTTACATGCAAAGGTTTGCCTAGTGAAGTTTGTGACGGATATGGAGGAACTTTATGGCTTGTCTTCATGTACATTCAATGTCCACCTGATGACACATCTGGCAGACGGAGTAAAGAACTGTGGGCCATTGTGGGCCACTTCCGCATATACCTTTGAGGCAAACAACCATGTTTTACTGAAGATGTTTTGTGGAACCCAGTATGTCCCCCAGCAGATATGTGATACCTTCATCCTAGCCCAGAAATTACCTGCAATTGGCAGAGAATGCATTAGAGAGGACACATGTCCTAAAGTGGTGAATTTGTTTCGGAAATTATCAAAGGACAATTTACCGATACAAAGTCAGCGCATTTTGCAGAGGAATGTCTCAGGATTAGGGAAAGGAAAGCCTGCATACCTTACAGCATCGCAAAGTGTTTCTTTGGCATTGCTAATTGGCAGAGAAATTGTCAATCGTTCAGCCACAATATCTTGTACACTGCCCAGAACTATGCAAGATCAAGCAGGCACCATGACTTTCTGGTGAAATTTCACCATGGAGCAGCTAAGTATGGAATCATTCTTGGCCTGTATACAGTGAAGCCAGATTGCCAATGCAATGAGGCTGATATGCAGGTATGCCAGTGCACCATTTACAATGTGGTACTCTTAAGACCACTTCAGTGTGAAACTCAATCACTTTTTTAGAGTACACAATGTGGGGTGACTTCGCATTTTTTAAAGGAATACAACGAGAGCCCTGGAACTGTAGCTATCCATCCAGAACGTTTGCAGAACAAGTGCATCAATTTAAAACTTAGAAACCGTCAATTCCTTTGTGAAATTCCCTGTCCGTTTTATGGAGATTGATAATCTAATATAAATCAATAAATATTATATACATCGTGTATACCGGATAATGTAGTGAAAGTATATTCACTATAAAACAAAACAAACTCCGAAAAGTAGCATCTTGTAAAAACTCAAGATTTGAGAAAATAAACAAAACGAGACAGTAATCGAGGTGATATTCTATTACAGAACCATTGTCAAACCTATCCAGCCCGGATATCCAACCGGATACTAAATACAGTGCAGTACTCCTACTGTAGTTTGTATACTGTAGTTTTTTGTACTCCTACTGTACTTCCAGATTAATAGTGATGTGTAGTTCCAGGAAATATCCATAACCCCCGATGGAAGGCAATTGGAAATTCCAAGGGAGATGGGGGCGTTTCAGAGGGTGCATATGGTGAGCTCGAGTCGTATATGAGCTCATAGCCAACGAGGCGCTTCCGAAACACACATTTTTGGAAAGGCCGCGAGGCGCTCTTCAATGTTTGCTATCTGTTTGGGAAATTCCAGGAGGTAGGAGGGTAACAGACAAATTGCCTTCCATGGGAGGGGTATGGATATTTTCTGGAACCAAATAAGTTGTAAATACCAGTATAAATATAAATATATAGTAAGGATTTACTTCATAGTTACATGTAGTTCTCATAATTAAATTTTACATTCTGTAGATATGGATAGAAACAAAGTAAAGAACTTCAAAAAGATCAAATGAACAAATCTGCTTCTATATAAGTATTTTCACTCTAATTCTAGAATTCCTAGCTATTCTATAGAATGTCATTATCGAAGGAAATATTCTATGATTTCGCAGCAAATTTTGTCATGTTATTTCATTGTCAAGTCAAACAAAAGATGAATTTCCTGCTCCATATGGTAGTGTTGCAAAGTTCTTTAACACAGAAAATTAATGCTACACATCTAGTTCACAGGAAATTTTAGTTTTGGATTTTACTGCCAGGTAGGAAAAAAAATGCCTCTGTGTTTTTCTAGAGACAACATGCAGTAATATATTTTAGACCAATGATCAAAATTTTGCTTATTAAAAAATGTGTTTTACCACTAAGATTTTTCCCTATAGGAATTCCTATAGGAAGCATATTTGCCTATAGGAATTCCTATAGGAAAAAAAATTGTTCCTATAGGATCCTATAGGAATTCCTATAGGGAAAAATCTTAGTGGTAAAACACATTTTTTCGTATTATTTTCGTAAGGGCAATAATATGAAACAATTTTAAATTTTTTGTAATGATGCAAGGGGTAACCAACCTTTCGATACTTCTTACCTTTAGAGAGTGAAGAGGCATGAAGGTACATTTACGCATTGCAATTAACCTGGCCGATTTCTGGTTTAGAAAAAAAAATAAAGAACTTCTTTTTGAAAACGTGAATTGTGTTCAGGCATTGTAATAAAAGATATTTATTAAAGTTTGTTATCACTGAAATTTTACGAAAATAATAATCAAACGTCAGTGACAACAAACTTTAGAATAATATGTAAAACATAGGAAGTGGGGTAATGAAAATAAGCCTATAGATCACTCCCCTGACTGTTCCTCTTACAATGCATCTCAACCATAAATCAGCCGGTTATTTGCAATGTGTTCATGTTCAATGTACCTCAAGACAAGCCAAACATTCTCTTATACTGACTGTACATTTATCATTCATTGCTATCACAGTTTACTAAATAAATTAATGGTTTGCATGTCAAAATACCAACCTCGTACCCAGGATTTTTCTTCTAGTAAAAAAACCCTGGGTACAAGTTGTTGTGTTACTTTCATTTGAAAATGGAATACAGGAAAAATCAATACATTCTCAATATAGTTCCATGAAATTTACTCTAAAGATGGAAGAGAAACATGTGCGCTGGAAGCTGCAGTTTGGTTACCCTTGCTGTAATTACTCACTTTGATTATGCTAGGTGATATGAGACTGTCCAACATGAGTAGTATAGGATATGGGGGTACCAGCGCACTTTGTTTTGGCTCTATTCGCAGAGATCTCCTCCATTTTCACGCACAGACGAGATTTTTGTCATGTCACAGGGATTTGAATAGTAGCCGCATGCATCACCTCTTTTTTTTTTCTTCTAGGGTTCAGGGTAGAAAACTCCATTTTTCTTTCGGAATTTCGGAAAGTCGCCGCATGCATCACCTTTCCCTAGCAACCACATTTCAAATCACAAGGCCAGCTCAATTTCAAATCAACAGACCAAAAATTATTACGCGTAATAATTTTTTTTCATGAGTGGCACTTAAGTAAACCGGTAATTAGTCTTACGCGTAATAATTTTTGTCATAAACGGTCATACTTACGTAAACCAATAATTAGTCTTACGCGTAATAATTTTTTCCATGAACGGCACTTAAGTAAACCGGTAATTAGTCTTACGCGTAATAATTTTTTTCATGAACGGTCATACTTAAGTAAACAAACTAACTCAACCTATTTACAAGGTGATTAACGACTACTAAAACAGATTATTTATTTTGAAATTATTTTTTATTTCCATTCGCCTGGGTTTTTCTCACAAATCTCTGAAATAGTACCGTAGTTCTTTTGGAAGAACCTAATAGGCAGTTCACAGTACACTAGTTCAGGATACACGTTTACAAGCTTATGGAGTTTTATTAGAAAGTAGGCATAACTCTTCGACACTTGTGTTAACTTTAGCAGGCTAGTAAATGTTTTCTTCGTTGTTGACTCTTTAACACTGGAGAGTAGCTCCCCCTGTAGGCATGAGAAGTATATAATTTTTCTATTGGAGTCACCAATTGCTTTGGATAGTAGGTTTACACTTTCGATACACTGCTCATGATTCTCTCTTTTGATACTATTTTCAATCCCTGTGTAGTCCTTTTGCCGGTCTCTGTTCTTACTGTTGTAAAGCTCTTTTTCAATCGAAGTTTCTTTTTCATCCTTTTCCAAGCGAACTTCTTCTTCAGTTCTAGTACGCTCGTTCACCAGCTCGCGGTACTTGTTAACAAGTTGGCTGCTAGCAGATTTAATAAGCTCACCAGTATCAGGGAATTTATTTATGATGTGGTTAAGTAGCAAATCTATGTCACCTTTTAAATCGTTGAGTCTGCTGTTATTCATGTTGATGGATTATACCTAGTGTCTGACAATATCCCCAAGAGTGGAAGGTAAGGAGTCAGTCTCTCAACTAGCGTATAGACATCACGCTTTAGTAGTTCATGTTTTTGTTTTTTTTAATTTGTTGGATAATTTATCAGACGATTCAATAGCGTCGGGATATAATCTTGTTGTTTTAGTTAATTAAATATTCTTATGTCCATACGCGCAGGAGTTAACCCCGTCTTCCAACAAATATCTCTTATCGTCAAAGCATGAGAGTGATATTTTATTAATTTCATAGCTACCCAACTTATGTTTAACACTTCGGGTTGTGTTCATTTTTTGAAATAGCGTGTCTTTATAATCTTCGTGTTTGGTCTGTTTCTTAGTAACAATCTTTTTTATCCCTTTACAGTTGTTAGTCTTGTTGTTTTAGTAAATTAAATGAAGTATAATTTCAGCTGCAGTCAGACTGAATTTGCATAACTTCTGCAGGTGGCAATTTCTTTTTACTTTTATGCTGATATATGTCTACCGGTTATCAGTCAATAAAGGCAAACCCGCAGTAAGATATCTGACCATAAAACTTGATGAGTTTATGTCCGTAAGCATAGCTACTAACCCCGTCATCAAGTATGTACCTCTTATCATCAAAGCAGCTCAGCGAAACTTTATTAACTTCATAGGAACCTAACTGGTGATTAACACTTCTTATAGTTTTCATTTTATGCATTAGCTGCTTTCGCCCCAGTAGCGTGTCCTTATAGTCGTGATGTTTCATGTCCTTACTTATGACAACCTTCTTTATACCCTTAGCCTTCCTATCCCCTTTATTATCATCTTTCTTGTAAGAGTACATCTTACTCTTCAACCCAACAAATTCTACTATGGGGGTCCCAGCTGTCTCATCCTTCATCTTACCTATGACTTTCTTATTTTCTCCAAAGTAATATTCAGAGTTCATCGGGTAGTCACTATTGTCAAACCTATCACGGTCAGAGTGGAAGTCCCTATAAGCATCCTCAGCAGAGATCTCATAGAGTAGACTGTCAGTGTCTGTGAACAGCAGCTTAGCCCTGGGACCATATAGATTTCCTATGTATCTGTAGTGAAAGTCGTACATCAGAGTCTTAGACATGTCCAGTATACACATCCCAACGAAGGCGGGTCTGTTTAGTGTCAGACATTCCTTAATTTTATGTACAGCAACCAGGTTCTCATTGAATATCTTACTGCTGACGAATGTTGGCTTAGACACTAGTTTAAGTAGTTTACCCGGACTAGTTACTAGTCTAACGTCCACCCTTTTCCTTAGGTTTTCCATGGTCTTACCGAAGACGCTATTATTCATTAGTTTAAAGAAGTCTTTCTCAAACGCATTACTCGCATGAGCCCTCTTCTGTGTGTTGTAGTCAATATACTTCTTCAGCCATGGGGACTGATCAAATTCCAATACTCTATGGATTTTCTTCAGCTTCATCCCTAGTTCCAGGTATAACTGCAAGTTCCTATAATGTAGAACGTACTTACTCTTGTCCATTAAGTTGGGGATCAGTTTGTGGACTGTTCCTATGGAGATGTTATACTTATCCTTTATGTTGCGGCAGTAGTCTGACAACATATCCGATTCAACTTTAAGCTTTTCTGGGGCTAGAGGAAAGTCATTGTGTTTCTCATGCAGTTCGTCCGGGTACTCCAGATCAACCTCAAGTATCAGACCCCGGTCAGACTCATCACCATACTTACTTAGGTCAACCGTGTCAGCATCAATCCATTTAAACCCACCAGTCGGTAGGTACTGACTCATGGCCCATCCATAGAGGTTATTCGCGTCTAGGTACATAAGATACTTACTGGGCAGCTTCTCATCATAATTTTTCATGTACTTGTTATTAGCCGCCCCATACCTGTTCGCGATATATGACGTACCACCCCTCAAACCCTTTTCAATAAACTGGAACATATTGATATCAGTCATCAGTTCAATTTTCACACCAGTCATTTTTAGCATTGCATAAAAAGGACAACCAGGACTGGAGAAGTAGTGACATGGGTCCAGCTTATAGTACTGTAGGCAGGTCTTCCTAAAGTTCTCGAAAACATCAGCCAACAGCAGCACATCTGACTTCATGTACAGGTCATGGTACTCTCCCATATTCCTCAGCCTGAAAGTTCTCCAGACCTTATGGGCATGCGTATAGTCATCGTCAGAAATGTGCTCGCCATTCAGTATGCTATAGAACTCATCCTTAGTCGGTAAGCAGGTGTCCTCAAACTTTTCGAAGCTGCTCATGTAGTCATATGGATACACTCCCTTATGAGTCATCAGCTCAAATTTATTACCCTTAAACTCCTCAGACGTTAGCGTGAATTTATCCCTTGGTAAGTTGTCAACAAGTCGACCCAGAGCACTGGACATGAACTGGAAGCTATCTATGAAAACCAGATGTCGGCCAAGCATGAATGACATATACTTCTCCATATTGTTAGGTATCACATTTATATCCATTCCAAATTTACCTATCTCCTGCATTATGAAGTGACTGTCATAACCCCTTAGGTTGTGGAAGATAACCGGTATCTTGTCAGTCATTCTGTAAATCATATTACATTTGCTGTGTGCTGATCCTCTATATTTCCCAGTGATGTGGCAGTGATCTCTGGCCCTTATATCTGAGTCTATGTAACTGTCACCGCATATGTGGCACTCTGTGGATTTCTCATAGTCATCCATCTCAGCTTTAGTCATTATCATATCTTTGTTGAAGAATTTTTCCTTGACACTCTGACAGTAGGCGACTTCCTTCAGCATCTTCTTCATGAATCTATAAACAGCCTTCTCACCCCTATAAACCTTCACCGGTTTACTAAAGCTATCATCAACACAGCATACCACCTTGTACGCAAACCCACAGTCTATGTTTCTGGTACTCCTGTGTGTATGATTTACCATCATCTGGACTGGGTGCATTATTATGCGCTACCACAGCTTCAAAGTCAGCATATATCATGAAGGGTACCTCAAGCTGCTTACGGTGGTTTATGAATGTGAGTGTGTTCTCACCCTCCTTAGGCATCTTTATAGCCTGTTGACCATTCACTACAATACAGTTTTCACTGTGGGATGACAGTATAGCATCTGAGCTGAAGCACTGTAGGCAGTGCATGCAGAAATGCTTTCTCTCCTTATGCTTAGTCTTGCGGTACATGAACTTATTAAAGTCCTTAATTAGCACATAATGCCTATCAATCAGCAGTAGGTTCATGCAGCGTTCATGGTTCTCCTTGGACACATAGATTGGGTAAGCCTGTCCACCCTCATACCCGAACGCATTTATGCGTATACTGTTCTGCGCTTCTATCTTACTGTACTGTCTACTTCCGACTGGGAATTCAACACCAGTGTAGTCCAGGGTTGGTAGTAAGGCTTTATCAGTTTTCTTGATTCTCTGAGGGTCTTTTTTCTGCGGGTTTAGATATCTAATATGGCACCATCTGAAACACTCATTATCACTGTTCTTTATGTTTACCAGTCCCTTCGCAGGGTTCCTCAACTCCGTAGGTAGTTCTACGTAACTACTACCCTGTAATGGTTTATAGGCAACCACATTAAGATAGTGGTTAAGGATTTCACTTATAACCCAACCACTACCCTCAGAGGCCCACGACTCATACAGGTTCAGCATATTTTTACCTCCCACTGCAGTTAAAGACTTCAGATGACTTTTATCTATTGCAATGGAAGATTTACTGCTGAAGTAGACATCCTTAAAAAGGAACTTATCATCATCTACTCTCTTCTTTAGTTTAATCTTCAGTATTTCCGCAAACTTTATGCCTCCCATATCTTCCATCTCAGTCTCAAGCACTCTGCAGATAAGTCTTCTTGTCTGGTCTATCTCAGATTCAGGATCATCTCGGTCTAGAATACTAATTTCCAGACCTCTAGTGTAGCCCTTAACAGCCCTCCTGGCCTCCACAACTCCCAGCTCATCATGCAGATCCTGTCTACGCTTCGCTAACGTATCCATGTTGCTAACATCTGGCGTTATTTCTTTAAGTGGGTTTACATTCTTAACCGTTCTAATCATACTATACCTATATATTTTTATTAAATAATTTAAACGCACTATATCTTCTATAGTAATTATATGGAGGATGTAGTGTATGCAAAAATCCTGAGGATTCGTGGTATGATAGAAGAACTGGTAGATGAAGTTTTTACTCTAATTGAAATTGAGCGGGAGCTGACAGATAAGTATATCAGATTCATAACTGAACTAGTAAGGCGTGAGAAATCCTATGGAAACCTCCACAGTGATTATTAAGCGTGTCTTTATTACGGAACTTCCTACCGCAGTACCCACATCTTACTCTCACCCCTGTCATATACTCATCAATGCATCTATGTATCTCGTCATAATTGTATGACACTAAAGTCTTCTATCCATTGTTAGCCAGATTGTCTATGAATGACTTCTGATTGTCTGATGTGATACCCAAACCTTTTGGAGTCTTCAACTCTATAGCTAGACCAGTGTAGGCCTTATGTAGGTTTCCTATAATAATATCAGGTTGCCCACTTCTATACCCCTTCTTCCAGCTAGTTATCCTTTTTGATTCGGTGTCCTGATTCTCCCCTAAGCCTGGGATGATTATAGCGTCTGGGTAGTACCTCCTTATATAACTTATCACCTGATGGTGCAGGTCAGCCTCATTCATCAGTGACAGCTGGTTCCCAATAAGCCTAGGTGCTGTGTACTGACCAGTTTTCCTTATGGATGGTATAACTTCTTTGAGTACCCAGTTTTTGAACCTCTTTGCTGATGGTAGTTTAGACGAGAACATCAGGCTATATACTCCGACCTCATTTATCATATAGATCTCTCTCCTCTGACCTGATGTCCTATTTTTGGTTAACAGGTATTGTGTGACTTTTTTCTTATCACCCTCATCAACATGATCCCGGATCGCCCTATCCGGTCTTCTATAACCAAGCGCCTCAGCAACATTTTTTCCCTGGAACCATATCTCATCACCATCCTTCTGCACCATAATGTCTACACCATCGAAATTATACACACTCCCCATAAGTGACGGAGATTGTTTTTCTTTAAGTGGAGCCATCCTCAGCATACTATACGTATATATTTTTGAAAAACTTTTTTAAACGCACTAGGTGTATATATCTTCTATAGTAGTTATATGGAGGATATAGAACAGATCCGCAAACGGATAGGAGAGTTGGCTGACAAAGTGTGTAACCTAATAGGTAAGGTAAGCCAGAAAGAAATAGACAAGATGATGCATGAGATAATAGATCTGAACGATTATGAGATGTTAATCACTAACCGTAAGAAATCAAAAACGTAAGTGATATATTCTCAGTATAATAAATGCTGAAGATATACTGTAAGTCCCTTAAAGGACATAAAAGAAATTGGTTGGTGATGTCCCCAACCTAGGTGGTAAGTTTATGGGCAAAGCTCCTCCGGATACATAGGTAGATCGTAACCATATTCGTATACATCTCCCATATATTCATCAATGAACCAGGTAAGATCATGATAATTCACAGATGCTATAGTTACATACGACCTAACAGCCATCCTTTTTAGGAAACCTAACTGGTTATCGCTAAGTTCAAAAAAATGGTAGCAGCAGCTGGTATGCCTAAACCATATAGCTAGACCGTTATGGAGTATGTTTGGACTAATTATCATTAGGTCAGGTTGTCCATCAGCACCAAGTCCTGGTATTATCACAGCACTTGGATAATTATCCCTAACATACTCAACAATGAGGCGAACACCTTCATCATCTAAACTAGTGTGTGGTGAGTATTTTCTGGTAACCTTACCACTGTTAAGACTCTTTATAACCCTTATCTGGTAGCCATCCACCTTACACGAATCATCACATTTCGCCATATACATGTCAAAACATAGGCGAAGATAATCAGGGTCCTCAGACACTATAGTCTCATATGACTGACCACTCAGCCTTCTGAGGAACCTTGTCTTAGATGTTGACATCTCTGATGTTGCCCATATGGCTAACCCCATATACTTACATTTTCGCTCAACCAGTAGGATGTCAGGCTGTCCAGACCTATATCCCCTCTCACGATTCTCAATGGTATCCTTGGGCCTTATTATTAATAGAGCCCTCGGGTAATACCTTTCAATGTACTTAACCAACTTTCGTATAACTCCACTGCTATGATAAGTTACCATGTACCATCACCTATTGTTATTTCTTTAAGTGTCTTTATTTTTCCACCTTAAAAATATAGGACATACGCACTCAGTGTCCCAGCCCAGCTCCTTATATACAGATCCGAACAGTTGGTCATCGAACATGTTCTTACTATATCCCTCACACATGTCCCTAACATTTGTCAACGGTATGAGACCTCTACGACTGGCCAACCTTATTATATAGTAGCTATACCTACTAATATTTTTTCTTATCAGCTTACACCTCATCAACACTGAGACAACCTCCATGAAATCAGCTGTCAACATTCTCTCATCAGAACTCTTGACAACTCCCGCTATCCTCTTAGCGAACCACTTACTTCTCTTATGCACAGACTTCTTCTTGCTCCACGACATTAGGTCTAGCTCTGGCACAGGTATTGCGAAAGGTCCCTGCAAACCACATGATGTACAGGTTGGAGCGCCACCACAGTTGATACGATAGCCCCCGCAGTCGCATGTGTGCATCTCATCGATTTTCCTAAGTCTTCGCTCCACATAGGCGTCCCTTCTGCTCATATACTATGATATAATAAGATGACTTTAAATGAACCCTACCCTATGCGCTGTAAAACCTATGACAACTCCTGCTATAGCCACGAACGCTGTCTGATACTTCTGCATCTCCTTAGAAGGCTTATAGAAGTCTTCCAGTTGGGGCTCACCTTTGAAGGTTATACCATTTGAGGTGTATGTTCTCAGCTTATCCAGGGCCCTGTTAGTGGTATTTATGTCAGCGTTGGCATCACTCAGCTCCGCCCGCAGTTGAGCCAACCTATCCTTATGTCTTACCTCATTCTCATAGAATGCTTCCTTTGCTGCTGCCAACTTCTCCAAGTTGAGGTTGTGTCTCTTAATTTCCTTCTCATATCCGGTGTGGTTGAGCTTATTAAATAGGAACCCAGCTCCAGCGAAACTGATCGCAGCGAATGTTGTCTGAATAGCTCCACCTGCTAATGCACCTGCCATAATGTTAACTAGGTATTCTTGAAGGGGTCTTCAGGTATGTACTTCTTCTGCTGCAGGTATTTGACAGTTAGTGTTGATGCTGTAATACCAACTGCTAGCTTCACATATGACTTCACACTTTCAGCCGATGTCAGCGGCTCCCTAAACAGTTTCTTACTAGCCATGCTAAATAGAACAACTCCTAATGTCACAAGAACAGCGTCGAATCCTTCATTCATAAGTTCCTTCCTCTGAGTCGACATAACCTTAGTGATATTTAATTATAGTGTTTCCAACTTACTGGTCTCAGCCAGTGGCTCAGCTGGGGTGGCAACATCAGCAGCCACTTCCCTCCTGTCACTCCTCCATGCGAAGTACAGTGACACGCCTGCTATCAGAAGTCCTGCCAAGCCTAACATATAACCTCTAGGTACCGTCCATGCATCCGGATCCTCCATCTTTATCCTTTCCTTCATCTTCTTCTCTTTCGCTGCCTTAGAAATTGCTGCCAGCCTCTTACCTGCTTCAACACGCTTTGGATCTTTAGTCTTAACTTCAGTGGTTATCTTCGGATCCTTATCCATCTTATAGATTACCTGAGATTAACTTACAGATAACTGTGGGATAACTTACAGATAACTGTGAGATTACTGTAAGTAACTTACCGTCTTACTGTGAGATACACTGCATATATAACTAAGATATCTATGAGATACTCACCAGTAAAAACCAAGGCACCTCCACCGGCCTCCTCAATGTCTGACCATGGTATAGTAACCTTAGATGGGTTAAGTTTCTCCCACTCCCTCCTATTTTTACCAGCATGTATCACATCTGAACCCCCTCTTGTCGGACCTACTGTTAGCCCTGTTACCACTGCTATTATAGTTAACCCAATACCAGCTATCAGACCAGCCTCTTTCAGAGCCTTGTTAGTAGTTTCTCTACTCCACCTTTCAAAATGATTCCTTATAACTTCCCTTACATGCTTACTATCCTCCATTGTGACATACCTATCAACCGATATGATCTCATATCCAAAGTATCTTACATAGTAGTCGGTAGCGTCACCTGGTCCATTCCTCTGTCTGATGACTAAATCTCCACTATCCAACAGGTATTCTATAAAATCCGGATCACTGCAATCAGCTATATTTATTATATTACTAAAGAAATCTCCAACCCCTTCTATATTACGGTCTCTTACGGTCTGACCAGTATTAATTAACCCAGGATCTGTTCTTGTATCATCCACATCAAAAGTCTCAAACCTGTTAAAGTCCACGCCATGATTATCCTCATCAACAGTTCCATCTAAATATGTTTCATCAATCTGTCTGGTTTCATCATCATCATCATTAGGAACACCAAACTCGCTAAGCTCATGCTCCTCGGACGCTCCTCCATAATACTCTGATGATTTCATATATGCATGACCTCTGTAGACCCTACTATACCTATCCTTTATCTTCTTCTCCAATGGCATGGTGCTGTCATTTATTATGTTGTCTACCATAGTCAGATTGCTAAACATTGTTGATTTATCAAACTCAATACCTCTCAGATATCCTCTGATGGTGTTTAGGGACTTTGTATAGCTCTTGTATGCCACCTCACACTGGCTGACTTTCTCTGCTATCTTTTTGTTCTTGATATACCCGTGCATAAGAAGTCCGATAGCACTGATAGATAATGTAGCGAATCCACCCAATGCACTAAATGCTCTGCCGGCTACAGTGAGGAAGATAGCAGACATGTTCAGGGTTAAATTAATCCTGCTAAGTCTCTTAAACTGCCACTGGTAGCAGGTGGCCATCATGTGGTAGTGCTCGTACAGTGACTTTAGCATCTCAACCTCTTCTAAGCTCAGCTTATCAGATATGTGGTTGAATCTTATTATACTCTTCTCTCTGTTAAGCATAACATAGGTGGGATTAAACAGGCTCATAAAATGCCGCAGTTAGACAACTCTCATTGCCATTAGTCAGCCCAGTTATTGTTGGGTAGATGTAGCCTACAGACGGTTTATTGCTGGCCTGCTGTGCTGAGATAGTGTCTTTCACGTAAAAGTCATGATTAACAGGTATAGACCAGTGACCGCTATAATGCCTGTCTACATTCCCCAGAGTTAGTGTACCCAGTAGCTCAGAACCCTGTGTTGCTCTGTAGGTAACATAGTACAGCCGGTATGTGACCTTCACTACATTGTCAGGCACCACACCATCTGTGTCGAACGAGTGGCATAATATTCTTATCATGGTGTCCTTACTTACTGTGACCATTGGGTAGGTGTTACTACTGAGTGCTTCCGGCGTTCCACCAGTTGCTGGGTAGTACCAGACCATTGTGGCGTTAAGCCTGTAATTCTCCTTCTTGGCGAACTTTTCTGTGGCATACTTTTTATTTATCAGGTGGTTGTCATCAGTGGCTGGTGTGCTTTGGGTTATCCTAAAATTTTTCATGTCAATGTCGTCAGTGACTTCACCTATGACACCGTCAGACGCTGTTGTGTAACCCAGATTCAGACTCATATAATAGGGTATATATACCTGTGATGGATGGTGTCATAATATGATCTATATTATGAGGAAACTGACCGCGCTGATAGAAGGATCATATAAGGTGATTAGACTGGAGGAGCCTATAATGACAGTGAAAAATCCTCATATTCTTCTGAAGAAGGCTTACATAATGTGGGAGTACTATAATGTGTCCAGCAGCAAGGGTAACTACTATGTTCACAATAAGAGGGTGAATAAATTCCTTGGGGATGGCTATTATACATTCCAGGATTTTAAGAAGATACTTGAGGGGAACAGCGGGGTTACATTAACACTTAGTAGACCTGAGGCTAAGTGTACTCTGGTGACTGACAGTAGCACGACGCTAGCAATGCATAGCAACTTAGCCACTTTACTAGGATTTAGCACACGTGCATTCTTACCAGGTAGTAGTACAAAGAGTGGGCTGATAAATGTGAATAATGGATTGAAGTACTTGGTGGTGATGTGTAATGTGATATCTACATCAATGAACCTCTATAACGGGAGGAAGAGTAATGTCCTAGTGAGTCTTCCAGTCACTAGTGAGCAGTCGCTGTTCGGTTCGACACAGTCATTTGTTGACATTGAGACTGAGTTGGAAATTGGTAAAGGTGTTATCAATGAGTTGGAATTCCACGTTACGGATCAGAACGGAAAACCATTGAATGGTTTTGGGAGCATACTGTTGGAGCTGTACATCTCGTAGAGTATATGGACAATGACATAGAATTGGAACAGGGGCTGAGAGATATATACTATAACCCTGCAACTGGTTATCAATCGGCTGAGAGACTTTACCAGAAAGCACTGGCTGATGGTCTCCCCAGTGTTAGTAGGAGTAAGGTCACTGAGTGGTTGAAATCGCAGGACACTTTTACACGGTACAGGAAAATAGTTGGTAAGCATAAGTTCAGACAGACTAGGGTTTACTACCTCGGGAGCAGCTGCAAATGGATCTTGTTGATATGGGTAAGTATGGGAACAAGAATGCGGGATACCGTTGGATATTGACAGCTGTTGAAATTTTAAGCAGATATGCCTTTGCCATCCCTGTGTATAGGAAAGACACTGGAAGTATGACTAAGGCGGTAACGTTGTTGCTTAAGAAATTTAAGAAGCGTTTTGGAGCGGACCCAGAACTGGTGCAGTTTGACGACGGTAAGGAATTTTACAACGTTGGGGTGAGGTCCTTACTGGAGGGAGCTGGTGCTAAGTACTTTAGCACCCTATCGGATAAGAAGGCTGCTGTTGTGGAACGGTTCAACAGAACCCTCAAGACGTCTATGTGGAAGTACTTCTACAGTAAGGGAACATATAGGTGGACTGATGTTCTAGACTCGCTGGTTAGCAATTACAATAACAGTAAGCATAGAACTATACTGATGAAACCTGCTAATGTGAATAAAAGTAATGAGGCTGAAGTGTGGAACACCTTATTTGGCCACACCTTTGGAGAATACCCTCTAGCTAAATTCAAAGTTGGTGATACTGTTAGGATAAGTAAGTACAAAAGCATATTCACTAAGGGCTATGAGGCTAACTTCACAGAGGAACTATTCAAGGTGATGAGGGTAATCCGAGGTGATCCAAATGTTTATGAAATATCGGACTTAGAGGGTGAGCCAATAATTGGGAAGTTTTATGAAGAGGAGCTAAGTGCTGTTGTTAAGAAGGATCATGTTTATAAAGTAGAGAAAATACTGAAGAGGAAAAAGAAGATGGCCCTGGTGAAGTGGCTCGGGTATGATAGCAAGCATAATAGCTGAGAGCGATATTCAGAATATTAGTTAGTGTATATATGGCTGAAGGTGGTGAAGTATTTGACGACTTTGAAATGAAAAACAGATACCCTGAATATAATGAAATGGGTGGTGACCAGTTGGAATCAGAATATTTTAACCTAATTAGTCAGGATGATGATGATGGTCCAGACAAATCTGAGAGGATTACATATGTTGAAGATCTTATGGCTAAAATAAGATTAGAGTATGAGGAGTACGCATTCGTAGATGATGGTAAAACGGTGACTATTAAAAACGCTAGTGGCTACACCATAGAAGTACCAGGTGTTGAATTCACCCATAACCCACAGGATGATCAGCGAGATTTCACCGGTATTAATGATAAGGTATACAGTATACTTGACGGGACACTTGGTGATGATGAAAGCATACTCAACGAAAGTAAGTATGATGAAGTTATGGAAAGACTTAAAAATGTTAAGTCGAAGAATAAGGCTAATATAGGCGACCAACTTGAAAGGGTTGTAGCTGTGACGAAAATAGTTCAAACCAAAAACAAAGTCAACCTATACCCAAAAAACCAAATAGCACAGGAGATACTGGACAGATCAATTATTATTCAACTAAAAGACGGAGAAGATACATTATGGTTTAAACCTAAATTAAAAAATGGAAGGTTATCAGGCAGAGCAGTACAGATTATGAAACGTGGTAAAACAAAAGTCCCACAGTACTCGACAGCTATTGAATCTAAACCCGCTGTTGACCAGTATAAACGGCTCATTAGTGATTACAGAAAAGACATTGGGTATAGGAAAATCCTTGCTGAAGAAACTGAACCAGAAGAAATAGAGGACTATCCAGTGGTTGATGTACAAGCCAACTCTAATAACTACACAGATATACCTGGGCTGACTCCTAAAGAGAATCGTGAACAGAGAGGTGTACTGAACCCAACAGCAACCATGGATCCAAACTCAAGGGTAGGCGATCAGGGAGCTCTACAGATCCAAGCAGACCACTATCAGGAAGCAATAAACAGAACGGAGGATCAGATGGATTTAGAAAATGGAGATAATACTGAACTGTGGGAAAGAGTAGAAGGACTAAAACAGGCTAGAGATCAGGTGATAGAGCAGAGACGACTGGAAGAGATAAGGGAGAAGCAGGAGGAAGACATATCCAGGCTAGAGAGATTCAAAGAGTGGGTTAAGGAAAACCTACTAGGTCTGTCAGCCATTGCTATCACCATAGCTGGTCTCATCACAACGGTCGTGGTGGGGGCGAGAAAAGCCATTGGTCAGGGTTCAAGTGCTGCCGGATCATTTGGATGGTCAGTCTATAATACATTTAGAAAGTTGGCTAATAGACTTGGTCCGGTACTAGGTCCTATTATAATGGCGATCGGTAATCTATTAGTTGCTCTGCTGAAGTATGGTGCTGTGGGGTTGGCCTGGTTGGCTAGCAATCTGTGGGTGTTGGTGGTGGCGATAGTATGGATGGTTTATGATAGGTACAGAAATAAGATATAACTTAGTCTATGTTGCAGGAAGATAGAATTGCCCCAAGTTATAAACTGAAAAAGCCAGACACTAGTAAGAAAGGCACTAGGAGAGTAGTCGACGTAACATTTAACCCAACACATATATCCTCTGGCCAGGACCTTTATGTGAAGCTAGCAACATTGCCAGTTAATCATGTACTAATTCCTGGCAGTAGAATGCTTACATTCAACCTGAAAAATGGGAACAAGGAGTCATACCATCAGAACAATCTTAAGTCCACCCTGTTTAAACAAGTCACTCACAAGTTCAATGGGGAAATATATAGGGACTTGAATGAGGCCCATGTTCTTAGATGTTATGAGGACCTATGGTCTAAGTCCAAGCGGGCTGGGAAAATTGACCAGGGTCTTGGTGGGAGTGTTAACCTTGCTAAGCTAAGAAGTCAGGACGCGAGTGCTGACGCTAGTGTTGCTGGTGATGCTCTTATGAGTGGCATCTATGGTGACAGATTTACGGTGCCTATTGATGATGACTGGCTTAGTGAAAATGGAGCTATCTATCCTCACGCATTGCAGAACACACATGAGACTATACTAAAGATTAACAGTCCTTCTAACGTGTTACTCCCCGGTGGTAGTGGTAAGGCTGTGCCATCTAGCTTTAGGTTGGATAACCTGAAGTTGAGGTATGAGACAGTTGAGAATGATATGCTGGCGGGTGAGGTTGAGGGGATTTACAGTAGGGGGAAATCTTCCTACTACAGTCACGCCACCCTAGTTAAGACCTTTCCAGTTGCTGGTAATAACACAAAAATCCATGAGAATGTGAACTTACCGAGAAAGTCTCTGAGAAATATCGTAATGATCTTCAAAAGAACTACTGATGGAAGTGAGTCGTTCTACTATCCAGCTATTGAAAGTGTTAAGATAAGTTTCCAGGGCCAGCCAAACTTCCTGTACACACAGTCGATGAAAAAGTATGATTTCTTCCATGAGGCCAGCCGTGTGTTCTTCCCATGTGATGACAGGTTTGATAGGAATGTTAGTGAAGCGAATTTCTTCAGTGATAAGTTTGCCTTGGTTTGTGACTTCTCAACAACTGCGTTGAAGAGAGTACAGGGTCAGGGTGTAAAGCTGACTGACACACAGAATGGAATACTTATTGAGGTGGAGAAGAGTTCTGGTACTACTGCCTGTATCTGCTACCTGTACGTGCTTTCGGACGGTCTCATCAACTTAACCAACGGACAGCTGCAATCTATTCAGTATTAGTATATGAACCAGCCTGAGACTATTCTGATAGTCGGACCATCTGGATGTGGGAAAACTTACACACTGCTAAATGAGATCCTTGCTGTTGAGTATAGGAAGTATTTTGACTTCATCATAATACTTTGTCCGACGCTGTGGATAAACATGACATACCTAGACTGGGGATATCTGAATAGTGATGCTGATGTCATCGGACTGAATATAAGCCCAGACAGACTTGACCAGGTTCTCGGGGCTATAGTGAAAATTTATTCCGGGTCTAAGACTGCGATAATAGTTGATGATATGAGCAGCACAAATGAGCAGCATCTCAACAACAGCATGCTGACTTTTTTATCGTATAGTGGTAGGCATCATAACATTACACTATTCATTCGTACGCAGAAGCTAACCAGTGTGGCGACTGGCATAAGGGATAATACCACTAGGCTGATATTTTTCAGTACTCATAATAGGAAAAGTATGGGGGTGTTGAGGGATGAGTTCTTCGGACATGTTGCAGACAGTGAAATAGAGAAGTCTATCATTGTGCAGCTTGCCATTGGTAAGTACCTTGATATTACACTTAATACGCATCCACCAACTTATACAGTTAGATAAAATATGCCTTACTGTATGACGAAGAAGGAAGGTAAGCGCAATAAGACTGAGCCAGTTGTTATTGAGGATGAAGCTATTGATAAACTAGTAGATGAGATACAGATTGCGGAAGAGAGTATCATAAAATCTGGGGAACCTAGCGTAGATACCAGACGTGAAGACCTATTGAAGGCGTCTGAAGAAGGTTACATAACGCAGAAAGTTGAGTACATAAAAAAGTGCAGTAATAAGGTACTTGATAAAATTTATAAGGTCTATGAAGTGAAAAGGAAGAAGGACGCAGATGGGTTCCTCGCGGACTTACTCATAAGCCAGTTCTCGTCCATACTTGGTGGACTGGACGCTATCGAAGATCCTAAGACGTTAACAGATGAACTAAAGGGTAATACTATACTGAGAAAAGACGTTGAAAGTGTAATCTCAGTAGTTAGTCCGTATATACCCCTGATAGGATTACTCGGAGGTGTTGCTATAACTGGTAAACATATATATCAACATAAAAGTAAACAGATACCGCCACCGTATGAAAACATTATACAGCCTATGGTATATGAGTAAGACCTTAAAGAAATTTTTCAATAAATATCCACACGCTGATAAAACCAAGTTCATAACTGACTCAGTCTTCGGTCATTCAGAACCTGGTGTGTTCTTTGGACCTATAGATGGTTCGTACATCTACACCAAAGACTCGGAATTTAAGAATAATAAAAACTACACCAAGTACCTAACAATAAATAAACCACCGCCCAGATTTCCAAAGATATGGCTAGGTGGTGGTACTGTTCAGAAAGTTCAGGGTAAGCGACACTGGAAGAGTGACATTGAGGGAAAATACGACTTCTCAAAGTTCACATACCTATCAGAAAACGCCATAGACTACAACCTTAACAATTTCAGGATTTATGTTAACAACCACGACTTTTTTATGGCAAAATTACCAGTACTGAACCCAGGAAACCGGACGGACATTGCGGTATGGTGGAATAACGGTGAACCTTACTACCAGCTCATCTTCGCTGTCTACCTTAGCTCATACTGTTGCGGCGTTGGGGTGGAGCATCTTAAATTCTCAGATGATGTATATCCAGTGGTTACCTCTATCATGCGTTTCCACCTCTATTTCACAACGCGACGTATACTAAGACGTCTTATAAAAGAAAAAAAGAGCGACCTAATGAGGGAGTTCGGAGTTGGGAATGATGTGATTGACAACATGGTGAATATACCTAGAGAAAAAAAGTTCCTGATTAATCCTCACTCTGGTTACAAACACGACCAGCCATTCCATGAGTGGATGTGGCGTCTCAATAGCGATTATAAGACACACTACAGAAGGTTCATCCCCTTACGAACAAATGGTTTCACTAGGATAGGTCTTCAGTATCTGAACGAGTCTATCGAGGCTTATGTTTACGCCGTCCTAGGTTCACAGGCTAAAACAAGGATAAGCATTGTTAACAAAGGTGCTCGAAGTCTCGAGTCACAGCAGGAATTCAGAGTCCTTGTAAATGATGCCGTCGTTAACTATTCTGTAAGCACCTGGATTCTGAATATGAACAGGGCAATATCAGATACTAACGTCACCCAGAACCTAGCCATAAGTCCTGACACATGGTTGGTGCCAGGGTCACTTACAATATTGAAGGAGAAAATTTTAGGATATAACAACTTACTTAGGCATGCATCGGATGTTATGAGATTTGGTATTAATTCTAAAGTAAACTACCAAGGTGTCTACAAACAACCAAAGAAGATACACCAAGAATATGTTCCACACTTGGAAACATTAGACGGAAAACCAGAGAAGCTGCAAAGGGAAAATGTTCCACACCTAGCCGTCCATACACCTAACAAACCATCCATCCATAAACCTGACATACAGACAGATCCGGATAATGAGTTGGGGATTCTCTTAGTTGTAACAGCTGTGTCTGGGTATCTGTTTAGTAAACACGTCTTATAGTATATGATTGCAATAGAATGAATATTTTACTGATTAAGGTTGGGATGATAGTTTAAATTATACTTCACAAAATTTTTCACATTTATGTGGGATTCCATGAAGTGATATATTTAGGTTTGGTGATTTGAAATTGGGTTAGCAAATTTCTGGCCTTGTGATTTGAAATGTGGTTGCTAGGGAAAGGTGATGCATGCGGCTACTATTCAAATCCCTGTGACATGACAAAAATCTCGTCTGTGCGTGAAAATGGAGGAGATCTCTGCGAATAGAGCCAAAACAAAGTGCGCTGGTACCCCCATATCCTATACTGTGATGTTCCCCGATCTGTCGCTTGGGTCAGCTATAGCCCTTGGATCCAGGACCGCGCGGGGCCGCCATCTTGGAAACGTTGTCTGAACGTACACTGACTTTTAAGCTGTTTTATGTATCACTTGGAACATTTATCGTACTTTATTTGTTAGTTCAGTTCCTGTAGAGCTTACAGACGTAAGTTATCCTTACGGTTGACATTTAATATATTGAACTTCGAGTTAATAAGGCTTACTTTATATTTTGTGACTTCACTATGTCTATATGTTGTCTATATTTCATTTATATTGCCGTATATCCGTCATTTCTATGACTGTCTTTGTTATGTAGTTTTCACCGCATGACCTGGAGCTGTGTTTCACTAATAAATCATTTATATAAACATGACTGCAGTCTCGTGTGGTTGATCACGTGCGAACTCTAATCTTCGCTCTATGGACAGAGTTTGATTGGGAACGCGACAGTGAAAAGTCTCTAAAGTTATACTGGAACCTGGGGAGCAGTAGATTTGTACATCGTAAAAACACTGGCAAAACCTGCTATTCAAATCAGGCTTGATGAGTTCACGTCCAGTGCAACCCGAAACTGCTGACGCAGCAAAAACATCTACAAGTGGCCATGGACAAGTTTCTTCGGAAGAAAAGGAAACTATTGAAGAAGAAAAACGTCAGCGAAAGTTATCACAGAAGGCTATTCAGAACGCCATCCAAGCAAAAGACTCGGCACTCCACACGGAAGCTAAAGAACTGCAAGATTCTTCGAACGACGTCTATGCCCTCGTAGAAAACAAATGCTCAGCCAAAGAAATCGAAGCGGGCCTAGGGCGGTTACAGGCAGCGATTGAGCGATACGAGAAGACCTTAACTGAGTTACAGGATATATACAAACAAGACAAATGGGAAGAATTTGGTGAACAATTCCGCTCTCTCATGGAATCTAGCCAGACAAAATTGAAGTATGCCTACGCTGCTATTACTCGTGCAAGAAACGAACAAACCGACGATATTGACGACAAAATATCACTGGATTCTAAGCACACAGGTCGAACGACATCATCACGTGCATCCTCGTCTTCTAGTAGCGCGCGTAGAAAGGCACTCGCGGAGGTCGCAGCCGCAAGACAGCAGGCAAACTACGATCGATTGATAGCAGAGAAAGAAAGCGAACGAAGACAACTAGAAGCAGAGGAGGAGCTTCGTCGCGAGCGAATGCGCGCCGAACACGACCGCGACATGGCTATCCTAACGGCCAACAAGATGACTGCAGTGGCACACGCTAAATTGAAAGCCATCGAACAAGCGATCCAGGAAGAAGGCCTTTCCCCACCAGTAGAAGACGAACCTACAGTCGCCAGGTCGCGCACACAACATTGGGTCAATACACAGGGACTCATACGTCAAAATGTTTCATTCACTGGAGTCGTCGATGGTCGAGAAAACAATCTGGAAAACAACGCAACAGGTAGCGACAGAAAGGTGGAGAAAGAAGAAGTCCGACTTACGACAACACAAAGAATCACTGAAATGCAAGGATCTCGAGAATTTACTCCAACGGGATTTGCAGGAAATGAACCCCTCTATCAACCACCTACTCCAACCACAGGACCAGTTATGACGGAACGGTATATCGAAGGAATCACGGAGACCAACCAACGTTTAATGGCGAGCTTAGCTAGACAGAATCTTCCAAAATGTCACCCGGACACGTTTGATGGAGACGCTACTATCTTCCACCCTTGGAAAAATTCCTTCAAAGCAATGGTTCAAGACGCCCAAGTGAGCCCCGCTCAAGAGATCTCTTACCTGCGCAAATATACCACAGGCAAGGTCCAGAAGTTGGTAGACAATTTCAGAAAACGGCAATATCGGGATCCAGTCGCCACTTTACGAGAACTTTGGTCCGAATTGGAAAGGAGATTTGGTAACACAGCCACAATAACGAATGCACTCCTAGCACGACTAAGAGAGTCAGCCAAGTTCAACGCGAAAGACAAACACAAGCTTCAGAAATTCGCGGACGTCTGCGTTGATGTGGACAGCCAACTAGGTTATCTTTCTGGTCTCGCATGCCTCAACTATCCAAATTCTATTCGCCCTATAGTGGACCAACTACCCAACTTTCTTCAATATAAATGGGAGAAACAGGTCGTTGAATACGCAGAGAAAAATGAAGACGCATATCCTGGATTCCATGCATTTGCTACCCTGATCCAAACACAAGCCAGGCTGAAAAATCATCCAAACGTGACAGCCGGCGAAACGACCGACCACAGAAACGACTCCCCAAGGAAAAGTTTCAGAAGAGAAGACCGGAAATTTGACATGGAGAACACCAGAGTGTTGAAATCAGAAACCAAAGAACCTGAGAGCGACGACGACATTGATGACGCTCGCAAAGAGGGAAACGGCGAAGACGACCACAGAGGAGAAAGGTATTGTCCGTTTCATGAACGAAAAGGACACACACTCACAGAATGTAGAGCCTTCGTCGAGAAAACGTTGGAAGAAAGGACAGAGTGGATCAAAACGGCAGGCCTATGTTTCCGCTGCCTCTCCCCAAGACATCGAGCAAGTCAGTGCAAAGCGAATGTCAAGTGCAGCAAGTGTAGCAGCGAACGCCACCTAAACTTACTTCACGAGGAGAAAGAAACGGAGAAACCAGAAGATAACGGCGAGGAGATCGAGTCGGCTTGTACCGCAGTCTGTGGAGACCGAACAGCCGGGTTATCGTGCAGTAAAATCATACTCTTGGACGTCTTTCACGAAAATCGACCTAACGACATCCATCGAGTTTACGCAGTGGTAGACGATCAAAGCAATGCGTCCATGATGAGCCCTGAGCTCGTTGACGTATTCTCGCCAGACAAACCCAAAGAAAAGTACTTTCTATCTACATGCAGCAATAATAAAGAAGTCAAATATGGTCGTCGTGTCACCGGAATTATCGCAAGGTCGACTAATGGCACAGAAGCCAAGTGAGATTCCAACGCCAAGGATGGCTAGACAGCATCCGCACCTTCGTGAAATTGCAAACGAAATTCCGGCTTTGGATAAGAACGCTAAGATTCAACTTTTGATTGGCAGAGACGCCCGGAGCTGCTAAAAGTGAGAGCCTTCAAAAATGGACCGAAGGGTGCGCCGTGGGCCCAACTGCTCGATCCAGGATGGACGATATCCGGCCAGATGTGCTTAGATCGAGTGGGCGGACCCGTTCATATTTCAGCCCGCCGCACAGCCGTCGCTGACCCTTCCGCCCGAGATTATGGTAGACGTCAAGGCATGGACGAAAGACGACCTTCTGTCCCTCTACAACTACCAGAATATCAAACTACGCCCTGTTCGAACTGCTTCGAGATCAAGGAAGACTACATCGACTACGTCGACGGTGAAAGGCAAGACATTGGAGACGAAATTTACCGCACAACGCCCGAGGATAACGAAACGAGTACCTCAATCGAAGACCGTCGTTTCCTGGAAATCATGAAAGAGGGAATCCATAAGAACGAGCGTGGAAACTGGGAGATGCCTCTTCCCTTCCGCTCCCAAAATGTAGTCATGCCGAATAACCGAACCCAAGCGCTCAGTCGCCTAAATGGATTACTTCGCTCTTTCAAGAAAAAGCCGCAGATGAAGAAAGACTATATCGAGTTCCTAGCCAAAGTTTTCGAACGTGGGCACGCCGTTCCTGTATCGTGTGACAAGTCAACATCTAAGCCAGAAAAGGACTCGAAAACAAGAGAAGAGCATGACGAAGGAGCCCCTATCGGTCGAGTGTGGTATCTACCTCATTTCGGGGTCTATCACCCGAAAAAACCAAACCAAATCCGCGTGGTGTTCGACTCCTCGTGCGAATTCAAGGGCACGTCTCTAAACAAGGAGTTACTGACCGGTCCCGACCTCGCGAATAGCTTGCTTGGAGTACTCGTACGTTTCCGACAGGAAGACACCGCTGTGGTGTGTGACATAGAACAGATGTTCCACTCCTTCCACGTAAACCCAACACAGCGAGACTACCTACGATTCCTCTGGTTCGAGGGAAACGATCCTTCTCAAGAGATATCGGAGTATAAGATGAACGTCCATCTGTTTGGAAATGGTCCAAGCCCGGCAGTTGCCACCTACGGAATGAGGAAGACTGCCGACGACGGCGAGGAGAGTTACGGAACCGCGGTGAAAGAGTTCGTCCACAGAGATTTCTATGTGGACGATGGACTAACCTCGCGGCCCACAGACGAAGAAGCAATCGAGTTGGTGAAAGGAGCGCAGGCAATGTTGGCCACGGCCAATTTACGACTCCACAAGATAGCGTCGAATTCCGCAGCTGTGATGGAAGCTCTCCCAATAGAGGATCGTGCGAAAGACGTACGCGACTTAGACCTTCGGCGCGACGCACTCCCAGCACAGCGTTCTCTCGGAGTCCAGTGGGATCTCCAGACCGATGCATTCACATTCCAAGTTTCGCTGACAGAGAAACCGTTCACGCGTAGGGGCGTCCTGTCCGTGGTGAATTCTATATACGACCCCCTTGGCCTAGCCACTCCCGTAATCCTAGTAGGGAAGTTATTGCTGCAACAGCTCGTGTCTCTCGGAAAGAAAACAAACAACGAATGCCAACTTGGTTGGGATGACCACCTCCCTGAGAATCTGATGCGCAAATGGCAGCACTGGAGAGACGAGCTCGTACATCTACAAAACGTCACTTTGTCCCGCTGTTACCACCCCAAGAAATTTGGTCTTGTGGTACGCAACGAAATCCACGCCTTCTCGGATGCCAGCAAAGACGCAATTGCAACCGCAATTTATCTCCGACAGATCAACAACAAGGGTGTAGTAAGCGTCGCCTTCGTGTTTGGGCAATCGAGAGTGGCATCAACTAAGACGATAAGCATTCCTCGACTCGAACTTTGCGCCGCAGTGCTATCGACTCAAGCCGTGTACAAACTAAAGAAAGAACTCAGCTTGGAAATCAACGAAACGACCTTCTATACAGATTCCAAAGTAGTTCTCGGCTATGTGAAGAACGAAAGCTGAAGATTCCATGTTTACGTGGCCAACAGAGTCCAGTCTATACGAAACGTCTCAGAGCCGCATCAATGGACATACGTAGACACCTCGATCAACCCTGCTGACCTAGCTACTCGTGGTATAAACGCTAGAACCCTGGCCAAATCAGAGTGGCTATGTGGTCCCGTATTCTTAAAACAAGCCTCGCTGGACCCCTCACCCATCGAAGACCATGAGTCGCACTTGGATGAAAACGACCCGGAAGTGAAGCAACCGACAGCTGTCTACGCATCTAGCCTGAAAAACGCTTCGGAGCTTGGATCTAAAAGATTCGAACGGTTCTCTAGTTGGTCTGTCCTCCAACGTGCTGTAGCCAACCTAATCACGAAGGTAAAGAAGTTCAAGTTACGCAAAAGCCCACGACCACCGCAACAGGACACGTGTGGAGAAAACACCAAACAACTCCAATGCGCCTCCCGACAGTAGCAGAATTGGAACAAGCAACGATGACGATCATCGGAACCGTACAGAAAGAGAATTTCATGACCGATATCGGTATCTTGGCGAAAATGGATAACCTCACACCGGAAAACCGCTGCATTCTAAGAGAGAGGAGAAAGGAGCTTCGACGTACCAACCTCTACCGTCTAGATCCGTTCGTCGACAAAAATGGACTCGTCCGAGTTGGTGGGCGTCTTGGTCGTTCGGAACTGACATTCGAAGAAAAACATCCTGTTATATTACCCAAAGATCATTATTTGTCGGTACTACTGATCCGACATTTCCACAACAGAGTACATCATCAAGGTCGTCAAATAACACACGGGGCCCTCCGCCAGGCCGGCTACTGGGTCGTAGGAGGTCATAGAGCAATAGCCAAGTTCCTGGGCTCTTGCGTCACCTGTAAAAAGTTGAGAGGAACGACGCTGGTACAGCACATGGCCGATCTACCAGCAGATAGAATGGAAACAAATCCGCCATTCACCAACGTCGGATTCGACGTCTTTGGTCCGTGGACGATACGGACGAGAAAGCTTAGAGGCGGCGCCGCCAGTTCGAAGCGCTGGGGTCTTGTCTTCACATGCCTCAGCAGTAGAGCGATCCATATTGAAGTACTCGAATCTATGGATGCGAGCTCGTTCATATGCGCCTTACGTCGCTTCTTCGCGATCCGCGGCCCAGCTGCCAAACTCCGATGCGATAATGGAAGCAACTTCGTCGGAGGAAAGTCCGAACTCGACGACGCCTTAATGGAGATGGACCAGAGAAAGGTGGAAAAGTACGTTACCGAGCACGGATGCGAATGGGAATTCAATCCTCCACACGCTTCCCACTTTGGAGGCGTGTGGGAACGTCAGATAGGGACGATTCGTAGAATCTTAGACTCCATGCTACTGGGAATTGGGAGTTCTCAGCTCGATCATGAACTATTAGTGACCCTAATGGCGGAAGTATGTAGCATCGTGAATAATCGCCCTATCACTGCCATCGAATCCGACATCGACCAACCAAGCCCACTGACGCCTGCCATGCTGCTTACAACAAAAACACGTCCACTTGGCCCTCCTCCTGGCGATTTTGTTACGCAAGACCTGTACGCTCGTCGCCGTTGGAGAAGGACACAGTATCTAGCCGACCAATTCTGGCTTCGATGGAGGCGCGAGTATCTTCAGAACCTCCAGAAGAGAACGAAATGGAACGGCAGACAACGTGACTTGGTATCTGGAGATGTAGTCTTAGTGAAAGACAAAGATGCCCATCGCAATAACTGGCCTTTGGGCAGAGTAATCGAACCTATTGAAAGCAAAGACGGTCTCGTCAGGAAGGCGAAGGTCTCGATTTACAAAGATGGAAATAAGAAAGTTTACCTTCGTCCCATTAGCGAACTCGTTCTGTTGATACCAGAAGAAAAGACTACAAGTAACCCGTCGACCGTCAGGGAACTGGAGCCCAGTGAAGGAAGTACATTAGACAAGGACTCTGTCCTTGGGCGAGGAGTGTGACGTTCCCCGATCTGTCGCTTGGGTCAGCTATAGCCCTTGGATCCAGGACCGCGCGGGGCCGCCATCTTGGAAACGTTGTCTGAACGTACACTGACTTTTAAGCTGTTTTATGTATCACTTGGAACATTTATCGTACTTTATTTGTTAGTTCAGTTCCTGTAGAGCTTACAGACGTAAGTTATCCTTACGGTTGACATTTAATATATTGAACTTCGAGTTAATAAGGCTTACTTTATATTTTGTGACTTCACTATGTCTATATGTTGTCTATATTTCATTTATATTGCCGTATATCCGTCATTTCTATGACTGTCTTTGTTATGTAGTTTTCACCGCATGACCTGGAGCTGTGTTTCACTAATAAATCATTTATATAAACATGACTGCAGTCTCGTGTGGTTGATCACGTGCGAACTCTAATCTTCGCTCTATGGACAGAGTTTGATTGGGAACGCAATATATACTACTAACATGTTATGACAAACAAAACTTTAACAAGTAACCAATTCAACTCTAAAACATGCTAGAACAGTTATGACACTTTTCCTTAAGGCTTAGCAAATGCTTGTCCATTGCAGTATGCAAGTAAAAACAACTTGTGGAATTCTGTCTCCGTTTGCATGTGACTTGTGGGAAATGTAATTTCCTTAACACATGCTCCTACTCTAGGGAAACAGACTGTGTGGCGAGGGTTACGTTGCATGCAGTCGTGGTCAAATAAAACCGATATACCAAATTTCTCCCTTCCAGTGGGCTTGTGTCGTTGGCCAGTAAGCCACTGCAGGATGCCAGGAACTGACAAATCAGGTGATTCGAAATTCTCTGCTGGTGGGAGGGATTCATTCTCCAACATGGGTTGATCCTTTGACATTTCATCTAATTGATCAGCATAATTCCATGCGAGAGCGCTTGTGTATCCAGATACACGGCCATCTTCAAAGGACAACAAAGTGTCCTGGAAAAAAATCGATAATGATATCTTCAACTTTCTTTCTTTCTAGAGGAACCCTCTTCGGAGTACATGGGATTCAATATAGAAAGCAAGTAGTTTGCATCAGGTTCCAAGCTACTCTTGAAGTCACCATTGACAAACAGTGGCTTACATGCGTCAGGGTGATTCTTAATTAAATCGGCCAAACCAATTTTTTCTAGAATTTATGTGCTAATGATATTATGTTTACGTTTGGTAGACGTTCATTACATGTTCAATCCTTGTTGGGGGCTTTGAGTTTGACAAACGTCTACCAAACTTATGTTATTACATGTACTGTGTACATCAACCAACCTCACATATATACCGACATTATGCCATAAAAAGAGGCGTATTTGCACAGAATATTTGTAATTTTGTATGTGTATTGGGGAGTTTTGTGACGCAGGAGGTTGTGTAAAGTGCACCAAACGATTGCCGGGAAGAGCGTTGCCCTGGGCCCCCAACTTGAGAAAGGCCCCCTAAAATTTTTAAAAATAACAGTCATAAAAAATACACCACGTGATTGCTTTGAAACTGATCTGCGGTTACTGAAACTGTCGCTTCGGACAGACTCCACGTCTCTTGCAAAAAAAAGAATTTTCTCAGGCCACATGTACTGTAATCGGAAAGAGAGCACTTCAAATCGCTGTGGTAATATAAATAAATAAATACCTTATATATATTGTTTGAAGCATTGCATGGAAATTAATACATTAAATGTACACAATTTGTGGGTTTTACCATGTTTTATTTAAATTCTGAGCTGAAGACAGCTCGAGTATATGAAACAAAAGCTCAGAATTTGAATAAAACATCCCCACAAATTGTGTACATTTAAATAAATACCTTGACAGAACCAACAATTGCCTTGATGCGGTGTTGGTTTACAGGTCCAGTGTAGCCATGTTCTAAAATGGTATCAACCTTCTCTTCACAGGATGATTCAATTTCTTTAATTAGCTGTTGTTCGTTTTCTGACATGTCACTGTCGTTGATGTTGTGGATGTCTACATCATTCACCATCATATTAAAGGTGGCTTCATCAAGAAAACATGGTGGAGGTCCCCCCTGAGCTATTGATACCGCAGCTATTTCTCCGCAAGTGTGGTAATTGCCATTTTGAACGTGCAATGTGGAATCTACTGGAAAACCATCGGGAAACATAACTTTTTCCATGTCTCTGATGGATGTTTATAGAAACTCTTTGGATATTGCACCTGAATCAATACCATCCTCTCCAATAATGCGGACTCTGAAAATCCTAGTTACAGGTGTTTTCTGTGCTTGCCGCTGCCACAAAGAAACCAGCCTTGTCAAGCAGATTCCTCGGCGGACTACCACAAAAAATTGTCAAAACCATTGATATCAACTTTACTCTGCAGTTTCTTGGCAACATCATTAGGATCTTTCGGTGCCTTTTCAGGAATTTGGATGCATGCGGCTTGACTAAGCATATCTTCTTAAATATTGAGCTCTTCTAAAGTACACAAGTATAGGGCTATTCTTTTAAAATCTTTTCCCACCTCTACTTTATAATTGTCAAGGTGAAAAAAGTCATTTTTTCCTGGCATCAGCTGAGCATGGCTTCCATCTTCATACACCAAAACATGTTCTTTACTGGCATCAAACTTTCTGTTAAAGGCTTTATACTTTTCAACTGCTTTCTCTAAGATGCTACGATAATTGGAGGTCCGGCATCTCTATTTAACGGAATCAACGGAATCAACGGATCTGCCGGAAATTTGGTTAATCGCTTACTAACAAACGGTTAATAAAATACATTTATTTACGTTTATTAGCTGAGACTGAAACTGATCTGTCGTCGATATTTCAAGTAAGGTTATTGGATTAGACATATTGCGTACATATATACGCGTAATTGTTGAAAGAGATTTTATATTTTTGATTGCTATGATTACGCAAATATACATGTCTCATAAGTGTTAAGTTGGACACAACCTGTGGGTTGATTAACAGTCAAAAAAGCTTGGTTAAATCTAAAAAGATAGACGTAAATAAAAAAATCAGGGGTCTACATTTATAAAGATATAAATATACACGTGCTCTGTCTGTTGAACTCATTCTTTGAATCATAAACACGGGTGTTTTTATTAAGACGATTACATTTAGCGTTTTCCGCACGTGCCACGTAGAAGGTACTATTGCGTCATGATTGCACAAATGCAACAAATAAATTTTGTAATAAAATTTTGTAGACAAATTTACTAAATATTTCCTGTCATCAATGCCGAGTAAACACCTTTGCTGCGCGCATAAAATGTCCAAAACATGTACGTCGTCCGCCTAAATATTATTTGTGCCGCTACAAGGAAATTATGTGCGTAAATTTTAGCGTATTTTAACGTCCCTCGACCAACTACCCTCGACTTGCAACCCTCGACACTCGACCAAAACCCAAACTCCTCCAGGAAGACATAATCTTGAGGGGTAGTGTGGCCGTCTTTCTTACATGCCTAGGGATTAGGGATATAAGATTTATATTTTAAGAAATTGCACAATATTTTCAACGATGTGTTTTATAGCATAGTCAAAAACATGCGTGAATGTTTAATATAATCTAATTCATATATATGTTGAAGCTTCGTGCTTTACTTCACTTAGGCAACTGTGTGGTTTAATACAATCCAATATATAACTATCATTTGTCTCTGTCCATACTAAGTAACTCAATCAACAATTTATTTGTTGCATTTGTGCGCATGCAATCCATGACACAATAGTACCTATACGTGTGGAAAACGCTAAATGTAATCGTCTTAATAAAAACACCCGTGTTGATGAGTCAAAGAATTAGAGTTCAGCAGACAGAGCACTTGTGTATTTATATCTTTATAAATGAACACCCCTGACTCGGGCTACCGCAGGTAGACGAGTCTAGGTTTCGGCTCGTTTTTTGGGGGGTTTTCCCCTTCTGTGTCACGCTCTTAGCCTACTCCGCAGGCCTCTCAATCAGAAAGCCCAGGCTCAAGTCAAGTGCGCATTTAACTTATTCCGCCGTCTCGATCAAGACAAACATAATAAGACTTTGCGAAACTGATGCGTGCATGCCGAATGCTTTCTTTCTTTGCTTTCCTGATGTCTGATCAAGTCTTTCTCCTCTCGGATGTGTTTTGTGTTTTCACAGACATAGTTATTGGTCAGTAATGTCGCTGGCAAGTATCTTGATATTATGTACGCTTACGATCTTACACGCCGTATACATGAAGCTGTGTTGATATTTAATACCCGAAGAGACTTGACATATGAACGCTGTACATGTGTGGAAATAATGCTTTCTTTCTTAGCTTTCCTACTGTCTGATGATCAGAGTCTGATCAAGTTTTTCTCGTCTCGGATGTGTTTTGCGTGTTTGCAGACATAGTTTGATATTGGTCAGTAATGTCGCTAGCTGTGTTGATATTTAATACCCGAAGAGACTCGACATATTAACGCTGTGTACATGTGTGGAAATACGTTACAGGCAATCGTGTTTTGTGTATTGCAAATTGCGTTTTCTATCGGAGATTGGATTGTGTTTTGACTTTTGTCTGTGACCTGAATGTGTTTCGACGGCGGCTTTAGATCTTAGCACTGCATGTGACAACCTGCGCGTGATTTTGCAGTAGCCCGAGTGAACGCCTGACCAGGCGTCTTGCTTACATTTATAAACGAAGCTTCAGAAGGTGGTTTTGCTATGATCCTTAATTAAAAATCGAAAATCTTTTTCTGTTAATCAACCCACAGGTTGTGTCCGACTTAACAGTTACTTAGTAGGCCTTAGTAAGTTTGAAATATGAGACACGTATATTTGCGCAATCATAGCAATAAAAAAATATAAAATCTCTTCAACAATTACGCGTATATATGTACGTAATATGTCTAATCCAATAATCTTACTTGAAATATCGACGACAGATCAGTTTCAGTCTCAGCTAATAAACGTAAATTAATGTATTTTATTAGCCGTTTGTTAGTAAGCGATTAACCAAATTTACGGCAGATTCCGTTGATTCCGTCGATTCCGTTAAATAGAGATGCCGTTGGAGGTCTTCGAAACAACAACAGGAAGTCTTTTACCCCAGATGGGCTTTAAATCATCATCAACCATTTTCATCATACCAATGTTTATAGAGACCATTTCATCCTTATTATCACCAACTTTCCGTTTCTTCTTGGGGCGAAAGGCATGTCCAGAAATTTGTTCTTTGGACTTGCGTTGCTGATATTCCTCAAGAGTCATAGGTTTTGGTTTATCTTGATGTACTGGCCTCCCAAAAGACAGCTTTTTATGCGAATCAGAAGCTTAACTACATCTAGGAGAATCTGCTTCGTTAGAAGGAGACCTAGAATTCCAATCAGGAGGACCAATCTCTGATTGGTTAGCCTGGCATTTCCAGCAATACTTAGAATTCTTTCTTATTTTTGAAGAGCAATGGCAACAATAATATCACTTTAAAAATTGTAAATGGAATGGTGAATGGCAATGAAATTTTACAATGATAGTTAGAAACTCCCTGACTAGTAATACATAAATGCAACAACCCCTCACCTCTCACCTCCCCCCACCCATGTTTAAAGCAAAAGGAAAATTTCCAGTTGAAGAGGGTGAATGGGTAAACTTAGGTAGAGTTGGCAAACTTGGATGGGTGAACTCGGGTGGAGTGGGCAAATCAGGTGGAGTGGGCAGACTTGGGTGGAGGGGGTAAACTCGGGTGTCGTGCACAAACTTGGGTGGAGTGTGCAAACTTGGGTGGAGTGGGCAAACTTGGATGGAGTGGGCAAACTTGGGTGGAGTGTGCAAACTTGGGTAGGGTGGGCAAGGGGATGCATTGGCTAGAAACTGCAGAGCCTGAAGGTTGTCATCCCATTTGAGGTATCACTTCACTAAGCGATAGTAAGTAACTTCTAGTCGTATGTATATTTCCAATTTTAATTATAAAATCACAAGTAACAACACTAAACAAAAGCAGGACTTTCTAAACATAGTGACAAAGGGAACATGCCCCAGCTTCACACATGCCCCTCTCCCCCACTTGGCATTTTTTCCATGCCAGTATGATATCTGTCTGTTTCATATTCCATTTAAAAAAAGGCCAGTATATACATACTGTATCAGTATTTGTTTGACATTTTTAACCAAAATTTTAAAATGCACATGCATATTTCCCTAGACCTGTTAAAATCCAATCCAAATATGTATTTGTCACTGATATTGAACACATCCAAAATTTCAGATCATGGTCTGGCCATTAATAAAATAGGGGGAGGGGCACTCAAAATTAAGAAAAACCAAAAATAAATGTAGTCAATAAAGTTCTAGTTTAAAATGTAGCCAATAAAGTTCTAGTTTACCCTCCTTTGTGTATGACCAGAATAAAATTCTAAATACTTAGCTTGGGATAAAAAGGGTTGAATGGTGAATAATGTTCAATGATTCTTACAACAATATTTGCAAATATGTATCAGTCAAATCTAAGCGTGTCCTCCCCTACAACACCTGAATACTGTGGGGCATTTGACACTTTCACCTTTCCCATGGGTGAAGCATCTGAAAACAAGTTTTAGCCTACAATCAGGCTATAATTTTATATTTCATTAATGCTTTTGGCCAGAACCAAAAAGCCTTTGGGCAAGAGAAAATTTATTGATATGCTACAGTCCAATGCTAGGGTCTAGTATAGCACACTTGTCTTGAGTGCAGTTAGAGCAATGCCAACAATTTGATGCTTTGTTATAGTTATTTAATATACAGTACATGTATATCTTAAAAAGGTCATTACAAATCATTGGAAAATGTTATGAAGTTGTTTTGTATTTTGGGAGCGGTCATTAAATATGGAGAGGGGGGTTGGGGTGGAGGAGAAATAGGGGGTCCCGAGATTTTTTGGTATTGTGAAGGGGGGGTCCCAAAAACATTTTTATAAAAAAGGGGGGGTCTTCGGTTTTCAACAGCATGCAGGATGGATACTTCTTACAACATGCAAACATTTCAATATATTTAATATAATAACTGATTTTCATAATGAACAATACACCAACTATAAACATAAAACCTAGTTAGATTAACACCATAAGAAAAATCATGAAAAATATGTTAAAAGTATTTTTATCAAATGATAAATGTCATGATTTTTAAACTGGAATAAATCTGAACTTTTTTATTCATATATACTTTTTTTAAATATCAATGCCTATCAAAAACTGCCGATATACGCTCTAGGTAAAGAATAAAACGAACTCCCAAAAAAATCATCTTGTAGAACTCAAGATTCAAGTTAATACAATAAGATGAGAGAGATTAGAGTGATATTTCGACTTTATTCCAGTATTGGTTTGACAGTGACTTTGGAATAAAGTTGAAATATCACTCTAATCTCTCTCCTCTTATTGTATTGGGTCATTCCAGAAAACATCCACACCTCCCCCACGGAGGAAATGTGAAGTTGACCCCCTCCCCCCTTCGGATGTCCTAGTACATTTTACTATTATCAGAAGTAGATTTACCCCCCTCCCCTCCCCGGATGGCACAAATTTCCTCTGTGGGGGAGGTATGGATCTTTTCTGGAATGACCCATTAACTTGAATCTTGAGTTCTATAAGATGATTTTTTCAGAGTTTGTATTATTCTTTATTTTTTGAAATTGTCATGTGGCAATGGTTTTTATAAGCTCTTGAATATACAATTTTGTAAGAAGTTGCATGGGCTTATAAGCGGAGGGCTTGTATCTGGGGACCTTTCAATATATATAAGCGGGGGGGGGGGGGGTGTCCTGAAATTGTTAAAAGTTTTAAAGGGGGTATTGAAATTAATATTCACATCAGTGGGGGGCCTGGAAAATTTTCAAAAGAAAAAAAATTCTCCTCGAGCCCCCCTCCCCCTCTCCATATTTAATGACCGGTCCCTTAGACTGCCTTGTGAACCTCTGCTCTGAAGAAGCTAAATGTGAAGTAAATTTCTTCTGGGGTGGGAAATTTGAAATAACTTTTTGGTCCTACCGTAGGGCATTTTCACCTGTTGTTGCTCCCGAGGGGTTTGCGCAGTACAGACACTTGGATTTGACTGAATCATTGAATATCACCAACAAAATTCTCTGAACATGCTGCTGCCCTTTATATATTTGGTTTCGCCAAAACCCCAAAAGGTCAACTTTTGTGATTGCTTCCCACAGGCCACAATCACACTTGAAAATTATTTAAAAAGCCGAAAAAGGCACTGAACCCTGACACACGGGTCAACCAAAAATCTAATGCAAATTGTTTCGGTACACGAAAGTTCAAACGTTCGAGGGGTTGAAATGGCATTGCCTTTTTCTTCTGATGGTATTATACCTTACAAAGCTAAGACGCTATATAGATTAAGCAATTACATTTAGCAGTTCAAATTTGTACTCACACAGTGTCATTTGAAGTCGAATTCGAAGTCTTCTTGTCAGGCTTGTCCGCCATGATGCATGGAGCAAGTAGCGCGAGAAATTAAGAAGTCTACAAATAAATAGCCACTTCCGGGAAGACTTCCGCCGTGAGAAATGCCGTAAACATTTGCCGTGAACTCGTGAATATTAATGTTTTGCCGTGAGTATTAATGTTTTGCCGTGAGTATTAAAGTTTTGCCGTGAGTATTAAAGTTTTGCCGTGAGTATTAATGTTTTGCCGCGAGTCATTAACGTTTTGCCGCGAGTATTAATGTTTTGCCGTGAGTGTTAATGTTTTGCCGTGGCGGATATGGGCCACCGTAGTAAACCCTTCGGACATATAAATAAGACTTCTGAAGCATGCTGATTCGGACTATTGCTATTGGTCTTTGCGTTGATCACGTGATTGACGAAAACATTCTTACACACACACACACACACACACACACACACACACACACACACACACACACAACCGCGTTCATGACATAGCGGATTATGGTTTAGCAACCAGTATCCGCGAAAATGAATTCGCTTATGTCTATGGAGTATGTCAACACCAAAGTTAAAGCAAAGTAATTACAATCTCGTTTTTTGTGAGCGATTGCTTATCATGTGCCATCGAACTACTCTACATTTTGAATGGGGAGACTACTGCAAACAAAAAGGTAAAACTATCTGAAAATTTGGAACAATGTTTGATAAGACTTATTTACGTTGAAGTAAAGTTGTTTATGGTTGATACTAAAACAATTAGACAACTCGTCCTCGTTTTCTACGAGCAGATAGTCTTCGCCTCGTTGACTATCAGCTCATAGAAAACTCGGTCTCGTTGTCTAATTGTTAAATATATATATATTATAGCTTGCTATCGGATATGAACTTTCGCGTAATCTGATTGGTTCTCTACTACCAGGCTATCAGCTCATATCCTGCTAGTAGAGGAAACACAAGATGGCGGCATGTTTTTGTTGCCGAAAAGAGTTGAAATTGACGAATTTTTACACAGAAAAACATCAACACCCTCTAACCAATGTATAAAAAAACAACATTGTGTAAAAATACATTAACAAATACACAATTTAGCATGTTAAATGGTAAAATTCACCTAAAAATTACGTCTTTTTACTTCAAAAACCCGACTAAATTAACGGGTTGATATTAATTTGTTGCCAAACAAAGAATTAACTCACGGTAAGATCAAGCTTACAACACATATTCGTAGGAGATTACCAGTAAAGAGGCTTTATTTAGATAAGCATTTGGAGTAGTAAAAAGCATGTTCTTTTTCAAAAACAACCAACTAAGTAATTTAATTTTAAGTAAGTAATTTAGTTTCACTGCCGAAGGTGTTTCAGTTTCATTTTTGCATGAAATCAAAACCTTTTTCACGACAGCAACGCTAATATAAACAACTGACCCACCTTTTGACTTCATAAAGGTACCTTTTAATCTTTTTTGTTGATCTGCTTAACACATTTTTTGCCTCTCGAGCAACATTTATACAACATTTCGAAGCTGTTTACCGAACAGCTCAGCGAGAAACTCTATGTGAATGCATCATTACGCATGGCGGAAGTATTAGTTGCCTATGCCGGAAGTTTGTTGTTTCAAACATTTCGCTGTAATTTTGTCTCTTGTACAGTGCTTGGCTATATAATAAAACAGTTATACCATTCGCTCTCGTTGTATACGAACTAATAGCCAACTCGGCGAAGCGCCTCATTGGCTATGAGCTCATATACAACTCGAGCTCATGGTATAACTGTTAAATATATATATATATATATATATATATATATATATATATATATATATACGTGTGGGTTTTGGTCTACGAAACGCAAAGAGTGCTCGATAACATATAGTTAGAGCAAATATAGATTTTCGCTTACCTCAAAAGTCTGCTACAGGCTGTTTCATCTAAAAAAGAATCTTCAGGCAGATGGCAATTTTCGAAAACAGGGGGTGCTTATATCCTTTCTGTCGGAACGTGGGAGTGTGGGGGCGAAACAATACATGCATTCATGGCTTTGTTACGCTGTTTGCGCGGAATTTGTTTCGATGACGACATTGACTGATAATTTCTGCTCTTTTGTTGAGTAAACGGTTCTTGTTTTTATCTTTCAAAATATAAAATTTTTCTTCTAAACATAAATTACATCGTTTTGAACCTCCCGTGTATGAAATAGAATGTTTTAAAATTTGCCAATTAATACTAAAATCCTTATTGTTTTCTTTCAATGCCCAAATATATTTCGAAAGTTCGGTGTCGTTTGCATGCTTTTTATGCTGAAAAGATTTAGTGTGGTTGGCCAATCGCTCTTTGAATGTGGTTGAAGTCATGCCAATGTAATTCTTGATCGTGTTTGTGTTGTTTACTGTGACTGTTGCTTTGTATACTATGTCCCTAGTCATGCATTGTTTTCTAAGTGGACAATTCGTGTTTTTCTTACAATTGCAACTGCTACTGTCCTTATCCTGTGGCATGTTATTCCTAGATATGCGTGCATTGTGTTTAGTGATTATTGACTTAACATTGTTCATGCAGCTGTAACTTACTTTGACTGTGTTTCTGTTAAAAATCTTATGGAGCTTGTGGTGTGGTGGGAAGTGCTTGTCAATTAGGTTTAGGAAATTACGTCCTATGTTTGTGCTTACACTCTTGCTAAAAGGTGGGTTGAACCAAGTGATGTTGCGTTGCCTATTCCTGCGTGGTTGCTGTGCTGTGTGTTGAGTGTAGCTAAGATCATGATCAAAGTTGCTGTGCCTAAGTGCGTTCTGATATATGGGTGCAGATTCCTGAAAAACTTGTTCATCTGATGAGAGAAGTGCAATGCGCTTGTTGATTGATGCAGGTAACTGTCTTGTGATGCTTGGTGGGTGGTTAGAGTGCTTATTTATGTAAAGCGGATCGTCATTGGGCTTCCTATAGGGCCGATAATTTCCATTGTTAAGGTCGAAAGTTACATCTAAAAAGTTTACTATGCGTAAATTTGATTCGGCGGTAATTTTTAGGTCAAACTGTTCGAAAATTTTGTGGAGTTCTTGCCTTGTTTTGTCTGCTAAACGTGCTGATTTACTTTTTATAATAGCTAAACCGTCATCTCTATATAGGCCAATGCTTTCTTTGCCAAATTTCTTACTTAGGTGACTTAAAATGAAAAGGCCTACTAACTCACAAACTTCCGCGCCGTCGAAACAACCCATGGTAACGTCAAACAAACTATTGCTATCTTTTTTTAGCTATGAAATTCCGGTATTGAAAAGGAGAGATTTTCTAGCGTGTTTTATTATTGAAATATTGTTTTCAGTTATACTAGCCAAATTCGAAGCCCAAGATAATGCTTGGTCCAATGGTTTTTCAGAAATAGACGGATAGAAATCGACAATGTCGAACGAAATAAAACTATGTCTGTCCTTATCTTTTATATTGCCAAACCACTCAATTACTTGTTTTGTATTTCTCCATTGGTTTAAATTCAGTTTTTGTCTCAAATTAGAATTAATTTTGTCCAAAATCACCTTACTTAGTTTTCCGGATTCGCTTTTAGCGGGGTTAATTAATCGGCATTTTGGATTGTTTTCGAAATTTTCTTTGTGGTCTTTTAAAGATATAAATGCTTCGCGTTTTTTCATTTTTTCAATTAGGACAAATCGGCGACAAAATTGAAAAAATGAAAAAACGCGAAGCATTTATATCTTTAAAAGACCACAAAGAAAATTTCGAAAACAATCCAAAATGCCGATTAATTAACCCCGCTAAAAGCGAATCCGGAAAACTAAGTAAGGTGATTTTGGACAAAATTAATTCTAATTTGAGACAAAAACTGAATTTAAACCAATGGAGAAATACAAAACAAGTAATTGAGTGGTTTGGCAATATAAAAGATAAGGACAGACATAGTTTTATTTCGTTTGACATTGTCGATTTCTATCCGTCTATTTCTGAAAAACTATTGGACCAAGCATTATCTTGGGCTTCGAATTTGGCTACTATAACTGAAAACAATATTTCAATAATAAAACACGCTAGAAAATCTCTCCTTTTCAATACCGGAATTTCATAGCTAAAAAAAGATAGCAATAGTTTGTTTGACGTTACCATGGGTTGTTTCGACGGCGCGGAAGTTTGTGAGTTAGTAGGCCTTTTCATTTTAAGTCACCTAAGTAAGAAATTTGGCAAAGAAAGCATTGGCCTATATAGAGATGACGGTTTAGCTATTATAAAAAGTAAATCAGCACGTTTAGCAGACAAAACAAGGCAAGAACTCCACAAAATTTTCGAACAGTTTGACCTAAAAATTACCGCCGAATCAAATTTACGCATAGTAAACTTTTTAGATGTAACTTTCGACCTTAACAATGGAAATTATCGGCCCTATAGGAAGCCCAATGACGATCCGCTTTACATAAATAAGCACTCTAACCACCCACCAAGCATCACAAGACAGTTACCTGCATCAATCAACAAGCGCATTGCACTTCTCTCATCAGATGAACAAGTTTTTCAGGAATCTGCACCCATATATCAGAACGCACTTAGGCACAGCAACTTTGATCATGATCTTAGCTACACTCAACACACAGCACAGCAACCACGCAGGAATAGGCAACGCAACATCACTTGGTTCAACCCACCTTTTAGCAAGAGTGTAAGCACAAACATAGGACGTAATTTCCTAAACCTAATTGACAAGCACTTCCCACCACACCACAAGCTCCATAAGATTTTTAACAGAAACACAGTCAAAGTAAGTTACAGCTGCATGAACAATGTTAAGTCAATAATCACTAAACACAATGCACACATATCTAGGAATAACATGCCACAGGATAAGGACACTAGCAGTTGCAATTGTAAGAAAAACACGAATTGTCCACTTAGAAAACAATGCATGACTAGGGACATAGTATACAAAGCAACAGTCACAGTAAACAACACAAACACGATCAAGAATTACATTGGCATGACTTCAACCACATTCAAAGAGCGATTGGCCAACCACACTAAATCTTTTCAGCATAAAAAGCATGCAAACGACACCGAACTTTCGAAATATATTTGGGCATTGAAAGAAAACAATAAGGATTTTAGTATTAATTGGCAAATTTTAAAACATTCTATTTCATACACGGGAGGTTCAAAACGATGTAATTTATGTTTAGAAGAAAAATTTTATATTTTGAAAGATAAAAACAAGAATTGTTTACTCAACAAAAGAGCAGAAATTATCAGTCAATGTCGTCATCGAAACAAATTCCACGCAAACAGCGCAACAAAGCCATGAATGCATGTATTGTTTCGCCCCCACACTCCCACGTTCCGACAGAAAGGATATAAGCACCCCCTGTTTTCGAAAATTGCCATCTGCCTGAAGATTCTTTTTTAGATGAAACAGCCTGTAGCAGACTTTTGAGGTAAGCGAAAATATATATATATATATATATATATATATATAGGTACTCCTGTGTTTATGGCGCCAGAAATTTTGGTCAAAGATCTTGGATTAAAAGACGCCTCATTGAATGATTTGAAGGAAGCTGATGTATGGGCATATGGCATGGTGGTATTCAGTATCATCAACCCAGGCTTGAAGCACCCTTACCAAAAGAATGTCGAAAGCAACGCTGCTGTGGACACGCCAGTCAATCCCCTAAAGAAGTTTGCCAAGGACAATGAAAAACCTAGAGCGCAGGACAAGTATGCATCACGTCACCAAGCAGAAGGGGCTGGTCTCAAAAGGGTTTATGAAGCGTGCGCAACGTTTCATTCTTCATCACGCCCGCCAATGGTTGAGGTAATGAAAATGATGCGTGCAGAAAAGCGATCAACAAATGAACGCATTTTAAATGCATTTTAAATGCATTTGTCAGAGTTTTTTCCTTTGCCATACACATGCTCTCTATATACACAGTATGTTATTTATCGAGGAGCAAACCCAGTAATCATTAACTAAGCTGATGGTGGAAATAGAAATTTCACTGCCGCATTGGAAAATTTATTTGCTAATTTTTGTCATGATAAAATGCAAGTTGTTAAAAAGTATCCTGTTTTTTAAAAAAGCTTTTTTCATTTGAACGAAAAACGGGAATAACAACAAAAGTGAAATCGACAAAAAAAGCATGCAGCAGTTTGATGCCCTATCTACAGTGCATGATCAGAACGAAACTTTGGACGAAGAAGCACAACGAATGCCTACAACGCACGATGAGAGCGACAACGAAAGTCTACAGCAGCTTGATTCTCCGCCTGAACATGTATATGACCAACACGAAACTTTAGACGAAGAAACACGACGAATGAAACGATCGTCTACAACGCACGAGGAGAGCGACAACGAAAGGCTACAGCTGCTTGATTCTCCACCTGAACAAGTATATGACCAACACAAAACAGCTTTAGATGAAGAAGCACGACGAAGACCAAACAAATGGAGAGAGGTCTGTATGCCAATTAGTCATGCTTTTCTACATAATACTCTACATATATGTATAGGTAATCATATGATGGCTAGTGCAACTAAGGATTTACACTACAAGTGATATTTGAAAATTTTGCCAAAATTGCACGAGCCATTAGGTGAGTGCAATTTGGCATAATCTTCAAAAATCACGAGTAGACTTTGTGTGTGTGTGTGTGTGTGTGCGCGCGTTGGCGGAAGCTTACTTGTGGGGACATGGATCTGTTCACACACCATACTTATGGGGACATATTAACTTGTGGGGACATTTTTATTGTCCCCACAAGTAATAGGCCTGAAAAAGCCTGAAAAGAACAAAATATAACAAATAGCAAAATTTCTTAGGTGTCCCCATAAGTCGGTTTTGTGTGTGTAATCTGATGTCCCCACAAGTGGGTGTAAAGTGTGCTAAATTTTGAACTATGTTTTTCATCGGTTATGATCTCCTGGCGATCCAGAAAAATAATTAAGCGGACGTCGTGACATAACAAATGCATTTTAAGAAGAAACACACATATGGTCCCCACAAGTTTACACACACATTTACACACATTGTCCCCACAAGTTTTCAACGGTGAATTTATGGTCCCCACAAGTTTGTGCGCGATAAAATTAAAGGTTAGTAAAACTTATTATACTGTAAAATTAAACGATTACGGGAAAATAAAACTATATAAAAGGTTTGAGATAGTAGATAAAACAAAAAGTGGCAAAATAAGGATATTATTTGCATACATTGTCCCCACAAGTTGGTGGGCGGTAAAAAGGTTAGTTAAACTTATTATACTGTAAAATTGAACGATTATGGAAAAATAAAACAAAATAAGGTCTAGTACTGCATGTGGCCTAAGCAAATAAATCATTTTGCTATTTTGCAAAAAGTTATTTTGCTATCCTTGAGACCTGCAATTGAGGTCCAGAGTACGGCGTGTTGCAGTGCTCTATAAATCTTATTATAGACTTGTGCACAGCCAATGAAGCTACGAACTGCCCAAATATCGTCCGTTCCTAATTAGTTTTCGTACTGCGACTGGGAGCTCGTGACTTCATAAAAGTGCCAAAGAATAATCCCTTTAGCCCCGATCATGTAGGGTAATCCCTTCTACCATGTAGTGCAATTATTTAAAAATTTATATTTTATAATAACTGGCTTACCTTGGTCTAAAAATTTCATGAGTGTTTTCTACTTGATGGAATCAACTGTAAAATCCAATGCCACACTCTTTTTTCATTGAATACTTTGTTTAGGCTTGAATGCGAGACTCTGACATACTAACATCATTCTTCTCACTTTCTAGGAAGGTTTTTATTATCTCTCAGCCTTTTTGGTAACGATAGCTTATAATGACCTTTCCAATCTGCAATTAGAAATCAACAATGAGTTTGTCATGATTAACAAGAACTATAGAACTGCCTCTTTGCCTTGAATACTGATTCAGTACATAGTATCATGTATCTGATTGACTGCATGTTCAAGCAAAGTATTACAAACGTCTACCCAGCGCTGCGATTACAGTATATACGGTAATTGTGATTTGGATGAAGTGGAAATTGGATAAAATGAGATGTCAATTTCCAGTTTTTAGAATGTCAGAAGTAAGACAGCCACTGGCCATTACAAAGTCCTGATTCAGCCCAGCGGACGAACGATATAAGCCTAAGAGATAATTCTACATGTATGTACACAGTTATGAATACAGTCCGATGCTGGCCTGGTTTTTATACAGCATAGCAATAATATACAAGCGGGCGAGATTCAACAAAACTTGAACAAAATGAAATTAACCTTAAAATTAAATTATGCGCGCTTTCAGGCAGTGGATACAAATTTTATAGCACAAATATACCAATCAATGATAATGGTAAGACATTTCTCATACGCTTAATATACGTAAAATGTTGGGAGTTTTTAATTGGTCCGGGCACTGATGTTACTGCTGACTTCCCAAAATGTATTTCCCTTCTGAGACAAGACGCAAGACAAGAGTGACGCAAGACAAGACGCATGACAAGACGCAAGACACAAGACAAGACACAAGACAAGACACAAGACAAGACGCAAGACAAGACGCAAGACAATTAATGCAAGACAAGACGCAAGACAAGACGCAAGACAATTAATGCACGACAAGACGCAAGATAAGACGCAAGACAAGACAGGACGAGACGAGACGAGACGAGACGAGACGAGACGAGACGAGACGAGACGAGACGAGACGAGACGAGACGAGACGAGGCGCAAGGCGCAAGGCGCAAGGCGCAAGGCGCAAGGCGCAAGGCGCAAGGCGCAAGGCGCAAGGCGCAAGACAATTAATGCAAGGCAAGATAATTAATGCAAGACAAGACACAAGACAATTAATGCAAGACAAGACGCAAGACGCGGGACGCGATACACGGGACACAAGACACGAGACACGAGACACGAGACACGGGACACGGGACACGGGACACGGGACACAAGGCAAGGCAAGGCAAGGCAAGGCAAGGCAAAGCAAGGCAAGGCAAGGCAAAACAAAACAAAACAAAACAAAACAAAACAAAACAAAACAAAACAAAACAAAACAAAACAAAACAAAACAAAACAAAACAAAACAAAACAAAACAAAACAAAACAAAACAAAACAAAACAAAACAAAACAAGATGCCAGACAAGAGAAGATGCAAGATAAGACATAAGATAAGATGCCAGCAAGATAATTTAATATACAATTATTGTATGAGGTTGAGCATGATAGCTTGTGTTATCAACGCCGAGGTAAGTGTTATATGCCGAAGCCGAAGGCTGAGGCGGATAATATACAAACCGAGGCTTGATAACACAGGCTATCATGCGACAACCGAATTCAATAATTGTTTTATTATTACAATTATATATCTAGAAGCCTTTAAGGAGTTTTGTACAAAGTTGAAAGTAAGATAAAAAAGTGAATCATATGGCATACCGTCTTCAGTTTGAGGTTCGCTTATTTTTTCTCTTTCAAATACAATTTTCTCTTTCAAATACTGCTTTAAACTCTAACAGCTGTATGTGTAGCTCGCTTGGTTTTTCTTTTTGGTTTTGGTGTCAACAAAACTTGCCAAATCCAGCCGATTAATTCACTTCTGATCGTCCCGGTGGCCATGTTTGTTTTGCTCAAACTGCTGGCCAGCTCGTAAAAATTATGTCATAGCTACAGATAATTTTTGATATTTTGAAAGCAAGACATCAAGAATTGTCTGGAGGTTTTTAGCCAATCGCAATCGACATTGTACAGTATCAGTATTGTATAATAATAATAATTGTAAGCCAATATTAAAATAGACATATTTTTCTACTTACATGTACTTGTTAAATACAGTAGAATAAATTATTATATCTTTCTGTCTTTTTGCTTGGTTTTCTAGATCATACTCTAGCCCAAAAAATACATAAAAATTTATACGATATTAGTAAAAAACGAGACCTATTATATAATACACTGCAATACACTGCAATACAATGCATGTAACACAATGACAGTCATGAATACAATGCAATGAATGTCAGTACATTGCAAACATGTCAGTACTATACAATACAAAACTTTACAATACTCTAATTAATTAATTCATATATTTATGCAATACACAATACAGTGCAGTGAAGTGCAGCGAAGTACAAGACAGTGAAGTGCAATGCAGTAAAATACAACACTGTGCAGTGAAGCGCAGTGCAATACAGTTTTACAATACAATACAATACAGTACAGCACAGTACACTACTGTACAGTACAATCCGGTGCAGCACAACACATTACAGTACAATACATTATACAGTACAGTACATTACAGTACAGTACAGTACAGTACAGTACATTACAGTGCAGTACAGTACAGTACAGTACAGTACAGTACAGTACAGTACGGTACGGTACGGTACGGTACGGTACGGTACGGTACGGTACGGTACGGTGCAGTACAGTGCAGTGCAGTGCAGTGCAGTGCAGTGCAGTGCAGTGCAGTGCAGTGCAGTGCAGTGCAGTGCAGTGCAGTGCAGTGCAGTGCAGTGCAGTGCAGTGCAGTGCAGTGCAGTACAGTACAGTACAGTGCAGTGCAGTGCAGTGCAGTGCAGTGCAGTACAGTACAGTACAGTACAGTACAGTACGTAATATGTAAAGGCCGACAATGAGGACTAGACCGGGTTTTCAAGTACGAGGAATTCGATCCAGTCCGAGGCGAAGCCGAGGACTGGAATGAATTCCGAGTACTTGAAAACCCGGTCTAGTCCGAATTGGAGGCCTTTACATGACTTCTCAAAATCACTTAGTGTATTCCCAAAATGAATTAGTGCATTAGTAATTAGTGTTTGGACGAATAACCGATTGTGTGAAGTAATATTTATTTCAAGTCCAAGGACTTGAAATATTATTTCCAGTCCTTGGACTGGAAATAATATTTCAAGTCCTCTGCCCAGTACTTCCCTGGTATTTCAAGTCCCTTCACGTGGTGCAATTCAGCGCTTCTGATTGATTGATTGATTATCTCATGAATTATTAATGAGTTTGAGAAAGTACAGTACAGTACCAGGCCTATCACTGAGAAAAAACGCAGGTGTGCGGAGCTTCGCATGCCTCAGATGACCTAGGCGTGCGATGGGGTGCGACATTTTTGTACTTCAAAAACAGTTAACAAAGCAGTATTACTGTAATGGTTAATAATTTTATTTGGAATGGTTTTTCGATACGTACAAATAACAATAGCGGAAATGATTTCCTAGTTTTCCTTTAAATAGTTACTCCTACGGTTATTATTGGTAGTGGTACACACAAGTTAAATTTTTTCAGTTTAAAAAGTCATCACTCGAATCGTCACCACTGTCCTCGTCGCTACTTTGGTCATTGCTGCTTACTTAGTCGGTCGTCATCTTCATCTTCGCTGACTTCAACATCACAAATATCTGCTCTCGCTTTCCTGAAAAGGGGATTCTTTTCTCGTTTCATCCTGATCTAGCAAGATGTTGCGACATTTTGACAGGTAGATCTCGAGTGCTCGATCAATAACATCATTCCTATCTTGTTTCCACAGCTGGTCATTGATCCTAATACTCAGAAGCATGCTCATAGTTGTGTAAGCATGAACTATTTCGCACGTTTGTTTACGTTTGAAAAGCTACGTTTGACCAATTAACTTACGTCATTTTGACCAATGAAATGCATTTGTTTTCGTGAAATTCACGTGTGAAGAAAACAAATGCATTTCATTGGTCAAAACGAAGGTAAGTTAATTAGTCAAACGTAGCTTTTCAAATGTAAACAAACGTGCGAAATAGTTCATGCTTCAAGCTTGAACGCAAATGGTAGTAAAGTGTTGGCATGTGAAATCAGATCTGTGGAACGCCTAACTGATGAATACATGATAGCTGCTCTTGTTACGTTTATTATTTCACACCGATCGTCTCCTTATTTGATTTATAAAAATACAGAATTTATAATTGGCTAGGCATGCGATCAAAAGCACGCCTCGCGTTCTTCAGGCGTGTACAGATGGAGGCGTGTGTGTGCGATAGCACAACTGTCAGCGATAGGCCTGCTGTACAGTATTAAGAACATTGCAGTGCATAGCTTGCGCAGACTCATTACATGAATGATAACAATATATATACAGTATATACATGTAGAGTATGCGAATCAGAGGTGAATCCCACCAAAAGTAGGGAAAGCGTGTGATTGGTCAATTACTAAATATGAGTAATTATTATTATTTATGACAAAAGTTGTTTTTAAAGGAAATTAGGAATGGATATGAATATGAATATATTTAATGTTGCTCCCCAAAAGGGGCTTTTCAGAAACATGAATTACAGAATTAAAATGGTAATTAGGTTAAATTAAGTAAAAATATGCAAACTAATTATATATACATAGGAGTATATGAATATATTAACTCTTAGTTACTTAAAAACCTCCTAAAGAAATCACGCCTTAATAAAGTTAATAAAGATTTGAATACATCAACTGAACTACATAACGTAAGGTTATTTTCAAAATCATTCCATGTCACTGATCTATAATAAAAAGTTCTTGATGTTTCTGTATCAGTCCAATGTCGGTATAATGCAGTAAATGTCAAAACCCTTGCCAATAATATCAAGAAATAAGTCACAGTAATCTGTTATTTTAAATCTTATAATTAAAAAATTAAAAATAGACCTGTAAATACTCTGTCTGTTGCAATAAATAATATTAACCTCGGGTTTCTTTGGGGGAATTTTGTAAAACACCAGGAAACTAGTTGGGAAATTCCTGCCATTTGAGGCAGCACTTCACTTGCGATAGTAACCTCTAGTTTTAGTATTTTTAAATATTCTTAAAACATCATGTGACTAGAACAAGCTTCCTGCTTCTGATTCGCAGACTTTACATGTATATATCTATGTTCATGTAATAGCATGCAGGCTATGCAGTGCAGAACAATATTATAAAAATTATAGTATAATACAATACAATACAATACAATACAATACAATACATGAATACAATACAATACAATACATGAATACAATACAATACATTATAAAATAACCGGAAGTAAATGAACGACAACACGCACTCTGATTGGCTATTGGTTGGATCAAACAAGCCTGCAATTATAACTCCATAACGGAACGGCACACAAGATACTTCGCGACGATTTTGTCGTTTTTGATGAATTTTATGTGGATTTAATCATCAACGAAAGTCAAAAATTACTTGGATATATGTCTAATCACGTAATTAACACAGCAGAATGTTTTCAGTGCAACTTTAAGTGTATTTTCATCGCTAAAATCCCCGACGTGTTGTACGGAGCCACGCGTGGCGCTAAATGGTAACAAACTCGTCCTGAGACAGGTAATCTGTTTTTCTTCTTACTTTTATTGGGTTTATTGACAATTTAAAGTCATTATTTTATAAAAGAAATAAAAAACTTAGTCGCTGTGCGATTATCGAGTTATAATGCACTTGAGAAGCTAGTAAAACACTCGGCTATCCGCCGCCTCGTGCTTTACACGCATCTCTCGTGAATTATAACTCGATAATCGCACGCGACACGTTTTTTATTTCTTAAATACAATACAATACAATACAATACAATACAATACAATACAATGCCATGCCATGCCATGCCATGCCATGCCATGCCATGCCATGCCATGCCATGCCATGCCATGCCATGCCATGCCATGCCATGCCATGCCATGCCATGCCATGCCATGCCATGCCATGCCATGCCATGCCATGCCATGCCATGCCATGCCATGCCATGCCATGCAATACAATACAATACAACGAAAGCCGGGTAGGGACTTCAGACTTCGGACTTCAGACTTCAGACTTCACACTAAACTTAGTTTAGTTTAGTTTTTGTCTTGTTATTGTTGTTATATGCCCTGGTTAGACTTAAAAATGAAATTTACGCCCTCTTGTCTTTTCCATCAATCATATTTAATGATTGTAAAGTAAAAAAAAAAAGACTTCAAACTTCAGACTTCAGACTTCGGATTCGGAGTTAAGGCGTTTGTTAATAAAAGCCCCAGGAATATTAAAGTAACCTACCCTGCTGGCAGAGCTTATCAATTATCTGATGTTATGATGTTATAATAATTTATATAATTTTTTAAGCATGCTATCTATCGTTCTCTGTTGGTACATATAGGCAATTGGAACATTTCCTATAGTATAGACTTTTTTGAACCGTAAACACAGTTTAAAAGTGGACACCGTGGCCACAAGCACTTGATTGTTATTTCTGTTTGGTGTTTTAAGTCTCTACCGATAATAATATACTAGTCAATTTGTTAATTGTGTTTCATATAAACGTCGCTGATGACGTAGTCTGTGCTTTTGAATCTTTGGTGTACACGTTTATATATTTACACACGGCGTTCGACGTCCGACGTCCAACGAGTGAACCTGCACAATCCAACGAGAATGGACGAATATGCAGTTATGCTAATTATATGGCATGCTAAATCTTAAATGTTCATTGACTGACTGTTGCCGGAATGTAATCAATAGTCGTCAACATTCAGTATATAAGAACGACCAAAACGCGTATATTATAAGTAATATTATTACTTATAATATACCCAATTCTCTCCTGGCATTACCACCTTATTATATACAGAACTCGCGATCAAGCTCTCGGTAACGCCCTCCGTGGCTCAGTGTTGCACTAGAATCGCAAGGTCGTGGGTTCAATTCCTGCCGGAAGGCCTGTGTAGTTGCATTTTTCGCAACTGGTCCCGGTTTGGTCTTAAAATGTATATATTCCACACTCGAATTTTCCTTCACCAAAATCCTTAGATCAAAACGTGTATAGCCGTACTATACCTTCACGCTGGAACCCGATCGAGAAACCATACATATCATGCTATTCGTAAGACCATTTGAATCATACGGGCACAGAAATCACCTGAGGTATAGTGTTATGAAAATGTTCTCTTACATGCCACAGCCACCGCTTCACAATTTATGTCAACTCCAAATTGTCATTGACCCATTGGTAGCTCTCCCCTTGACCACCTTGACAAGTATTTCAAATCATCTGGCGTTAGCCAGAGTAAAATACTAAAGTCTGAATCAGTCCCAGAAGACTGATTCAGAAATCAGTCCCACAAGACTGATTCAACCAGTCGGTTGGAACGACAAGTTATTATCACCTGCCTCAGTACTGACGAATATCATAATATAATAATCAGAATATCATTTGTCGTCTCAACCAATAGGAAAGCGAGTCCGTACGAGTCTGGACGACTGAGTCGTTCAGTTAATAAGATTATTCGTTCGTTCTCGTTGGATTGTGCAGGTTCACTACGTAGACCGGGTTACGCTGCTCAACCGTAAACAGGACGGCATGAAGAAAATATTGTTATTTGATAAATAAAATAAATAAAGCAATATTTTCATTATGACGTGTTTACGGCTGAGCAGCGTAATCCGGCCTGCGTTGAACGTAGGACGTCGAATTCGAATGCCGTGTGTAATAAGTAAGGACTTTTATAATTTGGGCTTGTCACTTTACACAGTTTGCAATGCATTACCAGAAATTAATGACACCGCTTGAAAGCCAATTTACATATATTCCTTAGAAGATGGCGTCCCATTTTGAAAATATATATTAATTTATTGAGTAAATATATAAAGCAAATATATTAAAGTGAGAATTCTGCTTAATATTGAGCAGCTTGCCAAGACCTCCTGATCTAACACTGTATTTATCGCTTGTCAAATCGCAACTTTGCTTTGGGACACAAGTCTGGTCCCCGACCCAGTCCTGCCTCAAAGAAAAAATTGAGCGTGTTCAGAGGAGGGCCACGAGATTGATTCTTAGAACTCGCCGTGGTGAAATATCGTATAAAGAAAGGCTTGTCACCCTGGATCTACTGCCGCTAGTCTACGACAGAGAGCAGAAAGACCTAGTATTTTTTTATAATTGCCTGCATGGTAACACTGACCTGAATGCGTATAACTTTGTAACCCTAATATCTCATGGCCGCACAAAACAAAGCAACTCCTTGAATCTGAGAACTCCTCTATGTAAGACCAGTTCGTTTCAGGGCTCCTATTTTAATCGTATCGTTAAATTATGGAACTTTATTCATACCTTAGCAACTGAAAGTGTATTTTTTAGCTCTAAATCTTTTCAACACTTTGTCCACCAAAGAATGGTTAATCTTTTACATTCAACTTTCGATCCTGATAGACTTTGTACTTGGTCCTTAGTAAGAACCTGCTCATGCCATCGAGCATCTGGCCATTAATTAACTTCAATTTATACATGTAAATAATTCGTTTTCTCATAATTAGATATAAATTTATTTATTTATTTATTTATTTTTACCCTAGGGGCGGTGCCTTGCATGGGTCCATCGGTCCCGTTCGCACTTGCCCTTTTGGGTCTAATAGCTAGTTTTTGTTTTTCCTGTTTTCTTTTTTTTTTTGCTAGTATGTAATTTAAATCTAGCTATTCCCAATAAAGTTGTCAAAAAAAAACAACCCCATTATCCAATCATTCAGAAACTTAGTTATTTTCATCAGGTATATCTACGATCCACCAAATTGTGTTGAATTAAAATAGTAAACAATAAGTAGGTCATGCACCGCTGGATTGCTGTGGGATTTTAGTAACTGTTCAAAATTAGATGCCATTTTATAAGGACTATATGTAAATTAGCCCTTAAGCAGCGGCCATTTTGTCATCAATTTCTTGTAATGGAAGAATTCAATACATTCACCTCTTTATTTATTTTGAACGGCTGGCAAACTTAGCCTGCGAGCAGGTGACAAAATCTGAAGTCTGAAGTCTGAAGTCTGAAGTCCGAAGTCCGAAGTCCGAAGTCCGAAGTCCCTACCCGGCTTTCGTACAATACAATACAATACAAATATACAATGTTATGAAATGCAATATGCAATACTTAGCCCACTTTCAATTCAAATTATACAAAAAGGTTTAGACCTTTTTAGACACCGCAAATTAGCAAAACTATACAAAATATTTACAACACAGCAATACATTCAAGAAAAACAATTGAATATAATGCAAATAAATATACAATGTATAATCATCTTATTCTTATGTTAAATTTGTCTGACAACATTTCATCTGGAACAAACTCAGCATTGTATGTGGATGATTCTAAAATGTATAGAATTATAAGACCAACTAATGACTGCCTGTCTTTGCAAAAAGACCTGGGCAATCTTGAAAAGTGGAGTGCTGAATCCAAGATGAAATTCAACACCTCAAAATGCAAAGTACTGTCCATAACAAGGAAACATAAGCCTGTAAAATATTCATACCACATCTATGGCAACGAACTATCCACCTGTAGGACTGAAAAAGACCTTGGAATTCTCGTGTCCAGTGACTTGAAATGGGGTCCCCATATCTTGAAAATAGTGGCAAAGGCAAACAAATTGCTTGGCCTCCTTAAAAGAACATGTCTCAAGATAACGAACACTCAAGTGAGAAGGACTTTATACTTGACCCTGGTGAAGTCACAACTTGCTTATGCAACAGAGATTCAGTCCCTGAACAGCGCAAGCCTCTCGAGAAAGATTGAAGGCGTCCAGAGGCGAGCAACGTTGTGGATTTTGAAGAAACAACGCAGAGAGTTGTCATATGTAGAAAGATTAATAAGGTTTTTAAATATGATTCCAATTATGTATGACAGAGAAATTAGAGACTTAGTTTTCTACTATAAATGCAGGCATAACACCATAGACCTAAACACTTCTAAGTATACTCCCATCACTGTAAATAGGACACATGCAGGCTGCTCCTCGCTTCTAAAAACACAATATTGTAAAACTAACACTTTCCAAGGATCATATTTTATCAGAATTGTAAAACTGTGGAATCACATACTTCTAACTCCTTTAATAGTCTCTCTACTTTTAAGAATTATCTACACAAAACTTATCTTCCGTTAACTATTATGTACACACTTTAATCCTGACATGCTTAGTTCCCACTCCATAACTACGTGCATGTGAATGTATATATTGTTTAACGATATGTCTTCGTACTCCTTAATCCCTATTCCCTTTTCGTTTATTATTTATTTATTTATTTGTTTGTTTATCTATCTATCTTTAAAAAACCTTTAGCGTATGGATTTTATTGGTGAGCACCTTGCATGGGATCCATTTTTGACATGTTAGAATTATTTCCTTTTTATTTTTTGCTTTTCTTTTATGTCTTTTTTGTCCTGTTATCTTAGTCTGTTTGTACAAATGTATGTAAATATTGATTTATTTAATGTCAAAATAAAGCTGTTAAATAAAATTAAATTAAAATTAAATTATTTTGGTGTTCTATACTGAACGTTTTATAGTTAAGTTCGGGTCCAAACTAACAAAGTACAAAATCTATTTATAGAATACAAAACCTTGTAACGATTTAACGTGCTTTAACATGCCAAAAGTTCTTTGATATTTGATGGCCAGACACTGTCAAAATTTCTATTTTTCGAAATTCGAAAACTTCGAAGATACAAAATATGCTATTATCCCGCAGTGGAATATTGGAATTTCATCCAAGATACAAAATACTATTACTCATAGTTCACACTCCTTCAGTTTACTAACCTCTTTTTATCAAAGCAAGGCGATTTCTTCAACTTTTGGCATCGTTTGTCGTGATCAATCTTCGTTTCCAGTTTTTGTTTGTACAGGGCTGTCGCAGTGTTTAACAAGTTTCTTGACGTCAAAAATGCACACCTTCAGTCAGGTAGCAGGGAATAAACAACAGAGGTTTTCTAAGGCACGACTTTGATCACAAATGATGACGCTTTTCGTAGACGTTTATTATAAAAAGATGGATCATTTATTACATTAAACCAAACCATCCCGCGCCATCTTCTTGCACGCCACCGTCACCAAGGGGAAATTTCTTGAGATTCTTGAGATATGATTGGCCAATAGCACCAACTTTAATCCGACCACTTCCGATGGTTTTCGCTTTCAAATCTCGTAAACATGGCCGTTCAAATCGAAGGATATTCAGTGAATATAGGAAGACTGCGAAGCGATTGTAACGTATTTCAAGATACCATAGACTTTATATCATACATAAGAAAGTTCATTGAACATTAAGGTAAGGCAAATACACAATTTTTTGTTTATAATCGTATGCTGAAACAACTTTTCTCTCTTACCAAAATTCTAAAAAGGCCCTGGCCTTAATTTATCGACCGAAATGGACGCTGAACAGCATTCTTCATCGTTCTATTGTCTGTATTTCAATATACAGTCGATATAATTTGCATCAGAAAGTTCTGAATAGACATGAGTTTGGTTCGTCTGGAGCACGGAGATACTGGTAAGTGTCCAGCTATTCGATATGCTTATTTTGCTCAATATATTTTCGCGACTTGTGGTCTAGTTCCAATCAGTACATAAAACCATATTAAAGTATAGTTCTCTAGATTTCGGTTGTTGTTTCATCACTGCCTACGCAGCACACTATTGACTATACTTTGACATATACTAAGTAGTTGAAGGATATAAAGAGCGTATTAAAGCCATATAAGTATCGATCGGTTGCCGAGCATGCTCGATTATCAAGCCACAGTGACTGGGGTAACATAGGTACTATTTGTGTTTGTTTTATATAGCATGATTTATATTGGCTGAAAGTGATTCTGATATGATATTTGACTGAACTGGAAGAAACGTCGACCTGAGTAAAGTGCTACTCTTCTCTCTCTCTCTCTAAATATATATATATATATATATATTATACCAAAATCTTAAATTGAATAAAATGTGCATGATGCTTTTAAGTGTAGAGCTTGTACATATATATATATATATATATATATATATATATATATATATATATATATATATATATACTATATATATATATGTACTATTTACAATATGAGTTAATATGAGTAAATATTTGTTCAGATTATATCAGAAAAAGCTTAATTTCAATGTTTTAGAGCTGAGATAGACCTGATATAATATACAACCACTAGTGGTTGTATCAAATGATACAACCACATGTGGTTTGTATCAGATATACAGCCTCCTTCATGGTCATGATTTCTTTTGTGTTTTCTTCATGAATTATTAATGACTATTTTAAGTAATGTTTACAACACGAGCGGCCGTGTTGTATTGAATATACAATCACGAGCCGAAGGCGAGTGATTGTATATTCAATACAACAAGGACGCGAGTGTTGTAAACAACTTGTGAAATGAATAAATAGTAAAAATCCCTTTGGGATAATCATATTGAGATGCTAATTAGTTACAAGCACTAGTGGTTTGTATGGGGTTTACAGGGGTATACATGTGACGTAATTTCTGAAATTGGATTGGCTGCAAAACTCATGAATTATTAATGAATTTCACAAATATATATATATATATATATATATTTAAGGGTTATATACCGAGAACGCGGGATATAAGTCATATATTGACCCGAGGGGCCGAAGGTCCCGAGGGTCAATATATGACTTATATCCCAAGTTTGAGGTATATAACTGACTTATATCACGATTGAGGAGGTTTTCGAACAAGGTTTCATCAATTTCGAAGACTTTCAATGAAGATTTTTTGAGTTTTGTCGAAAAGTTTTATCCAATTATTTATGCAAGGTTGATAACTTATATATTAATGCGGTACATCAAAGAAAACCGACTCAGTTGTGATATAAATATAAATATATATATATAATAAATATAATAATAATAATATATATATGTATAGTTCAATCTACAGACATGTGTTTCACGCTGTTCTACAGCTCATCAGTTTAGCATGGAACCCATCTAGATGTGAGAATGCCATTTTATTTATCCCCCAGCAACAGCCAGTAACAGCCACTTGTGGGACAATACTGGACATGCGCACATCTACAGTAGATAGCATGAGGTGGTATTGGCCCAGAGTGCCCAAACTGCCACAAGGGTAGTGAGTGTTGTATATATATATATATATATATATATACTGTATATGTATATGGAAAAATAATATTATTTGTAATTATACTTCACATAAATTATGGGACATGCAACTAATGGAACATAGGACTTTACTGGAATTACTTAATTCAAAGTCTAATTGCCTTTTGAACTTTTTAATAGGCAAGGGCTTGGAAATCCCACAGCCAAGTCTGACATTTGTATTAGGATACAGTACTAATACATATTTGAAAAGTTTTAGGACATTTATACTAGAATCTAGATTAAAGACTAGATAGGAGATGGAACACCTTTTTGAGTGTTTCATATGCCCAGACAGTAGACCTTTCTGCATGAAATGGATGGATCACGTGATCTTGCTTTTTGACAAATCTGATTGGCTAATGTCCAATGTTTGTCCAAAGTTTTGGATGTCTGAAGTTTTACGAGAGCCAATCAAATCTCTCAGCATGTTATCAACGCACTTAAATTAGTTCTTTAAGAAAAAATTTTGCTTAATTTATGTAATTTGTTTTTCAATAACCAAACCACCATCCATCTTGGTACTGTTTTCCTTTGTTTTTGTTTTATGAATTAGTAATTGTGTGGGATCATGTTTTCCTGTATCTGTTCTGTTTCATATAGCTCTGTTGCCATTGTGGGCAAAGGGAAAGACTGTAGAGATGTTCCTTAGAACTGGAAAGAGACTGGAAGAAGAGATTTTGGTCATTGCAGAAATGTGTCAGTTTCTCTGTTATTAGAGAGATAAAGTTATTCCTGATCTTTCTTCCCACTTAGATTCTTTGGATAATGGTATGTATCGTTTGATGTATTATAAGATATTTAAGGGTTTTTTAAAGACGAACTGCCAAATGATGACCCACCAGTATGATATTCAATACATGTATTTGACATTCCATAGGTGATTCCTTGTCTTCTCATTCGACAAATGGTCATTGGCACTGGTTTTCAGTCTACAAAACATACTCTGATTTTCACATGGTGTCAGTAAATAATTGTTTAATATATAATTATGTATGTTTTGTGTATATTTAGGGGAAGTACAAATTCAATAAATTTAGTCTAATTGCAATGGCTGGTGAGAGGGCACCAGTAAAGTTGGGAGTATTCTTTGGCAAACAGATGATAAAGACAGGTGCTACTTTCTTCAAACGTGTGACAGATGGAACAATGGACGAACTAGAATTTTCTGACAGTGAAGATGACGATGAGGAAGATGAAGATGGAGAAGAAGAGTTTGAAGAATAGTACGGTGAAGAAGTGGAGCAAAGTATAGAATAAAACATATTCCGAAGAATAATGCCATCCTGTAGTCAAACAAGTGGAACTATGTTGAAAATTGTAATATTTCGACTTTATTTCAAAGTCATCATCAGACAAGTGAAAATACAAAAACGTGCCAGGTTTTATATACAAGTCAAAAGATCGATGACATCATCGGCAACAAAAGAGAAGAAAACCTAACAGTAATTACACGAGAGATATAAATCATGCGATACAATTTGTAACGCATGATTTGTATTTAATCATTGTGAATAAAGAGAATTAGAATTAGACTAGCTATTTACATATACGTCAGAAAACTAACACTATTTACAGAACTGAAGCTCTAATTGCTTATCAGGTTAGGCAAAAAGTGACAGTTCTTTGCTAGCCTTCAGGCCCGAGTTTAGCTCGGGTTTATTAAACTTAATTTGCAATGCTTCCATTGAGTAAAGAATTTTGTAATTGTTAAAAATTAAGTTTTTCATGCTGGTAGTCAGATTAAAAGAGAAGGGAAGATCGTTAAGTCGGTCGTATTGATGGTGGAGGTCGGCAATGAATTGTGCATGTTCACATTCTAGAAAGTGTTGAGCAACGGCACTGGTGTTGTGTGTAGTAGCGTGTTGAAGGCAGCGATCAGTCTTTCCTAATATAAGTTTTATTGCTGCCCGGACAAGTAATTTGCTAGACAACTTTACTGCCCGACAAATCTGGAATTTTGTCTTTATTAGAAGTAAAATAAGAGACTTTTTTAGTGTTGTAAATAATTATAAACTTGGGCGGATATTTAAGATAACGCCGAATTTTCGAGATACAAGATTTGAAAAGATTTTCACCCGTCTACCAAGATAGGGAATACGGATCCAAATTTTAGGTAATTTATCATCATCGAGTGGTTTTTGAGTAGGAGCTGCAGCAGCAGGAGCGGTATATTTACGTTTTAATTGATTAACCAAAAAGTTTTTGACGCCATTTGGATAACCCTTCCAGGACATAAACGATTTAAGAGTTTTGAATTGATTGTCGAAAAGTGCAGCAAAGAAACGAAGTTGACACCCATTAAACAAAAACTAAGTTTGTCTTATTTGAAAGAACTCTTCAAATAAAATGAAGAATATCAATTTACACTTCTTTCATATTTTACTTGCATAGTTCATGATATATTTAGAATGATGTGTTATTCAATTGAAATGACTTATGAGGTCAAAGGGTTTACCAAACTCTTACAACATATTGGATGCTGCATCTTTAGGATTATTGTACAAAATTGTTTTGAAACTTCGCATATTGTGCAATTCATGAACTAAGCTAACTATTGAACACAAAGTATCAAATGATTTCATGTAAAACGTTTGACATCATAGATCACCATTTAAATATCACATAAATCTCAATATCTCAAGAACTACAGTAAGTAAAATATGGAAGAGCTTTAACATGACGATATTCGACTTCTTTTATTCAAATAAGACAAACTTAATTTTTGCTTTACAGTCAATTTGACATCCACTAATGTCTTCCACTAATGTTGATCCTGAATCCAGCTACAATGAATGGGTGGCACCCCATGATACCCCTGTCATTGAGCAGATAATACGGGATAATTTATCCCGAGGGACTGGAAGCCTTGGTTTATTGTAAATTTGTTAATATATCTGTGCCAAGAATTTACACTTTAATAACTCATCTAGCCTGCGTGGCAGGCGTTCTGCGCGTTGGCCGCTTAATTTGTTACGTACCCTTAGCGTAGCCACAGAAGGCGTGGCTCTCAGAACGACTACCACGCAGGCTATAACTCATCGAAATTTTGTAGGATAGCAACTGCAGTAAAAACGATATTGAACTGCCAAGAATTACGTTTCGAGCATTGCCTAATTAACTCATTCCCGTCCGAGGGCTTCCCCAGATGTGAATAAAATCGTCTGGTGTTAACCAGAATAAAATACTTAAGACCAATTCGGACAGGAAAGAGTTAACTTAACACTTTTCTTCCTACTGCCCACGTACTCAAGTTTACATTTTGTAAAATTGTATTAATCACACTTATAAATAATTAAACATTGCAAATTTAGATCTATAACAATCATATCTGAACCTTGCCCTCCATAGTAAAAAATATAAAATATGTAGAATATGCATTGCATTAGGCATAAAAAGAGATTATAAATAAAAAATAAAAATGGTGACGAATAAATTGAAAGTTGATCAAGAAACTCAATTACAGTAGACCCTATTCGTAACGCCTGCAAATTTTGTATTTAGTTTTCATGCCTATAAATATGTCTTTAAAACCTTATTGTAAAAACTCCTTTGCATTATAAAAACAATTAATTAATTTGGCGCACTGCAGTGCAGTAAGTGTACTATATACAGTATACTACTCATGCGTTTTCATCTAAAATTTTCTGAAATTTTGGACGGAAAGTCGGACAGTTATATATCAAGTAAATTGCGTTGAAACTTTGATATTATACTACATTTGATGAATAAAAATTATGCATGTTTGAAATTTTAGACGGAAATTCAATTACACATTTTAAACTATGCTCAGGCATGAGGTGGTGTTAGACCACTATATTGTACTATACCCCTATACCAAAGTTGGCCTTATTTTACTTCGGATACTTAAATTTCCTTGAAACTTTGGTATTATACTATACATTCCACGGTTTAAAATGACTTGTGAAATTTTAGACTGAATTTCGATCGAGATCTTTATTTCCGATACACGGGGTACTGTCGGACCACTGTAGCTACCAAACTTCACTCCAATTTAGTTAAGGTAGCTATATTTAGTCGATTGAGCTGAAATTTTGATATTATACTACATTCGATGGTTTAAAATTACTTGTGAAATTTTAGACTGAAATTCGATCGAGAACTTTATCTTCGATACACGGGGTACTGCTACCAAACTGCACTCCAATTTAGTTAAGGTAGCTATATTTAGTCGATTGAGCTGAAATTTTGGTGTTATACTACATTCGCTGGTTTAAAATGACTCATGAATTTTTAGACTGAAATTCGATTGGGAACTATATGTTCGATAATAAGGGTCCTGTCAGACCACTGTAGATTATACACCCTTATATCAAACTTCACCCCCAATTTAGTTAAGGTAGCTATATTTAGTCAATTGAGCTGAAATCTTGGTTTTATACTACATTCGATGGTTTAAAATGACTTGTGAAATTTTAAACTGAAATTCGATCAGGAACTATATACTCGATAATACGGGGAACTGTCAGAATACCAAGTCTACAGCTATATATGGTACGCCAGAACCCGTATTATCCAACATAAAGTTCCCGATCGAATTTCAGCCTAAAATTTCACATGTCATTTTAAACCATCGAATGTAGTATAATACCAAATTTTCAGCTCAATCGACTAAATGTAACTACCTTAACTAAATTGGGGTGAATTAATCCAAATGGTGTAATAAAAGTAGCGTGCTGCGTAGGCAGTGTTGAAACAACAATCGAAATATGGTATAGTAAGTTAATACTGCCGAAACAGAGAACGTAAGTAGTCTAACGTTTCGAGCGAAGGCCCTTCGCCTCTCTGACGAAGGACCTTCGCTCGAAACGTTAGACCACTTACGTTCTCTGTTTCGGCTGTATTAACTTACTATACCATATTTCGATTGGGGTGAATTAGTTTGGTATAGGGGTGTTATAGCTTACAGTGGTCTGACAGCACCCCGTATTATCGAACATAAACTTCCCGATCGAATTTCAGTCTGAAATTTCACAAGTCATTTTAAACCATCGAATGTAGTATAATATCAAAATTTCAGCTCAATCGACTAAATATAAAAACTAAATTCTAAAAATCTGCGGTTTTTGCAATTAATGACGTCATAATGACATCATAATTTGTTGCCATGACAACATAAGTATAACATATACTTGAACAAGGCATACCATCCACCTGTAAAAGTTTCGTCGGAATACACCAAATGGTTCAGGAGATATTGACCGCGGGCACTTTCCCCCCTCCCCCCTCCCCCCCCCCCCCCCAGTCCCAGAAAACCCAAAAAAGGCCAGTCTGGATAGGGTTAACTAAATTGGTTGATTTAGTTTGGTATAGGAGTGTTATAGCTTACAGTGGTCTGACAGCACCCCGTACTACCAAACGTAAAGTCCCCGATCGAATTTCAGTTTAAAGTTTCACAAGTCATTTTAAACCATCGAATGTAGTATAATACCAAATTTTCAGTTCCATCGACAAAATATAACAACCATAACTAAATTGGGGTGAATTAGTTTGGTATAGGAGTGTTATAGCTTACAGTGGTCTGACAGCACCCCGTATTACCGAACAGAAACTTCTCGATCGAATTTCAGTCTAAAATTTCACAAGCCATTTTAAACCATCGAATGTAGTATAAAACCAAGACTTCAGCGCAATCGACAACATATAGCTACCTTAACTAAATTGGGGGTGAAGTTTGATATATGGGTGTATATCTACAGTGGTCTGACAGCACCCCGTGTATCGAACATAAAGTTCTCGATCGAATTTCAGTTTAAAATTTCACATGTCATTTTAAACCATCGAATGTAGTATAATACCAAAATTTCAGCTCAATGGACCAAATATAGCTACCTTGACTAAATTGGGGTGAAGTTTGATATAGGGGTGTATATCTACAGTGGTCTGACATCACCCCTTATTATCGAATATATAGTTCCTGATCGAATTTCAGTTTAAAATTTCACATGTCATTTTAAACCATCGAATGTAGTATAATACCAAAATTTCAGCTCAATCGACCAAATATAGCTACCTTAATTAAATTGGGGTGAAGTTTGATATAGGGGTGTATATCTACAGTGGTGTGACATCACCCCTTATTATCGAATATATAGTTCCTGATCGAATTTCAGTTTAAAATTTCACATGTCATTTTAAACCATCGAATGTAGTATAATACCAAAATTTCAGCTCAATCGACCAAACATAGCTACCTTAACTAAATTGGGGGTGAAGTTTGATATAGGGGTGTATATCTACAGTGGTCTGACAGCACCCCTTATTATCGAACATATAGTTTCTGATAGAATTTCAGTCTAAAATTTCACATGTCATTTTAAACCATCGAATGTAGTACAGTACCAAAATTTCAGCTCAATCGACCAAATATAGCTTCCTTAACAAAGTTGTACTGAATTTGGTATAGGGCTGTTATATCTACAGTGGTCTGACAGCACCCCGTGTATCGAACATAAAGTTCTCGATCGAATTTCAGTTTAAACTTTCACATGTCATTTTAAACCATCGAATGTAGTATAATACCAAAATATCAGCTCAATCGACAAAATATAGCTACCTTAACTAAATTGGGGGTGAAGTTTGATATAGGGGTGTATATCTACAGTGGTCTGACAGCACCCCGTGTATCGAACATAAAGTTCTCGATCGAATTTCAGTCTAAAATTTAACACGCCATTTTAAACCATCGAATGTAGTATAAAACCAAGATTTCAGCTCAATCGAATAAATATAGCTACCTTAACTAAATTGGGGGTGAAGTTTGATATAGGGGTGTATATCTACAGTGGTCTGACATCACCCCTTATTATCGAATATATAGTTCCTGATCGAATTTCAGTTTAAAATTTCACATGTCGTTTTAAACCATCGAATGTAGTATAATACAAAAATTTCAGCTCAATCGACCAAATATAGCTACCTTAACTAAATTGGGGGTGAAGTTTGATATAGGGGTGTATATCTACAGTGGTCTGACATCACCCCTTATTATCGAATATATAGTTCCTGATCGAATTTCAGTTTAAAATTTCACACGCCATTTTAAACCACCGAATGTAGTATAAAACCAAGATTTCAGCTCAATCGACTAAATATAGCTACCTTAACTAAATTGGGGGTGAAGTTTGGTATAGGGGTGTATATCTACAGTGGTCTGACAGCACCCCGTGTATCGAACATAAAGTTCTCCATCGAATTATTTCAGTTTAAAATTTCACATGTCATTTTAAACCATCGAATGTAGTATAATACCAAAATGTCAGCTCAATCGACTAAATATAGCTACCTTAAATAAATTGGGGGTGAAGTTTGATATAAGGGTGTATATCTGCAGTGGTCTGACAGCACACCGTGTATCGAACATAAAGTTCTCGATCGAATTTCAGTTTAAAATTTCACATGTCATTTTAAACCATCGAATGTAGTATAATACCAAAATGTCAGCTCAATTGACTAAATATAGCTACCTTAACTAAATTGGGGGTGAAGTTTGATATTGGGGGGTATATCTACAGTGGTCTGACAGCACCTCTTATTGTCGAATATATAGTTCCTGAATTTCAGTTTAAAATTTCACATGTCATTTAAACCATCGAAGGTAGTATAATACCAAAATTTCAGCTCAATCGACTAAATATAGCTACCTTAACTAAATTGGGGATGAAGTTTGATATAGGGGTGTCTATCTACAGTGGTCTGACATCACCCCTTATTATCGAATATATAGTTCCTGATTGAATTTCAGTTTAAAATTTCACATGTCATTTAAACCATCGAATGTAGTATAATACCAAAATTTCAGCTCAATCGACAAGATATAGCTACCTTAATTAAATTGGGGTGAAGTTTGATATAGGGGTGTATATCTACAGTGGTCTGACAGCACCCCGTGTATCGAACATAAAGTTTCTGATAGAATTTCCGTCTAAAATTTCACATGCCATTTTAAACCATCGAATGTAGTATAATACCAAGATTTCAGCTCAATCGACTAAATATAGCTTGCTTCCTTAACAAAGTTGTACTGAATTTGGTATAGGGCTGTTATAGCTACAGTTGTGTGACAGCACCCCGTGTGTCGAACATAAAGTTCTCGATCGAATTTCAGTCTAAAATTTTACAAGCCATTTTAAACCATCGAATGTAGTATAATACCAAGATTTCAGCGCAATCGACTACATATAGCTACCTTAACTAAATTGGGGGTGAAATTTGATATAGGGGTGTATATCTACAGTGGTGTGACAGCACCCCGTGTATCGAACATAAAGTTCTCGATCGAATTTCAGTCTAAAATTTCACACGCCATTTTAAACCATCGAATGTAGTATAATACCAAAATGTCAGCTCAATTGACTAAATATAGCTACCTTAACTAAATTGGGGGTGAAGTTTGATATAGGGGTGTATATCTACAGTGGTCTGACATCACCCCTTATTATCGAATATATAGTTCCTGATCGAATTTCAGTTTAAAATTTCACACGCCATTTTAAACCATCGAATGTAGTATAAAACCAAGATTTCAGCTCAATCGACTAAATATAGCTACCTTAACTAAATTGGGGGTGAAGTTTGGTATAGGGGTGTATATCTACAGTGGTCTGACAGCACACCGTGTATCGAACATAAAGTTCTCGATCGAATTATTTCAGTTTAAAATTTCACATGTCATTTTAAACCATCGAATGTAGTATAATACCAAAATGTCAGCTCAATTGACTAAATATAGCTACCTTAACTAAATTGGGGGTGAAGTTTGATATAGGGGTGTATATCTACAGTGGTCTGACAGCACCCCGTGTATCGAACATAAAGTTCTCGATCGAATTTCAGTCTAAAATTTAACACGCCATTTTAAACCATCGAATGTAGTATAAAACCAAGATTTCAGCTCAATCGAATAAATATAGCTACCTTAACTAAATTGGGGGTGAAGTTTGATATAGGGGTGTATATCTACAGTGGTCTGACATCACCCCTTATTATCGAATATATAGTTCCTGATCGAATTTCAGTTTAAAATTTCACATGTCGTTTTAAACCATCGAATGTAGTATAATACAAAAATTTCAGCTCAATCGACCAAATATAGCTACCTTAACTAAATTGGGGGTGAAGTTTGATATAGGGGTGTATATCTACAGTGGTCTGACATCACCCCTTATTATCGAATATATAGTTCCTGATCGAATTTCAGTTTAAAATTTCACACGCCATTTTAAACCACCGAATGTAGTATAAAACCAAGATTTCAGCTCAATCGACTAAATATAGCTACCTTAACTAAATTGGGGGTGAAGTTTGGTATAGGGGTGTATATCTACAGTGGTCTGACAGCACCCCGTGTATCGAACATAAAGTTCTCGATCGAATTATTTCAGTTTAAAATTTCACATGTCATTTTAAACCATCGAATGTAGTATAATACCAAAATGTCAGCTCAATCGACTAAATATAGCTACCTTAAATAAATTGGGGGTGAAGTTTGATATAAGGGTGTATATCTGCAGTGGTCTGACAGCACACCGTGTATCGAACATAAAGTTCTCGATCGAATTTCAGTTTAAAATTTCACATGTCATTTTAAACCATCGAATGTAGTATAATACCAAAATGTCAGCTCAATTGACTAAATATAGCTACCTTAACTAAATTGGGGGTGAAGTTTGATATTGGGGGGTATATCTACAGTGGTCTGACAGCACCCCTTATTGTCGAATATATAGTTCCTGAATTTCAGTTTAAAATTTCACATGTCATTTAAACCATCGAAGGTAGTATAATACCAAAATTTCAGCTCAATCGACTAAATATAGCTACCTTAACTAAATTGGGGATGAAGTTTGATATAGGGGTGTATATCTACAGTGGTCTGACATCACCCCTTATTATCGAATATATAGTTCCTGATTGAATTTCAGTTTAAAATTTCACATGTCATTTAAACCATCGAATGTAGTATAATACCAAAATTTCAGCTCAATCGACCAAATATGGCTACCTTAACTAAATTGGGGGTGAAGTTTGATATAGGGGTGTATATCTACAGTGGTCTGACATCACCCCTTATTATCGAATATATAGTTCTTGTTCGAATTTCAGTTTAAAATTTCACATGTCATTTTAAACCATCGAGTGTAGTATAATACCAAGATTTCAGCGCAATCGACTACATATAGCTACCTTAACTAAATTGGGGGTGAAATTTGATATAGGGGTGTATATCTACAGTGGTGTGACAGCACCCCGTGTATCGAACATAAAGTTCTCGATCGAATTTCAGTCTAAAATTTCACACGCCATTTTAAACCATCGAATGTAGTATAAAACCAAGATTTCAGCTCAATCGCCTAAATATAGCTACCTTAACTAAATTGGGGGTGAAGTTTCGTATAGGGGTGTATATCTACAGTGGTCTGACATCACCCCTTATTATCGAATATATAGTTCCTGATCGAATTTCAGTTTAAAATTTCACACGCCATTTTAAACCATCGAATGTAGTATAAAACCAAGATTTCAGCTCAATCGACTAAATATAGCTACCTTAACTAAATTGGGGGTGAAGTTTGGTATAGGGGTGTATATCTACAGTGGTCTGACAGCACACCGTGTATCGAACATAAAGTTCTCGATCGAATTATTTCAGTTTAAAATTTCACATGTCATTTTAAACCATCGAATGTAGTATAATACCAAAATGTCAGCTCAATTGACTAAATATAGCTACCTAAACTAAATTGGGGGTGAAGTTTGGTATAGGGGTGTATATCTACAGTGGTCTGACAGCAACCCGTGTATCGAACATAAAGTTCTCGATCGAATTATTTCAGTTTATTTCACATGTCATTTTAAACCATCGAATGTAGTATAATACCAAAATGTCAGCTCAATTGACTAAATATAGCTACCCTAACTAAATTGGGGGTGAAGTTTGATATAGGGGTGTATATCTACAGTGGTCTGACAGCACCCCTTATTGTCGAATATATAGTTCCTGAATTTCAGTTTAAAATTTCACATGTCATTTAAACCATCGAATGTAGTATAATACCAAATTTTCAGCTCAATCGACCAAATATGGCTACCTTAACTAAATTGGGGGTGAAGTTTGATATAGGGGTGTATATCTACAGTGGTCTGACATCACCCCTTATTATCGAATATATAGTTCCTGATCGAATTTCAGTTTAAAATTTTACAAGCCATTTTAAACCATCGAATGTAGTATAATACCAAGATTTCAGCGCAATCGACTACATATAGCTACCTTAACTAAATTGGGGGTGAAATTTGATATAGGGGTGTATATCTACAGTGGTGTGACAGCACCCCGTGTATCGAACATAAAGTTCTCCATCGAATTTCAGTCTAAAATTTCACACGCCATTTTAAACCATCGAATGTAGTATAAAACCAAGATTTCAGCTCAATCGCCTAAATATAGCTACCTTAACTAAATTGGGGGTGAAGTTTCGTATAGGGGTGTATATCTACAGTGGTCTGACATCACCCCTTATTATCGAATATATAGTTCCTGATCGAATTTCAGTTTAAAATTTCACACGCCATTTTAAACCATCGAATGTAGTATAAAACCAAGATTTCAGCTCAATCGACTAAATATAGCTACCTTAACTAAATTGGGGGTGAAGTTTGGTATAGGGGTGTATATCTACAGTGGTCTGACAGCACACCGTGTATCGAACATAAAGTTCTCGATCGAATTATTTCAGTTTAAAATTTCACATGTCATTTTAAACCATCGAATGTAGTATAATACCAAAATGTCAGCTCAATTGACTAAATATAGCTACCTTAACTAAATTGGGGGTGAAGTTTGATATAGGGGTGTATATCTACAGTAGTCTGACAGCACCCCGTGTATCGAACATAAAGTTCTCGATCGAATTTCAGTCTAAAATTTAACACGCCATTTTAAACCATCGAATGTAGTATAAAACCAAGATTTCAGCTCAATCGAATAAATATAGCTACCTTAACTAAATTGGGGGTGAAGTTTGATATAGGGGTGTATATCTACAGTGGTCTGACATCACCCCTTATTATCGAATATATAGTTCCTGATCGAATTTCACTTTAAAATTTCACACGCCATTTTAAACCATCGAATGTAGTATAAAACCAAGATTTCAGCTCAATCGACTAAATATAGCTACCTTAACTAAATTGGGGGTGAAGTTTGGTATAGGGGTGTATATCTACAGTGGTCTGACAGCACACCGTGTATCGAACATAAAGTTCTCGATCGAATTATTTCAGTTTAAAATTTCACATGTCATTTTAAACCATCGAATGTAGTATAATACCAAAATGTCAGCTCAATCGACTAAATATAGCTACCTTAACTAAATTGGGGGTGAAGTTTGGTATAGGGGTGTATATCTACAGTGGTCTGACAGCACACCGTGTATCGAACATAAAGTTCTCGATCGAATTATTTCATTTTAAAATTTCACATGTCATTTTAAACCATCGAATGTAGTATAATACCAAAATGTCAGCTCAATTGACTAAATATAGCTACCTTAACTAAATTGGGGGTGAAGTTTCGTATAGGGGTGTATATCTACAGTGGTCTGACAGCACCCCTTATTATCGAATATATAGTTCCTGATCGAATTTCAGTTTAAAATTTCACACGCCATTTTAAACCATCGAATGTAGTATAAAACCAAGATTTCAGCTCAATCGACTAAATATAGCTACCTTAACTAAATTGGGGGTGAAGTTTGGTATAGGGGTGTATATCTACAGTGGTCTGACAGCACACCGTGTATCGAACATAAAGTTCTCGATCGAATTATTTCAGTTTAAAATTTCACATGTCATTTTAAACCATCGAATGTAGTATAATACCAAAATGTCAGCTCAATTGACTAAATATAGCTACCTTAACTAAATTGGGGGTGAAGTTTCGTATAGGGGTGTATATCTACAGTGGTCTGACAGCAACCCGTGTATCGAACATAAAGTTCTCGATCGAATTATTTCAGTTTAAAATTTCACATGTCATTTTAAACCATCGAATATAGTATAATACCAAAATGTCAGCTCAATTGACTAAATATAGCTACCCTAACTAAATTGGGGGTGAAGTTTGATATAGGGGTGTATATCTACAGTGGTCTGACAGCACCCCTTATTGTCGAATATATAGTTCCTGAATTTCAGTTTAAAATTTCACATGTCATTTAAACCATCGAATGTAGTATAATACCAAATTTTCAGCTCAATCGACCAAATATGGCTACCTTAACTAAATTGGGGGTGAAGTTTGATATAGGGGTGTATATCTACAGTGGTCTGACATCACCCCTTATTATCGAATATATAGTTCCTGATCGAATTTCAGTTTAAAATTTCACATGTCATTTTAAACCATCGAATGTAGTATAATACCAAAATTTCAGCTCAATCGACCAAATATAGCTACCTTAACTAAATTGGGGGTGAAGTTTGATATAGGGGTGTATATCTACAGTGGTCTGACATCACCCCTTATTATCGAATATATAGTTCCTGATCGAATTTCACTTTAAAATTTCACACGCCATTTTAAACCATCGAATGTAGTATAAAACCAAGATTTCAGCTCAATCGACTAAATATAGCTACCTTAACTAAATTGGGGGTGAAGTTTGGTATAGGGGTGTATATCTACAGTGGTCTGACAGCACACCGTGTATCGAACATAAAGTTCTCGATCGAATTATTTCAGTTTAAAATTTCACATGTCATTTTAAACCATCGAATGTAGTATAATACCAAAATGTCAGCTCAATCGACTAAATATAGCTACCTTAAATAAATTGGGGGTGAAGTTTGATAAAAGGGTGTATATCTGCAGTGGTCTGACAGCACACCGTGTATCGAACATAAAGTTCTCGATCGAATTTCAGTTTAAAATTTCACATGTCATTTTAAACCATCGAATGTAGTATAATACCAAGATTTCAGCTCAATTGACTAAATATAGCTACCTTAACTAAATTGGGGGTGAAGTTTGATATAGGGGGTATATCTACAGTGGTCTGACAGCACCCCTTATTGTCGAATATATAGTTCCTGAATTTCAGTTTAAAATTTCACATGCCATTTTAAACCATCGAATGTAGTATAATACCAAGATTTCAGCTCAATCGACCAAATATGGCTACCTTAACTAAATTGGGGGTGAAGTTTGATATAGGGGGGTATATCTACAGTGGTCTGACAGCACCCCTTATTGTCGAATATATAGTTCCTGAATTTCAGTTTAAAATTTCACATGCCATTTTAAACCATCGAATGTAGTATAATACCAAGATTTCAGCTCAATCGACCAAATATGGCTACCTTAACTAAATTGGGGGTGAAGTTTGATATAGGGGTGTATATCTACATTGGTCTGACATCACCCCTTATTATCGAATATATAGTTCCTGATCGAATTTCAGTTTAAAATTTCACATGTCATTTTAAACCATCGAATGTAGTATAATACCAAAATTTCAGCTCAATCGACGAAATAAAGCTACCTTAATTAAATTGGGGTTAAGTTTGATATAGGGGTGTATATCTACAGTGGTCTGACAGCACCCCGTGTATCGAACATATAGTTTCTGATAGAATTTCCGTCTAAAATTTCACATGCCATTTTAAACCATCGAATGTAGTATAATACCAAGATTTCAGCTCAATCGACTAAATATAGCTAGCTTCCTTAACAAAGTTGTACTGAATTTGGTATAGGGCTGTTATAGCTACAGTTGTCTGACAGCACCCCGTGTATCGAACATAAAGTTCTCGATCGAATTTCAGTTTAAACTTTCACATGTCATTTTAAACCATCGAATGTAGTATAATACCAAAATATCAGCTCAATCGACTAAATATAGCTACCTTAACTAAATTGGGGGTGAAGTTTGATATAGGGGTGTATATCTACAGTGGTCTGACAGCACCCCGTGTATCGAACATAAAGTTCTCGATCGAATTTCAGTCTAAAATTTCACACGCCATTTTAAACCATCGAATGTAGTATAAAACCAAGATTTCAGCTCAATCGACTAAATATAGCTACCTTAACTAAATTGGGGGTGAAGTTTGGTATTGGGGTGTATATCTACAGTGGTCTGACAGCACCCCGTGTATCGAACATAAAGCTCTCGATCGAATTTCAGTCTAAAATTTCACACGCCATTTTAAACCATCGAATGTAGTATAAAACCAAGATTTCAGCTCAATCGACTAAATATAGCTACCTTAACTAAATTGGGGGTGAAGTTTGGTATAGGGGTGTATATCTACAGTGGTCTGACAGCACCCCGTGTATCGAACATAAAGTTCTCGATCGAATTATTTCAGTTTAAAATTTCACATGTCATTTTAAACCATCGAATGTAGTATAATACCAAAATGTCAGCTCAATCGACTAAATATAGCTACCTCAACTAAATTGGGGGTGAAGTTTGGTATAGGGGTGTATATCTGCAGTTGTCTGACAGCACCCCGTGTATCGAACATAAAGTTCTCGATCGAATTTCAGTTTAAAATTTCACATGTCATTTTAAACCATCGAATGTAGTATAATACCAAAATGTCAGCTCAATTGACTAAAGATAGCTACCTTAACTAAATTGGGGGTGAAGTTTGATATAGGGGTGTATATCTACAGTGGTCTGACAGCACCCCTTATTGTCGAATATATAGTTCCTGAATTTCAGTTTAAAATTTCACATTTCATTTTATACCATCGAATGTAGTATAATTCCAAAATTTCAGCTCAATCAACTAAATATAGCTTCCTTAACAAAGTTGTACTGGATTTGGTATAGGGCTGTTATAGCTACAGTTGTCTGACAGCACCCCGTGTATCGAACATAAAGTTCTCGATCGAATTTCAGTTAAAAATTTCACAAGCCATTTTAAACCATCGAATGTAGTATAAAACCAAGACTTCAGCGCAATCGACTAGATATAGCTACCTTAACTAAATTGGGGGTGAAGTTTGATATAGGGGTGTATATCTACAGTGGTCTGACAGCACCCCGTGTATCGAACATAAAGTTCTGGATCGAATTTCAGTTTAAAATTTCACATGTCATTTTAAACCATCGAATGTCGAATAATACCAAAATTTCAGCTCAATCGACCAAATATAGCTACCTTAACTAAATTGGGGTGAAGTTTGATATAGGGGTGTATATCTACAGTGGTCTGACATCACCCCTTATTATCGAATATATAGTTCCTGATCGAATTTCAGTTTAAAATTTCACATGTCATTTTAAACCGTATACTAAGATAGTATATTAATGTAATTTTAACAACTTACTCTTTGTAAAATTTTTGTAATTCAGCTTATGCTGCAAAGAAAATTCTATTAAACTATATATATATATATATATATATATATATATATATATATATATATATATATATATAACCATCGAATGTAGTATAATACCAAAATTTCAGCTCAATCGACTAAATATAGCTACCTTAACTAAATTGGGGGTGGAGTTTGATATAGGGGTGTATATCTACAGTGGTCTGACATAACCCCTTATTATCGAATATATAGTTCCTGGTCGAATTTCAGTTTAAAATTTCACATGTCATTTTAAACCATCGAATGTAGTATAATACCAAAATTTCAGCTCAATCGACTAAATATAGCTTGCTTAACTAAGTTGTGGTGAATTTGGTATAGGGCTGTTATAGCTACAGTTGTCTGACAGCACCCCGTGTATCGAACATAAAGTTCTCGATCGAATTTCAGTCTAAAATTTCACAAGTCATTTTAAACCGTGGAATGTAGTATAATACCAAAGTTTCAAGGAAATTTAAGTATCCGAAGTAAAATAGGATCAACTTTGGTATCAGGGTATAGTACAATATAGTGGTCTAACACCACCTCGTGCCTGAGCATAAAGTTTAAAACTTTTTATTTATAATCTCTATATATGCCTAATGCAATGGATATTCCGCATATTTTTTATTTTTTACTTATATCTAAATTTGCAATGTTTAATTATTTATAAATGTGATTAATACAATTTTACAAAATGTAAACTTGAGTACGTGGGCAGTAGGAAGAAAAGTGTTAAGTTAACTCTTTCCTGTCCGAATTGGTCTTAAGTATTTTATTCTGGTTAACACCAGACGATTTTATTCACATCTGGGGAAGCCCTCGGACGGGAATGAGTTAATTAGGCAATGCTCGAAACGTAATTCTTGGCAGTTCAATATCGTTTTTACTGCAGTTGCTATCCTACAAAATTTCGATGAGTTATAGCCTGCGTGGTAGTCGTTCTGAGAGCCACGCCTTCTGTGGCTACGCTAAGAGTACGTAACAAATTAAGCGGCCAACGCGCAGAACGCCTGCCACGCAGGCTAGATGAGTTATTAAAGTGTAAATTCTTGGCACAGATATATTAACAAATTTACAATAAACCAAGGCTTCCAGTCCCCCGGGATAAATTATCCCGTATTATCTGCTCAATGACAGGGGTATCATGGGGTGCCACCCATTCATTGTAGCTGGATTTAGGATCAACATTAGTGGAAGACATTAGTGGATGTCAAATTGACTGTAAAGCAAAAATTAAGTTTGTCTTATTTGAATAAAAGAAGTCGAATATCGTCATGTTAAAGCTCTTCCATATTTTACTTACTGTAGTTCTTGAGATATTGAGATTTATGTGATATTTAAATGGTGATCTATGATGTCAAACGTTTTACATGAAATCATTTGATACTTTGTCATTTGATACTTTGTCTTCAATAGTTAGCTTAGTTCATGAATTGCACAATATGCGAAGTTTCAAAAGAATTTTTTACAATAATCCTAAAGATGCAGTATCCAATATGTTGCAAGAGTTTGGTAAACCCTTTGACCTCATAAGTCATTTCAATTGAATAACACATCATTCTAAATATATCATGAACTATGCAAGTAAAATATGAAAGAAGTGTAAATTGATACTCTTCATTATTATTTTGAAGAGTTCTTTCAAATAAGACAAACTTAGTTTTTGTTCAATGAGCACTTTAAATGTATTTATTAGATGTCAACTTCATTTCTTTGCTCCACGTCTTCACTGTACTGTTCTTCAAACTCTTCTTCTCCATCTTCCTCATCGTCATCTTCACTGTCAGAAAATTCTAGTTCGTCCATTGTTCCATCTGTCACATGTTTGAAGAAAGTAGCACGTGTCTTTATCATCTGTTTGCCAAAGAATACTCCCAACTTTACTGGAGCCCTCTGACCAGCCATTGCAATTAGACTAAATTTATTGAATTTGTACTTCCCCTAAATATACACAAAACATACATAATTATATATTAAACAATTATTTACTGACACCATGTGAAAATCAGAGTAAATATGCCTTGCTATAATATAAGGGCAGAGACATAAACAGTGTTTTCACTTTACTTCTCCATTCTTTACTCTCTACTTTTTACTCTCCTTTTTTTACTTATCGACGGTGAGAATAGCAAATGGCTTTCGCATCTCATTATTTATTTGTTATTGTTACTTTGCTCTGATTGGCTTATTCTTTTGAATCTCATTATTAGTTTGTCTTGGTTACCTTTATATGATTGGCTAATTTTTTTCACGTGATTATCTCGCGTATATAAGCTCGTTGTTTGTTTTACTCTTTACGTTTCTCTCTGACGAAGGGCCTTCGCTTAAAACGTTAGACCACTTACATTCTCTGTTTCGGCAGTATTAACCTACCATACCATATTTCGATTGTTGTTTCAATACTGCCTACGCAGCACACTACTTTTATTACATACATACATGCATACATACATGCATACATGCATACATGCATACATACATGCATACATGCATACATACATACATGCATACATGCATACATGCATACGTACATACGTACATGCATACATACGTACATACGTACATACGTACATACGTACATACGTACATACGTACATACGTACATGCGTACATACGTACATGCGTACATGCGTACATGCGTACATGCGTACATGCGTACATGCGTACATGCGTACATGCGTACATGCGTACATGCGTACATGCGTACATGCGTACATGCGTACATGCGTACATGCGTACATGCGTACATGCGTACATGCGTACATGCGTACATGCGTACATGCGTACATGCGTACATGCGTACATGCGTACATGCGTACATGCGTACATGCGTACATGCGTACATGCGTACATGCGTACATGCGTACATGCGTACATGCGTACATGCGTACATGCGTACATGCGTACATGCGTACATGCGTACATGCGTACATGCGTACATGCGTACATGCGTACATGCGTACATGCGTACATGCGTACATGCGTACATGCGTACATGCGTACATGCGTACATGCGTACATGCGTACATGCGTACATGCGTACATGCGTACATGCGTACATGCGTACATGCGTACATGCGTACATGCGTACATGCGTACATGCGTACATGCGTACATGCGTACATGCGTACATGCGTACATGCGTACATGCGTACATGCGTACATGCGTACATGCGTACATGCGTACATGCGTACATGCGTACATGCGTACATGCGTACATGCGTACATGCGTACATGCGTACATGCGTACATGCGTACATGCGTACATGCGTACATGCGTACATGCGTACATGCGTACATACGTACGTACGTACGTACGTACGCACGTACGTACGTACGTACGTACATACATACATACATACATATATATATATATATTACATGTAGGTTGAATATCATTATTCATTTATTCATATATTTTTTTCTCCATTTATCTATGTCCTTGCAGATCTGCTTGATTGACAGCAATTTAGGTAAATGACAGAATCAAGAATGGAAACTGCATGCTACTGTAATTTGCAACACAAAACCTACATGTACTACTGGTTCTTGGTGCATCCCTAGGCTGGGAACATTTAAACATTAGAAGGGGCACTTTCATTAGAAGCAAGATATTTTAAGTAACAAGACACCTACTTAGGCATACACTCGGGCTACTGAGTGATTGCAGCAACCTGCTGAACCTTGGCATGCCACAATCCCGCTCCCAGAGCCCATGCCCCCCACCTGGGAAACAAGAGACTCTGTGACAATCAGTTTCACATCGATATTTCATTGACTGATGAACATGATTACTCTTCTTCAGGATAACAAGAATCCTGTGATGGCATGAATGGATTATCCCAGAGCCCCCTGCCCCCTGGGTGGGGAATGTGGGCGCCACGGAACCAGTGCACACAAACATTTGTTTAAATGTAATGTAGATCCGTAAAATTTAAAATTACGACAATAGACCGTACTCCAAAATGGCAAACATTTTAAAATTCTTTAAGGTGCATATCAAATAGCCCTTATCACCTCGTTTTAAAGTAAAAATTATTTTGAATTTCCCGCATAAAGTGTTAGCTGATGGCATGATGCATGTAAACAAGTCCGTTTTCCCGAATAACAACGGCGATCTAAATACTTTCAGTAACAAAACATACAGTGCTGGATTCAGGACATTCAAATGATCATTTTGATATAAAATTTGTTTATATGGAGCAAACAGAAAATATTTAAACATGTTTTGAAACACACGTTTCCAAATCACTGTCAAATGTAATACGACACCTACATGAAATCTAGACATACAAACAGTTCAACATGTTCATATTTTGCATTATTCAGTGATTATTACTGGTGTTTTGTAGTTGTTATTACTCAGTAAATAGTATATACGTTTCTTTATGTACTGTGGCGTTTGTTTCTTGTACCTCTTCAGATCAACTTGATGTAAACATAGCATGTGTATTCCCGTGGCTTTCGCAACCCGATCGTCCATTCTGTCTTCATGAACTAACCTTCTTTGTGTTTTTTTCATATCGATAGTTTGCATATTTGGAAATCGCTTCCAACGAGGCATCTTTCTTATGCTTTACGCTGACAGTTGATGTTCCATGGCAATCCGTGCTCGATTTTGCGAGTTCTTTCTTTTAAACCAGCTTCGCCTTTAGCCAAAGTGTTGGTAGGTTTTCCCAGTAAATTGCTTATATGGTTCAGATTAGGGATGTTGTTTGACACAACCACAGCTCTCTCCTCCACAGAGGTTCTTTCGGAGATCGGATATTTCGGGGATCGTCGGAGATGCGTCGAAATCGTCAGCTGGACATTTTATTTTCCGTTGGATTGGTTTTGCCCGCACTACTTATGTCCAGCTGACGCCTCCGAGCATCTCCGACGACCCCCGAAACCTCCAATTTCCGAAATTTAACCTCCGGCGGAGGAGAGAGCAACCACAGAAAGGAACATGATTGTCGTCCAGGTGTGGACGTCGTTCAGTTTCGAAGTGATCGACGTCTCGCCAACATATGGGAAGTATTGCGCAATTTTGGCATTTTGTGGAACCCCCCCAAAACCCCCGCCTAAACCTGGACTCGGCCTACCACAGTACCCCGAGTAATTATTCAGAGGGATTGATGGCATATATAACCCCAACATGTGTAGGATGCTCAGTAGGGTGCAAATTGCAAAAGATGTAAATACATGTAATTGGGGAGTTATGTACACCTTCAGAGAGTATCAGAGATCATTCTTTATAAGCAACACTTTAAATAAAATTTACATATTATGGTTATGAAGAAAATAACCCCCACTGCCCCCCCCCCCTGTACTTATAAGTAATAACATGACTTGAGGGAAATTAGTACTTAAATTTCCTGCAGCCAAGGGAAGGATTCAGAAAGTCTGAGGGCTGCAGGCCTGAGGACTTTTACAAATCTTCCTGAGGCAAAGGGGAAATTTAATTGCTAATTTGATTAGTTTGTAATATTACCCACTCTCGAGCTTGAGACTCATGTGAGTAGAGTTTAGTTGGGCTCTCCTGTGCTTTGAGGGTTTTTTGCAGGGTTCTCTGGTTTTCCTCCCTCTGCAAAACCAACACCTATAGATACATGTAGGTCTAAGCTGTAAAGCTGTAATCTGTGGTCTGATGTGTTGTATGGTGGCTGCCTGGAGCGCTTTTAATGTGCCTTCAACTCAGCCATATGCAGTATAAAAGTACAGTACATTGCAGTACAGTGTACTGCAGTGCATTAAACAATACAGTACAATGCAATACAATGCAACCCAATGCAAAACAATGCAATGCAAAACAATGAAATCCAATATATAAAAATCATCTAATTAAAAATAGTATATAGGTAGTAATAGGTATTGGATTTAGGCAATAAAATAATTATATAAATTGTTCATTTCTACTTACTTCTCTATACACTTGTAAAATATCTCTTGGTCTTTAATTATGTTAGAAGGTCTATATAGTCAACTTCTGGTCTAGAAATAACATATGAAAATACTTGCAAAGTTACATGCAGTAAGGTATAAATAGTTAATTCACTCCAAGTTACAAGACAAGGCAATTAAGTCACAGGAAGGCAAGGCAAGAGAAAGTGAGCCAGGGCAAAACAAGACAACAAAATACAATTTAAGCAATGCAACTCAATACCACTCGATGCAACTCAATGCAATGCAATGCAAGAAATGTACAGTACAGTACAGTACAGTACAGTACAGTACAGTACAGTACAGTACAGTACAGTACAGTACAGTACAGTACAGTACAGTACAGTACAGTACAGTACAGTACAGTACAGTACAGTACAGTACAGTACAGTACAGTACAGTACAGTACAGTACAGTACAGTACAGTACAGTACAGTACAGTACAGTACAGTACAGTACAGTACAGTACAGTACAGTACAGTACAGTACAGTACAGTACAGTACAGTACAGTACAGCACAGTACAGTGTGGTGCAGTGCAGTACACTGCACTGCAGTGTAAGTGCAGTGTAAGTGCAGTGCAGTGCAGCGCAGCGCAGTGCAGTGCAGTGCAGTGCAGTACAGTACAGTACAGCTAGTGCAGTGCAGTGCAGTGCCGTACAGTACAGTACAGTACAGTACAGTACAGTACAGTACAGTACAGTACAGTACAGTACAGTACAGTACAGTACAGTACAGTACAGTACAGTACAGTACAGTACAGTACAGTACAGTACAGTACAGTACAGTACAGTACAGTACAGTACAGTACAGTACAGTACAGTACAGTACAGTACAGTACAGTACAGTACAGTACAGTACAGTACAGTACAGTACAGTACAGTACAGTACAGTACAGTACAGTACAGTACAGTACAGTACAGTACAGTACAGTACAGTACAGTACAGTACAGTACAGTACAGTACAGTACAGTACAGTACAGTACAGTACAGTACAGTACAGTACAGTACAGTACAGTACAGTACAGTACAGTACAGTACAGTACAGTACAGTACAGTACAGTACAGTACAGTACAGTACAGTACAGTACAGTACAGTACAGTACAGTACAGTACAGTACAGTACAGTACAGTACAGTACAGTACAGTACAGTACAGTACAGTACAGTACAGTACAGTACAGTACAGTACAGTACAGTACAGTACAGTACAGTACAGTACAGTACAGTACAGTACAGTACAGTACAGTACAGTACAGTACAGTACAGTACAGTACAGTACAGTACAGTACAGTACAGTACAGTACAGTACAGTACAGTACAGTACAGTACAGTACAGTACAGTACAGTACAGTACAGTACAGTACAGTACAGTACAGTATGGTACAGTACACTACAGTACAGTACAGTGTATTGCAGTGCAGTGCTGTACAGTGGAGTACAGAACAGTGCAGTGCAGTGTAGTGCAGTGCAGTGCAGTGTAGTGCAGTGCAGTGCAGAGCAGAGCAGTGCAGTGCAATGCAGTGCAGTATAATAGTACAGTACATTGCAGTACAGTGTACTGCAGTGCATTAAACAATGCAGTACAATGCAATACAATGCAACCCAATGCAAAACAATGCAATGCAATGCAAAACAATGAAATCCAATATATAACTAGAACCCAAGGATAGTGCAAAGTTTCGTAGAGCAATTGCACCTGAAGGGCTAACGTGGCAACTGAACGTTGTGTCGATGACACATTGGCCATCTACTCGCATTTCGCTACCAACTGATGCTTCCTGGCGAGTCGCAGGATTGTAAAAAGTCACAGAGAACACACATAACTTCACTTCCCGAATAGCAAAACAAGCATATCATGTGACCAAAAAACTCATTTCCGTATTTAGACAGCCAATCACGTCAAAGAACGTTCCGGTTGCTAGGCGTCATATGCCTTCATCTCTCATATCCGGTCGTATCAATGACACGTAAACAACTCATTTGACCTTCGACTATTCTGTTATTATAAAATATCTGTTTTTGTTTAAATCTATTACGCAAATTGATAAAGGATTCAAAGTCTGGTACTCGGCTGGCGGCTGCTTTACTAGAGCTGACTTTCACTGAGCCCGAGGTATCTTGACATAAAAACAAAAGAAGGCGAGTCGGCTATATGTTAAACTCGACTGCGAATTGAAATTTCATAAAAAAATACGCCGTCTGTAACCAGCCATTATTAATGTCGTATGATATTTATACTATAAAAGTACAGCGATGCTGCAATTATGCAAACAGCCGACTTCTCAAGCACTGATTTAATACACATTACTTTTATATGTCGGCAAAGAAAAACTAACTACGGCAGCCTTGAGAATCGACACAAAATAAACTGGACTATGAATCCACGATACAGCGTATCTGCGTTAGGGGAAACACGTCGTTTGTGACTTGTAATTTTGTCTGAGGCAGTTGTCGTAGGCCTTAATAGTATGAAAATATAGTTGTGTATATAAAATATTTGGAAATCACCAAACCGTGAAGAGGCGAAGAAAAGATGAATTATGTTAAACACGGCAGCACAAACGACCAAAACAAAAGACGATGACTGTACTGAGTTTATCGTCTAAGAAAGTTTATGCACTCAGCGCCCTTCGTTCATCATACCTGAGCGGCTAATATCATACCACCCTTAAGAAAATCTCTAGTTTGACTCTGTAAATTTCAAAATTAGCAGTTGGGCGGCTGGGCGCGATTCGTCAACAGTGAAATATAAACTAATAAAAACTACTGAACATACGCTTACCTCGAAATACATGTGACAATATAATCCTTTCGCTCAGACCATATTTAATTAGACCACATAGTCCTTATTTTGACAAGAAAATTCATCGCCTCCTCTCTATTAATCGCTTGTCGGTCGCGCCTTCTTGTGTCTCCGCCATAATATGGTATTCACTTTTGCTGTAAAATTTAGTTTCGCGCGTGCGCAGTAAGATTTCTACTTAAACCGGGGGGAAAACACCCAGAGGAAAACATTATAGTCTGATTTTAGACTCAACGTACTTCAAGATTAAAATGTAATATTTGACTTAAGTCTTTCAAGAGATATCCACAGATACTTTACTAAATTGTTTTTGTTATCAGTGAAACTCTTTAAAGTACCTATTGACAACGATATTATTCATCCAACCACGACAACTTATATGTCGCTGAACTTGACACACCCCCCGGAAAAGTTTACACTATCTATCTATCTATCTATCGATCTATCGTGTGAATTTTCGCCACCATCACAATACTGCAAAGTTTCTGCGAAACTTTGCACTAAAAATCATCTACTTAAAAATAGTATATAGGTAGTAATTAATAGATATTGGATTTAGGCAATAAAATAATTATATAAATTGTTCATTTCTACTTACTTCTCTATACACTTGTAAAATATCTTTTGGTCTTTATGTTAGAGGGTCTATATAGTCAACTTCTGGTCTAGAAATAACATATGAAAATACTTGCAAAGTTACATGCAGTAAGGTATAAATAGTTAATTCACTCCAAGTTACAAGACAAGGCAATAAAGTCACAGGAAGGCAAGGCAAGAGAAAGTGAGCCAGGGCAAAACAAGACAACAAAATACAATTTAAGCAATGCAACTCAATACCACACGATGCAACTCAACGCAATGCAAGAAATGTACAGTACAGTACAGTACAGCACAGTACAGTGCGGTGCGGTGCAGTGCAGTGCAGTGCAGTGCAGTGCAGTGCAGTGCAGTGCAGTGCAGTGCAGTGCGGTGCAGTGCAGTGCAGTGCAGTGCAGTGCAGTGCAGTGCAGTGCAAGTGCAGTGCAGTGCAGTGCAGTGCAGTGCAATGCAGTGCAGTGCAGCGCAGCGCAGTACAGTACAGTGCAGCTAGCGCAGTACAGTGCCGTACAGTACAGTGCAGTGCAGTGCAGAGCAGAGCAGTACAGTACATTGCAGTGCAGTGTAGTGCAGTGCAGTGCAGTGCAGTGCAGTGCAGTGCAGTGCAGTGCAGTGCAGTGCAGTGCAGTGCAGTGCAGTGCAGTGCAGTGCAGTGCAGGGCAGTGCAGGGCAGTGCAGTGCAGTGCAGTATAATAGTACAGTACATTGCAGTACAGTGTACTGCAGTGCATTAAACAATGCAGTACAATGCAATACAATGCAACCCAATGCAAAACAATGCAATACAAAACAATGAAATCCAATATATAAAAATCATCTACTTATAAATAGTAATAGGTATTGGATTTAGGCAATAAAATAATTATATAAATTCTTCATTTCTACTTACTTCTCCATACACTTGTAAAATATCTTTCGGTCGTTATGTTAGAGCGTCCATAGTCAAATTCAGGTCTAGAAATGACATACGAAAATACTTGCAAAGTTACATGCAGTAAGGTATAAATCACTCCAAGTTACAAAACAAGGCAATTAAGTCACAGGAAGGCAAGGCAAGAGAAAGCAAGCCAGGGCAAAACAAGACAACAAAATACAATTTAAACAATGCAACTCAATGCCACTCGATGCAATTCAATGCAATGCAAGACATGTACAGTACAGTACAGTACAGTACAGTACAGTACAGTACAGTACAGTACAGTACAGTACAGTACAGTACAGTACAGTACAGTACAGTACAGTACAGTACAGTACAGTACAGTACAGTACAGTACAGTACAGTACAGTACAGTACAGTACAGTACAGTACAGTACAGTACAGTACAGTACAGTACAGTACAGTACAGTACAGTACAGTACAGTACAGTACAGTACAGTACAGTACAGTACAGTACAGTACAGTACAGTACAGTACAGTACAGTACAGTACAGTACAGTACAGTACAGTACAGTACAGTACAGTACAATACAGTACAGTGCAGTATGGTACAGTACACTACAGTACAGTACAGTACATTGCAGTGCTGTGCTGTACTGTACAGTGGAGTATAGTACAGTGCAGTGCAGTGCAGTGCAGTGCAGTGCAGTGCAGTGCAGTGCAGTGCAGTGCAGTATAATAGTACAGTACATTGCAGTACAGTGTACTGCAGTGCATTAAACAATGCAGTACAATGCAATACAATGCAACCCAATGCAAAACAATGCAATGCAAAACAATGAAATCCAATATATAAAAATCATCTACTTAAAAATAGTATAGAGGTAGTAATTAATAGGTATTGGATTTAGGCAATAAAATAATTATATAAATTGTTCATTTCTACTTACTTCTCTATACACTTGTAAAATATCTTTTGTTCTTTATGTTAGAGGGTCTATATAGTCAACTTCTGGTCTAGAAATAACATATGAAAATACTTGCAAAGTTACATGCAGTAAGGTATAAATAGTTAATTCACTCCAAGTTATAAGACAAGACAATAAAGTCACAGGAAGGCAAGGCAAGAGAAAGTGAGCCAGGGCAAAACAAGACAACAAAATACAATTTAAGCAATGCAACTCAATGCCACTCGATGCAATTCAATGCAATGCAAGACATGTACAGTACAGTACAGTACAGTACAGTACAGTACAGTACAGTACAGTACAGTACAGTACAGTACAGTACAGTACAGTACAGTACAGTACAGTACAGTACAGTACAGTACAGTACAGTACAGTACAGTACAGTACAGTACAGTACAGTACAGTACAGTACAGTACAGTACAGTGCAGCACAGTGCGGTGCAGCACAGTGCAGTGCAGTGTAAGTGCAGTGCAGTGCAGTGCAGTGCAGTGCAGTGCAGTGCAGTACAGTGCAGCTAGTGCAGTACAGTGCCTTACAGTACAGTGCAGCGCAGTGCAGAGCAGAGCAGTACAGTACATTGCAGTGCAGTGCAGTGCAGTGCAGTGCAGTATAATAGTACAGTACATTGCAGTACAGTGTACTGCAGTGCATTAAACAATGCAGTACAATGCAATACAATGCAACCCAATGCAAAACAATGCAATGCAAAACAATGAAATCCAATATATAAAAATCATCTACTTATAAATAGTAATAGGTTTTGGATTTAGGCAATAAAATAATTATATAAATTCTTCATTTCTACTTACTTCTCCATACACTTGTAAAATATCTTTCGGTCGTTATGTTAGAGGGTCCATAGTCAAATTCAGGTCTAGAAATGACATACGAAAATACTTGCAAAGTTACATGCAGTAAGGTATAAATCACTCCAAGTTACAAGACAAGGCAATTAAGTCACAGGAAGGCAAGGCAAGAGAAAGCAAGCCAGGGCAAAACAAGACAACAAAATACAATTTAAACAATGCAACTCAATGCCAGTCAATGCCACTCAATGCAATTCAATGCAATGCAAGACATGTACAGCACAGTACAATACAGTACAGTACAGTGCAGTATGGTACAGTACACTACACTACAGTACAGTACAGTACAGTACATTGCAGTGCAGTGCAGTGCTGTACTGTACAGTGGAGTACAGTACAGTGCAGTGCAGTGCAGTGCAGTGCAGAGCAGAACAGTGCAGTGCAGTATAATAGTACAGTACAGTACATTGCAGTACAGTGTACTGCAGTGCATTAAACAATGCAGTACAATGCAATTCAATGCAACCCAATGCAAAACAATGCAATGCAAAACAATGAAATCCAATATATAAAAATCATCTACTTAAAAATAGTATATAGGTAGTAATTAATAGGTATTGGATTTAGGCAATAAAATAATTATATAAATTGTTCATTTCTACTTACTTCTCTATACACTTGTAAAATATCTTTTGTTCTTTATGTTAGAGGGTCTATATAGTCAACTTCTGGTCTAGAAATAACATATGAAAATACTTGCAAAGTTACATGCAGTAAGGTATAAATCGTTAATTCACTCCAAGTTATAAGACAAGACAATAAAGTCACAGGAAGGCAAGGCAAGAGAAAGTGAGCCAGGGCAAAACAAGACAACAAAATACAATTTAAGCAATGCAACTCAATACCACACGATGCAACTCAATGCAACGCAAGAAATGTACAGTACAGTACAGTACAGTACAGTACAGTACAGTACAGTACAGTACAGTACAGTACAGTACAGTACAGTACAGTACAGCACAGTACAGCACAGCACAGCACAGTGCGGTGCAGCACAGTGCAGTGTAAGTGCAGTGCAGTGCAGTGCAGTGCAGTACAGTGCAGCTAGTGCAGTACAGTGCCTTACAGTACGGTGCAGTGCAGTGCAGAGCAGAGCAGTACAGTACATTGCAGTGCAGTGCAGTGCAGTGCAGTGCAGTGCAGTATAATAGTACAGTACATTACAGTACAGTGTACTGCAGTGCATTAAACAATGCAGTACAATGCAATACAATGCAACCCAATGCAAAACAAGGCAATGCAAAACAATGAAATCCAATATATAAAAATCATCTACTTATAAATAGTAATAGGTATTGGATTTAGGCAATAAAATAATTATATAAATTCTTCATTTCTACTTACTTCTCCATACACTTGTAAAATATCTTTCGGTCGTTATGTTAGAGGGTCCATAGTCAAATTCAGGTCTAGAAATGACATACGAAAATACTTGCAAAGTTACATGAAGTAAGGTATAAATCACTCCAAGTTACAAGACAAGGCAATTAAGTCACAGGAAGGCAAGGCAAGAGAAAGCAAGCCAGGGCAAAACAAGACAACAAAATACAATTTAAACAATGCAACTCAATGCCACTCAATGCAATTCAATGCAATGCAAGACATGTACAGTACAGTACAGTACAGTACAGTACAGTACAGTACAGTACAGTACAGTACAGTACAGTACAGTACAGTACAGTACAATACAGTACAGTACAGTGCAGTATGGTACAGTACACTACAGTACAGTACATTGCAGTGCAGTGCTGTACTGTACAGTGGAGTACAGTACAGTGCAGTGCAGTGTAGTGCAGTGCAGTGCAGAGCAGAGCAGTGCAGTGCAGTATAATAGTACAGTACAGTACATTGCAGTACAGTGTACTGCAGTGCATTAAACAATGCAGTACAATGCAATTCAATGCAACCCAATGCAAAACAATGCAATCAAAACAATGAAATCCAATATATAAAAATCATCTACTTAAAAATAGTATAGAGGTAGTAATTAATAGGTATTGGATTTAGGCAATAAAATAATTATATAAATTGTTCATTTCTACTTACTTCTCTATACACTTGTAAAATATCTTTTGTTCTTTATGTTAGAGGGTCTATATAGTCAACTTCTGGTCTAGAAATAACATATGAAAATACTTGCAAAGTTACATGCAGTAAGGTATAAATAGTTAATTCACTCCAAGTTATAAGACAAGACAATAAAGTCACAGGAAGGCAAGGCAAGAGAAAGTGAGCCAGGGCAAAACAAGACAACAAAATACAATTTAAGCAATGCAACTCAATACCACTCGATGCAACTCAATGCAATGCAATGCAAGAAATGTACAGTACAGTACAGTACAGTACAGTACAGCACAGTACAGTGTGGTGCAGTGTAAGTGCAGTGTAAGTGCAGTGCAGTGCAGCGCAGCGCAGTGCAGTGCAGTGCAGTGCAGTGCAGTGCAGTACAGTACAGCTAGTGCAGTGCAGTGCAGTGCCGTACAGTACAGTACAGTACAGTACAGTACAGTACAGTACAGTACAGTACAGTACAGTACAGTACAGTGCAGCGCAGCGCAGCGCAGAGCAGAGCAGTGCAGTACAGTACATTGCAGTGCAGTGCAGTGCAGTGCAGTGCAGTGCAGTATAATAGTACAGTACATTGCAGTACAGTTTACTGCAGTGCATTAAACAATGCAGTACAATGCAATACAATGCAACCCAATGCAAAACAATGCAATGCAAAACAATGAAATCCAATACATGTATATAAAAATCATCTACTTATAAATAGTAATAGGTATTGGATTTAGGCAATAAAATAATTATATAAATTCTTCATTTCTACTTACTTCTCCATACACTTGTAAAATATCTTTCGGTTGTTATGTTAGAGGGTCCATAGCCAAATTCAGGTCTAGGAATGACATATGAAAATACTTGAAAAGTTACATGCAGTAAGGTATAAATCACTCCAAGTTACAAGACAAGGCAATTAAGTCACAGGAAGGCAAGGCAAGAGAAAGCAATCCAGGGCAAAACAAGACAACAAAATACAATTTAAACAATGCAACTCAATGCCACTCGATGCAATTCAATGCAATGCAAGACATGTACAGTACAGTACAGTACAGTACAGTACAGTAGAGTACAGTACAGTACAGTACAGTACAGTACAGTACAGTACAGTACAGTACAGTACAGTACAGTACAGTACAGTACAGTACAGTACAGTACAGTAGAGTACAGTACAGTACAGTACAGTACAGTACAGTACAGTACAGTACAGTACAGTACAGTACAGTACAGTACAGTACAGTACAGTACAGTACAGTACAGTACAGTACAGTACAGTACAGTACAGTACAGTACAGTACAGTACAGTACAGTACAGTACAGTACAGTACAGTACAGTACAGTACAGTACAGTACAGTACAGTACAGTACAGTACAGTACAGTACAGTACAGTACAGTACAGTACAGTACAGTACAGTACAGTACAGTACAGTACAGTACAGTACAGTACAGTACAGTACAGTACAGTACAGTACAGTACAGTACAGTACAGTACAGTACAGTACAGTACAGTACAGTACAGTACAGTACAGTACAGTACAGTACAGTACAGTACAGTACAGTACAGTGCAGCACAGTGCAGCACAGTGCGGTGCAGCACAGTGCAGTGCAGTGTAAGTGCAGTGCAGTGCAGTGCAGTGCAGTGCAGTGCAGTGCAGTACAGTGCAGCTAGTGCAGTACAGTGCCTTACAGTACAGTGCAGCGCAGTGCAGAGCAGAGCAGTACAGTACATTGCAGTGCAGTGCAGTGCAGTGCAGTGCAGTATAATAGTACAGTACATTGCAGTACAGTGTACTGCAGTGCATTAAACAATGCAGTACAATGCAATACAATGCAACCCAATGCAAAACAATGCAATGCAAAACAATGAAATCCAATATATAAAAATCATCTACTTATAAATAGTAATAGGTTTTGGATTTAGGCAATAAAATAATTATATAAATTCTTCATTTCTACTTACTTCTCCATACACTTGTAAAATATCTTTCGGTCGTTATGTTAGAGGGTCCATAGTCAAATTCAGGTCTAGAAATGACATACGAAAATACTTGCAAAGTTACATGCAGTAAGGTATAAATCACTCCAAGTTACAAGACAAGGCAATTAAGTCACAGGAAGGCAAGGCAAGAGAAAGCAAGCCAGGGCAAAACAAGACAACAAAATACAATTTAAACAATGCAACTCAATGCCAGTCAATGCCACTCAATGCAATTCAATGCAATGCAAGACATGTACAGCACAGTACAATACAGTACAGTACAGTGCAGTATGGTACAGTACACTACAGTACAGTACAGTACAGTACAGTACATTGCAGTGCAGTGCAGTGCTGTACTGTACAGTGGAGTACAGTACAGTGCAGTGCAGTGCAGTGCAGTGCAGAGCAGAACAGTGCAGTGCAGTATAATAGTACAGTACAGTACATTGCAGTACAGTGTACTGCAGTGCATTAAACAATGCAGTACAATGCAATTCAATGCAACCCAATGCAAAACAATGCAATGCAAAACAATGAAATCCAATATATAAAAATCATCTACTTAAAAATAGTATATAGGTAGTAATTAATAGGTATTGGATTTAGGCAATAAAATAATTATATAAATTGTTCATTTCTACTTACTTCTCTATACACTTGTAAAATATCTTTTGTTCTTTATGTTAGAGGGTCTATATAGTCAACTTCTGGTCTAGAAATAACATATGAAAATACTTGCAAAGTTACATGCAGTAAGGTATAAATCGTTAATTCACTCCAAGTTATAAGACAAGACAATAAAGTCACAGGAAGGCAAGGCAAGAGAAAGTGAGCCAGGGCAAAACAAGACAACAAAATACAATTTAAGCAATGCAACTCAATACCACACGATGCAACTCAATGCAACGCAAGAAATGTACAGTACAGTACAGTACAGTACAGTACAGTACAGTACAGTACAGTACAGTACAGTACAGTACAGTACAGCACAGTACAGCACAGCACAGCACAGTGCGGTGCAGCACAGTGCAGTGCAGTGTAAGTGCAGTGCAGTGCAGTGCAGTGCAGTGCAGTACAGTGCAGCTAGTGCAGTACAGTGCCTTACAGTACGGTGCAGTGCAGTGCAGAGCAGAGCAGTACAGTACATTGCAGTGCAGTGCAGTGCAGTGCAGTGCAGTGCAGTATAATAGTACAGTACATTACAGTACAGTGTACTGCAGTGCATTAAACAATGCAGTACAATGCAATACAATGCAACCCAATGCAAAACAAGGCAATGCAAAACAATGAAATCCAATATATAAAAATCATCTACTTATAAATAGTAATAGGTATTGGATTTAGGCAATAAAATAATTATATAAATTCTTCATTTCTACTTACTTCTCCATACACTTGTAAAATATCTTTCGGTCGTTATGTTAGAGGGTCCATAGTCAAATTCAGGTCTAGAAATGACATACGAAAATACTTGCAAAGTTACATGAAGTAAGGTATAAATCACTCCAAGTTACAAGACAAGGCAATTAAGTCACAGGAAGGCAAGGCAAGAGAAAGCAAGCCAGGGCAAAACAAGACAACAAAATACAATTTAAACAATGCAACTCAATGCCACTCAATGCAATTCAATGCAATGCAAGACATGTACAGTACAGTACAGTACAGTACAGTACAGTACAGTACAGTACAGTACAGTACAGTACAGTACAGTACAGTACAATACAGTACAGTACAGTGCAGTATGGTACAGTACACTACAGTACAGTACATTGCAGTGCAGTGCTGTACTGTACAGTGGAGTACAGTACAGTGCAGTGCAGTGTAGTGCAGTGCAGTGCAGAGCAGAGCAGTGCAGTGCAGTATAATAGTACAGTACAGTACATTGCAGTACAGTGTACTGCAGTGCATTAAACAATGCAGTACAATGCAATTCAATGCAACCCAATGCAAAACAATGCAATCAAAACAATGAAATCCAATATATAAAAATCATCTACTTAAAAATAGTATATAGGTAGTAATTAATAGGTATTGGATTTAGGCAATAAAATAATTATATAAATTGTTCATTTCTACTTACTTCTCTATACACTTGTAAAATATCTTTTGTTCTTTATGTTAGAGGGTCTATATAGTCAACTTCTGGTCTAGAAATAACATATGAAAATACTTGCAAAGTTACATGCAGTAAGGTATAAATAGTTAATTCACTCCAAGTTATAAGACAAGACAATAAAGTCACAGGAAGGCAAGGCAGAAGAAAGTGAGCCAGGGCAAAACAAGACAACAAAATACAATTTAAGCAATGCAACTCAATACCACACGATGCAACTCAATGCAATGCAAGAAATGTACAGTACAGTACAGTACAGTACAGTACAGTACAGTACAGTACAGTACAGTACAGTACAGTACAGTACAGTACAGTACAGTACAGTACAGTACAGTACAGTACAGTACAGTACAGTACAGTACAGTACAGTACAGTACAGTACAGTACAGTACAGTACAGTACAGTACAGTACAGTACAGTACAGTACAGTACAGTACAGTACAGTACAGTACAGTACAGTACAGTACAGTACAGTACAGTACAGTACAGTACAGTACAGTACAGTACAGTACAGTACAGTACAGTACAGTACAGTACAGCCTGGCGCGGCGCGGCGCGGCGCGGCGCGGCGCAGCGCAGCGCAGCGCAGCGCAGCGCAGTGCAGTGCAGTGTAAGTGCAGTGCAGTGTAAGTGCAGTGCAGTGCAGTGCAGCGCAGTACAGTGCAGTGCAGCTAGTGCAGTACAGTGCTGTACAGTACAGTACAGTGCAGTGCAGCGTATACATACATACATACATACATAATTTATTCATACACGGTAAAATCATCAGTATAACTATTTACATAACTAAGGAAATTAACAAGAATAAGACTAATTAAATATATTACAATTATATTACACTAAAAAGAAGTAGAGAAGTTAAACAAAAAAAATACTGTTTTACGTGATTGCCGTGTGAAAATCCGATGTTCAGAATAAGTAATTTATTTCTTTTTTGAACTCTCGAAACGAGGTCATATTCCTTACATGCTGAGGCAGATTATTCCATAGTACAGCCCCGCTATAGCTAAAACTTTTTTTCAAATAATCTGTACGTGGCAAGGGTAATGTGAGTCGCCTTTCCGAATTTCTTAAGGAATAAACTGTGCTCCGAGGAATAAACATGTCTTGCAGGTATTCCGGGGCCTGGTTATTTAGAGACTTAAACATTATCGTGGCCTTTTGTTTTTTACGACGAGTAGCAAGCGTGTCCCAATGCAACGTATTTAGAACCACACTTGAGCTAATCTCGTAACCAGTTTTCAAAATCACTCTGGCAGCACGATTTTGTAGTTTTTGCAGTTTATCACTAAATTGATTACATATGCCATCCCATACAGGACTACAGTAATCAAAATATGGTAAAATTAATGCATTATAAATTTGAACTGCAGTATTTGTGGAGATAAACGATCTTACTCGTTTAAGGGCTCCAACACCTGAGGAAACTTTCTTACACATTTCGTCAATATGATTTGACCAAGAGAGTCGTTCATCAATAGTAAGTCCCAATGATTTGGTGTGACCAACTCTCTCAATCCTTTTACTTTCGATTTCAATGTGAATTTGATTATTTTCCTCTGTGCGAAGCTTCTGCCTTGAGCCTATAACCATAAACTCAGTTTTTGCTATATTTAAGCTTAGTTTGTTTGCTTTCAGCCAACAATTAAGATTGTATAATTCCGAGTTTATTTCAGGCTCAAGTTCACCTAGGCTTCCAGCAGAGAGGCTTATATTTGTGTCATCTGCGAATAAATTAGCTGAGGCCTTACAGAGGCAGTTCGGCAGATCATTGATGTAAATCAAAAAAAGCAAAGGGCCGATAATGCTCCCTTGAGGTACCCCACAGCTAATTTCACTAGCATTAGACAAACAACCATTTACACTGCATTTTTGGCTCCGGTTGCTTAGATAAGAATTAAAGAGCAGAGCAGAGCAGAGCAGAGCAGTACAGTACATTGCAGTGCAGTGCAGTGATGTACAGTGCAGTGCGGTACAGTACAGTGCAGTGCAGTGCAGTGCAGTGCAGAGCAGAGCAGCGCGGTGCATTGCAGTATAATAGTACAGTACATTGCAGTACAGTGTACTGCAGTGCATTAAACAATGCAGTACAATGCAATACAATGCAACCCAATGCAAAACAATGCAATGCAAAACAATGAAATCCAATATATAAAAATCATCTACTTATAAATAGTAATAGGTATTGGATTTAGGCAATAAAATAATTATATAAATTCTTCATTTCTACTTACTTCTCCATACACTTGTAAAATATCTTTCGGTCGTTATGTTAGAGGGTCCATAGTCAAATTCAGGTCTAGAAATGACATACGAAAATACTTGCAAAGTTACATGCAGTAAGGTATAAATCACTCCAAGTTACAAGACAAGGCAATTAAGTCACAGGAAGGCAAGGCAAGAGAAAGCAAGCCAGGGCAAAACAAGACAACAAAATACAATTTAAACAATGCAACTCAATGCCACTCAATGCAATTCAATGCAATGCAAGACATGTACAGTACAGTACAATACAGTACAGTACAGTACAGTGCAGTATGGTACAGTACACTACAGTACAGTACAGTACAGGACATTGCAGTGCAGTGCAGTGCTGTACTGTACAGTGGAGTACAGTACAGTGCAGTGCAGTGTAGTGCAGAGCAGAACAGTGCAGTGCAGTATAATAGTACAGTACAGTACATTGCAGTACAGTGTACTGCAGTGCATTAAACAATGCAGTACAATGCAATTCAATGCAACCCAATGCAAAACAATGCAATGCAAAACAATGAAATCCAATATATAAAAATCATCTACTTAAAAATAGTATATAGGTAGTAATTAATAGGTATTGGATTTAGGCAATAAAATAATTATATAAATTGTTCATTTCTACTTACTTCTCTATACACTTGTAAAATATCTTTTGTTCTTTATGTTAGAGGGTCTATATAGTCAACTTCTGGTCTAGAAATAACATATGAAAATACTTGCAAAGTTACATGCAGTAAGGTATAAATCGTTAATTCACTTCAAGTTATAAGACAAGACAATAAAGTCACAGGAAGGCAAGGCAAAAGAAAGTGAGCCAGGGCAAAACAAGACAACAAAATACAATTTAAGCAATGCAACTCAATACCACACGATGCAACTCAATGCAATGCAAGAAATGTACAGTACAGTACAGTACAGTACAGTACAGTACAGTACAGTACAGTACAGTACAGCACAGTACAGTACAGCACAGCACAGCACAGCACAGCACAGCACAGCACAGCACAGCACAGCACAGCACAGCACAGCACAGCACAGCACAGCACAGCACAGCACAGCACAGCACAGCACAGCACAGCACAGCACAGCACAGCACAGCACAGCACAGCACAGCACAGCACAGCACAGCACAGCACAGCACAGCACAGCACAGCACAGCACAGCACAGCACAGCACAGCACAGCACAGCACAGCACAGCACAGCACAGCACAGCACAGCACAGCACAGCACAGCACAGCACAGCACAGCACAGCACAGCACAGCACAGCACAGCACAGCACAGCACAGCACAGCACAGCACAGCACAGCACAGCACAGCACAGCACAGCACAGTACAGCACGGTGCAGTGCAGTGCAGTGCAGTGCAGTGCAGTGCAGTGCAGTGCAGTGCAGTGCAGTGTAAGTGCAGTGCAGTGCAGTGCAGTGCAGTGCAGTGCAGTGCAGCGCAGTACAGTACAGTGCAGCTAGTGCAGTACAGTGCTGTACAGTACAGTGCAGTGCAGCACAGTGCAGAGCAGAGCAGTACAGTACATTGCAGTGCAGTGCAGTGATGTACAGTGCAGTGCGGTACAGTACAGTGCAGTGCATTGCAGTGCAGTGCAGTGCAGAGCAGAGCAGTGCGGTGCATTGCAGTATAATAGTACAGTACATTGCAGTACAGTGTACTGCAGTGCATTAAACAATGCAGTACAATGCAATACAATGCAACCCAATGCAAAACAATGCAATGCAAAACAATGAAATCCAATATATAAAAATCATCTACTTAAAAATAGTATAGAGGTAGTAATTAATAGGTATTGGATTTAGGCAATAAAATAATTATATAAATTGTTCATTTCTACTTACTTCTCTATACACTTGTAAAATATCTTTTGTTCTTTATGTTAGAGGGTCTATATAGTCAACTTCTGGTCTAGAAATAACATATGAAAATACTTGCAAAGTTACATGCAGTAAGGTATAAATAGTTAATTCACTCCAAGTTATAAGACAAGACAATAAAGTCACAGGAAGGCAAGGCAAGAGAAAGTGAGCCAGGGCAAAACAAGACAACAAAATACAATTTAAGCAATGCAACTCAATACCACACGATGCAACTCAATGCAATGCAAGAAATGTACAGTACAGTACAGTACAGTACAGTACAATACAGTACAGTACAGTACAGTACAGTACAGTACAGTACAGTACAGTACAGTACAGTACAGTACAGTACAGTACAGTACAGTACAGTACAGTACAGTACAGTACAGTACAGTACAGTACAGTACAGTACAGTACAGTACAGTACAGTACAGTACAGTACAGTACAGTACAGTACAGTACAGTACAGTACAGTACAGTACAGTACAGTACAGTACAGTACAGCACACAGCACAGCACAGCACAGCACAGCACAGCACAGCACAGCACAGCACAGCACAGCACAGCACAGCACAGCACAGCACAGCACAGCACAGCACAGCACAGCACAGCACAGCACAGCACAGCACAGCACAGCACAGCACAGCACAGCACAGCACAGCACAGCACAGCACAGCACAGCACAGCACAGCACAGCACAGCACAGCACAGCACAGCACAGCACAGCACAGCACAGCACAGCACAGCACAGCACAGCACAGCACAGCACAGCACAGCACAGCACAGCACAGCACAGCACAGCACAGCACAGCACAGCACAGCACAGCACAGCACAGCACAGCACAGCACAGCACAGCACAGCACAGCACAGCACAGCACAGCACAGCACAGCACAGCACAGCACAGCACAGCACAGCACAGCACAGCACAGCACAGCACAGCACAGCACAGCACAGCACAGCACAGCACAGCACAGCACAGCACAGCACAGCACAGCACAGCACAGCACAGCACAGCACAGCACAGCACAGCACAGCACAGCACAGCACAGCACAGCACAGCACAGCACAGCACAGCACAGCACAGCACAGCACAGCACAGCACAGCACAGCACAGCACAGCACAGCACAGCACAGCACAGCACAGCACAGCACAGCACAGCACAGCACAGCACAGCACAGCACAGCACAGCACAGCACAGCACAGCACAGCACAGCACAGCACAGCACAGCACAGCACAGCACAGCACAGCACAGCACAGCACAGCACAGCACAGCAAAGCACAGCACAGCACAGCACAGCACAGCACAGCACAGCACAGCACAGCACAGCACAACACAGCACAACACAGCACAGCACAGCACAGCACAGCACAGCACAGCACAGCACAGCACAGCACAGCACAGCACAGCACAGCACAGCACAGCACAGCACAGCACAGCACAGCACAGCACAGCACAGCACAGCACAGCACAGCACAGCACAGCACAGCACAGCACAGCACAGCACAGCACAGCACAGCACAGCACAGCACAGCACAGCACAGCACAGCACAGCACAGCACAGCACAGCACAGCACAGCACAGCACAGCACAGCACAGCACAGCACAGCACAGCACAGCACAGTACAGTACAGTACAGCATAGCACAGTGCGGTGCAGCACAGTGCAGTGTAAGTGCAGTGCAGTGGAGTGCAGTGCAGTGCAGTGCAGTGCAGTACAGTACATTGCAGTGCAGTGCAGTGCAGTGATGTACAGTACAGTGCAGTGCAGTGCAGTGTAGTGCAGTACAGTACAGTACAGTACATTGCAGTGCAGTGCAGTGCAGTGATGTACAGTGCAGTGCAGTGCAGTGCAGTGCAGTGCAGTATAGAATAGTATAGTACATTGCAGTACAGTGTACTGCAGTGCATTAAACAATGCAGTACAATGCAATACAATGCAACCCAATGCAAAACAATGCAATACAAAACAATGAAATCCAATATATAAAAATCATCTACTTAAAAATAGTATAGGTAGTAATAGGTATTGGATTTAGGCAATAAAATAATTATATAAATTGTTCATTTCTACTTACTTCTCTATACACTTGTAAAATATCTTTTGGTTTTTAATTATGTTAGAATGTCTATATAGTCAACTTCTGGTCTAGAAATAACATATGAAAATACTTGCAAAGTTACATGCAGTAAGGTATAAATAGTTAATTCACTCCAAGTTACAAGACAATAAAGTCACAGGAAGGCAAGGCAAGAGAAAGTGAGCCAGGGCAAAACAAGACAACAAAATACAATTTAAGCAATGCAACTCAATACCACTCGATGCAACTCAATGCAATGCAAGAAATGTACAGTACAGTACAGTACAGCACAGTACACTGCGGTGTAGTGCAGTGCAGTGTAAATGCAGTGCAGTGTAGTGCAGCGCAGTACAGTACAGTGCAGCTAGTGCAGTGCAGTGCAGTACAGTACAGTGCAGCTAGTGCAGTGCAGTGCAGTACAGTACATTGCAGTGCAGTGCAGTGATGTACAGTGCAGTGCGGTGCAGTGCAGTATAATAATAGTACAGTACATTGCGGTACAGTGTAGTGCAGTGCATTGCAGTATAATAATAGTACAGTACATTGCGGTACAGTGTACTGCAGTGCATTAAACAATGCAGTACAATGCAATACAATGCAACCCAATGCAAAACAATGCAATGCAATGCAATGCAAAACAATGAAATCCAATATATAAAAATCATCTACTTCAAAATAGTATATAGGTAGTAATAGGTATTGGATTTAGGCAATAAAATAATTATACTAGAAATTACTATCGCAAGTGAAGTGCTGCCTCAAATGGGACGAAAACCTTTACTCCACAAGCAACTTTATGTAGTCTGTGGCCAATGTGACACCCCCCTTGCCCATTCCACCCAAGATTGCCCACTCCACCTGAGTTTGCCCCACCCAAGTTTTTCTGACCTCTTCTCCATAAGAGCCCACAGAGTTGCCTGTGAAGGACACTGAAAAGTCCCAAAATTTAATATTAATTACAATAGACAGAGTATTTACACATTTCTTCTATATTTTTTAATTATAAAATTGAAAACGACAAGTTACTGTAACTTATCGCCTGACATAATATGGCAAGGGTTTTGACAGGATATACACACAATAATATACAAATATTAAATAATCATGCCTCTTGCTCTAATGCTGTGGCAAAACTGTCAATGCAATTCCAAGTGCTTAATTATGTTTTGACAAATCTAGAGCTTTAATAAAATTATACAGTACAGCAATATACCATTAAGCCCGGAATTTGTCAGCATACACACACGCAGTCAGAATATTGATCAGCGCAAACACAATGAACCCACACCAATATACACCTAAAAATAGAAGAAAACAACCGTGAAATTTCCTATCAAGGAACACAGTTGTCAGTTGTAGAAACTCATATCTTACCTCGACAAGATATTCTCCTTGTAAGACAGTTCACAACTTAGTGTGTCGTGGCATTGCCATTTGCCAATTTAGAAAATCCATCGCCGTCGTGGTGCTGACAACTTCTGATCGACGTATCTCAATAGACGAGTTCTTTGACTTGTCTTCTAACCAACGGCAACAAACAACAGTTGGTATTAAAGTTGTTCAGCGACATCTCTCACGAGGAATGAGATCATGGTTGTCGAGTTCCACTCGATAGTTTGTGCTGTTAACAGCGCTGATAAACTCATGAAAGAGCACTGCTTTCCTCGAGACTGGCCACTGAAACCTTCATGACCTTGATGAATACTTCCACAAGAAAGTAAAGACATGATGTATTTGTTCTTATCGCGAATTTTCTGTCGAGGAAGAAGGTCAAGAAGCTGAACCGGTAGCGGAACATGCGCACTGAGTCACATCAGCTCATATATGGATGACGTAATGCCGACAAACAAACAAACAAACAAACAAACAAACAAACAAACAAACAAACAAACAAACAAACAAACAAACAAACAAACAAACAAACAAACAAACAAACAAACAAACAAACAAACAAACAAACAAACAAACAAACAAACAAACAAACAAACAAACAAACAAACAAACAAACAAACAAACAAACAAACAAACAAACAAACAAACAAACAAACAAACAAACAAACAAACAAACAAACAAACAAACAAACAAACAAACAAACAAACAAACAAACAAACAAACAAACAAACAAACAAACAAACAAACAAACAAACAAACAAACAAACAAACAAACAAACAAACAAACAAACAAACAAACAAACAAACAAACAAACAAACAAACAAACAAACAAACAAACAAACAAACAAACAAACAAACAAACAAACAAACAAACAAACAAACAAACAAACAAACAAACAAACAAACAAACAAACAAACAAACAAACAAACAAACAAACAAACAAACAAACAAACAAACAAACAAACAAACAAACAAACAAACAAACAAACAAACAAACAAACAAACAAACAAACAAACAAACAAACAAACAAACAAACAAACAAACAAACAAACAAACAAACAAACAAACAAACAAACAAACAAACAAACAAACAAACAAACAAACAAACAAACAAACAAACAAACAAACAAACAAACAAACAAACAAACAAACAAACAAACAAACAAACAAACAAACAAACAAACAAACAAACAAACAAACAAACAAACAAACAAACAAACAAACAAACAAACAAACAAACAAACAAACAAACAAACAAACAAACAAACAAACAAACAAACAAACAAACAAACAAACAAACAAACAAACAAACAAACAAACAAACAAACAAACAAACAAACAAACAAACAAACAAACAAACAAACAAACAAACAAACAAACAAACAAACAAACAAACAAACAAACAAACAAACAAACAAACAAACAAACAAACAAACAAACAAACAAACAAACAAACAAACAAACAAACAAACAAACAAACAAACAAACAAACAAACAAACAAACAAACAAACAAACAAACAAACAAACAAACAAACAAACAAACAAACAAACAAACAAACAAACAAACAAACAAACAAACAAACAAACAAACAAACAAACAAACAAACAAACAAACAAACAAACAAACAAACAAACAAACAAACAAACAAACAAACAAACAAACAAACAAACAAACAAACAAACAAACAAACAAACAAACAAACAAACAAACAAACAAACAAACAAACAAACAAACAAACAAACAAACAAACAAACATCCCAAAATTTACAAAAAAACATCCCAAAATTTACAAACAAACATCCCAAAATTTACAAACAAACATCCCAAAATTTACAAACAAACATCCCAAAATTTACAAACAAACATCCCAAAATTTACAAACAAACATCCCAAAATTTACAAACAAACATCCCAAAATTTACAAACAAACATCCCAAAATTTACAAACAAACATCCCAAAATTTACAAACAAACATCCCAAAATTTACAAACAAACATCCCAAAATTTACAAACAAACATCCCAAAATTTACAAACAAACATCCCAAAATTTACAAACAAACATCCCAAAATTTACAAACAAACATCCCAAAATTTACAAACAAACATCCCAAAATTTACAAACAAACATCCCAAAATTTACAAACAAACAAACAAACAAACATCCCAAAATTTACAAACAAACAAACAAACATCCCAAAATTTACAAACCGAGATCTTGGTGGCTATACATAGCTCGGAAAAAGGACTGGGCACTTGTAAAATATCTTTTGGTCTTTATGTTAGAGGGTCTATATAGTCAAATTTTGGTCTAGAAATAACAGCTGGGAACGAGATTGGGTACGGTCTTTTCTTCAGCATGCGGCAAATCTGGTGCAAATTCGCAAGTTTGCTACGGTGCAAATTTGTGCAAACTTCGCAAATCCGGTATTTGCAACAAGTTTGCGTACGAATTTGCTACGTAGCAAATTCATCTTTTTGCCCTTTGTTAATTTCCTATTTTGTAGAAAGGGGTCATTTTCAACTTAACATACGTATACTGACTCCAATTACTTAACACAAAGAAGTTGTGCAAAACTTAAAATTGCAATTTTTCTATTTCGCATAATTTTCCAATAATTAAAGCCATGTACTGGAATTGAACCAGCCTGGTATGTCAGCCATTCATAGCGATAATCGTAACTGTTGGAAAATGGCAAAATATTATATCAGATATTAAAGCACGATCGATCATCATTAAAGCATGACGAGGAGACTTCCTGCTCCAACGAAGTTTGCTTCAGCAAGGAGCAACGGACCCGTATTAAAAATAAAATTCAATATATTACCAAAACCGATGATGCGCGGCATGGTTCCAAAAAAACACGCTCATGATTTCTGTCCAAAACATTGGCGATTCTGTCTGCATTCCTATAAAACCTTTTTGGCTGGGGAATTCAAAAGTAGGAAATGGACGGACCAATCATATTGCAGTGATCTCACGGTGTCCATTTCAAAGGCTAAGGAATGCAGACGGATTCGTCAATGTTTTGGCGGAAAACATGACATGTTTATAAAATCAAATATCATTGTTCTCTTACTGCAATATTTTTGTATCTGCGCTTTGACCACTGATCTCGGGCTAACTTATAACTAAAGTTTGTTAAACGACGAGTTACGATCGTTAGCCGACCTCCTCACGATTCGCCGCCATTGAGCTCTCTCCTCCGCAGAGGCTTCGAGGCCATTGAGCCTGTGGCAGAGGTTTATTTAGTTTATAACAACATGTTGACCAAAATTCGAATGGTTTTGAATGAAATGACCTCAGCTTGATATATGGTATGTTATCTTGTCTTTTCTCTATAAAATATCGACAGAGCTTGAGAAGAACTCACTGTAGAAAGTCTCTGAACAGTGAACACTAGAAAACACTGAACACATTCGTTGAAAGATGTACCTGGTTGTTTGATGAAAAATAGCATGAAATCATTGCATATAGGTAGCAAATTAACCTTCAAAATGTCACGATGAAGGAAAAAGCACATGGAAAGAAGCAAAAGGACTAAGATCAATAAAGTTAGGTCAGTATTTGCTTTAATTTCTTCATGTTCTCCCTCCCCCTAATTCCTAAACGCATGTTTTTCTTCGTTTCATTTAATCTTTAATGCCCAAGAGTGCCTTTAGTATTTTACTCTAGCTAACGCCAGACGATTTTACTTGTCAATAGGAAACCTCCTGGGTTATAAAGGGTTAAACCCATAGCTTTCCATGTTACCTGAATTTATTCTGCTATAATTTAACTAGTGATTAATTTTATTCATATTATACTTGCAGTGTAGTGGAATTTAAAGATACCATTACAATTAATGTGACGTCATCAAACAAAAATTACACAAAATATGTTTTACAATACCAATGCACCTTTTTGTTTTGTAGATATCAATACAACAATGGCAAACAATCCCACTCATACTGGTCACAAAGAGATATCATTGTGTTGTGCAATCACATGTTGTCAAAGTAAAAAATGTGGCTGACCAAAAATGGCCTCTGATGCTGTGGTGTATACTGTATGGATTCACAAGACTGAAGAGTGCATTAAATTGTGAGTGCAGTGTACTATAGATGTCCCATCATTGATAACATCAGCTCTCATGTCAGCAAAAGCAAGCTTCCATGGTTGGCTGTAAAATGTCTGGAAATGTGCTACTGCAAATCTTTACATAGTACATGTAAATAATGTCTCAGCATTATTGCAGTTTGGCCCTTCCATTACTACCGTTGATTGCCAGTCAGCAAAAACTAGTTCTTTGTCAGCTGCTGAATGTGTGAGATCATGTATAACTACTGCAGTTTGTTACTGTAAGTTTTTACAATTCACATCACAGGAGCAAACAATTTCTGAAGACTGAAGTACTTTGTGGATAGACTGGGGAATCACCAAAGATCAGCTTTCTTGGTCACATGTACCTGTGCTAAATGTCTGCAATAATTTTATAACTGTTGATGTACTGCAATATCCTGCAAACCTTCACATCAAATGAGTAACCAATATTTCACTCACTGCACCTCAATATATAGTACTCTATGATGCCTGCCAAGCTAACATAACATCAATATAGTGATATCAGCAAATACAAGATCTTTTATCTGCTAAATGTATACCATTAACTCCATAATGGTCTGCTACTGCAATCGCTCACATCAAAGAAATAAACAATACCTCAATATGTACCAGTCCACACATTGAATGGAGTCTGAATGGGATTTTGACAAATAAATATTTTGCTTTGGATGCAACCATGGCCATACAGTCACAAAGTATGATTGAACAGGGATTAAACAAACATTTTTGAAAAAAGCTGTAAGCTTCGGTTGGTTTTGCCACATAATTGATTAATCGAGATAATCATATTTGACACACAGGGCCACTGAGAGGGAGGGGCTGACTTCATTTTTAGCTGATTTCACACCCGATAGCATCATTTTATATTTTTAATGCAATCAAGTTTATTTGCAGTACACACATGTATTCATTGACCACTTATTTAAATAGCTTGCCAATTTTTTTCAATGGCTGTTGAAAGCAAACGGCTTGTGTGCAGATACATGTACGCATAGTGTACCTTTTGTTAATATTGCAACCAGTACACTGCAATATTTTTAATATTGCAGCCAGTACACTGCAATATTTTTAATATTTCAGCCAGTACACTGCAATATTTTTAATATTGCAGCCAGCACGTTTGCAAGCCTTTCGTTTCTCGTTTCAAGGTTTAAAATCAGTGTTTCTTTAATATTTTATTGATGACATTTGCCTCAGTAATTATCTATTAAATATTAGACAGTTCATTGTAGTTGAAAAAGACACCATATTTTTTAATACAGTCCTATACCTGTAGAAAGTCACGAGTTTATACAAATGTCAAATCCTAATTCTACAGTGTAAAAGTGTAATTTTCCAAAAATTAAAGCCATGTACTGGATAATTGGAATTGAACCAGCCTGATGTCAGCCATTCATAGTGATAATCTTAATTGTTGGAAAATGGTGAAATATACCCAATATTAAAGCACGATCATCGCTAAAGCATGATGACAAGACTTCCTGAGTTAAAGCTCGTTTGAAACCCCTTTATAATAGTAGATAGTTCAATGTAGTTGAAAAAGATCCCCATTTTGTTTAATACATTCACTTATACCTGTAGAAAGTTATGAGTTTGTAAAAATGTCAAATCAATAATAGTGTTTATAACACCGGAGTCGGTAAAATTTTGTTGCCTAACTTTGAATGGCAATTGCTGCTCGTTCATTACATATTATTTCAAGGTAAAATATACTTAGAAGTCAGAACTGCTATCGACCTCCTGAAAATTAAATAACACATTTAACAATTAGACAACGAGACCGAGTTTTCTATGAGCTGATAGTCAACGAGGCGAATATTTACCGATGTGCGGAAT